>JADBJO010000450.1:107500-310000 GCA_016801955.1 Conus betulinus
TGCCACGGACGTGGCAGTGGAAACTGAGGTCACCATGAGAGCAGGCCACGAAAGGCAGCAGAAATTCGAGACTTATTTTCCATGCTGATCGATGAGGATGAGGATGATGATGAAGATGATGCTTTGGAGATCCATTCTTGGTTTGAGACTGCGTGACGGAGCTGTACTGTACGCTTACTTTCATAATTTATCGCGGTGTCAATCAGGCCCCGAGGGATTCAGACACTGCAGTGTTGGTCGGGAAATTTGAGCAAGACTCGCAGACACGCACCTCTTAAGTGGATGAATCTTGACCGTGCGCTTCCTGTCTTCCCAGTTAACCCCGCCTCCCCTCACCCCCCACCCCCCATCCCCACCCCCAAACAGACTCTCCTATGGATGGGAGCCAGTCATGGTCCAAAAATACAATAATATAAACGACTCTGATAGGAATCGAACCGACGACCTTCCAGCCGGGAATCCGCGACGTTCACCATTGCGTCACGGCGGCTGGTATTATTGATTTCCTTTACTGAACTCTCCATATTCTTGTACACATTCGAATCTTGGATTCTGACTGCAAAACTGTAAAGAAAGGCCCAAGCAATGAAGATAGATACTTGAGAGAAGTAGTCGACACTCGTGTAACGCGCGTGTCGCAAACGATGAAGTCCACAGACGCCGAATCAGATGGAGAGAGAGACAGAGACGGAGAGAAGGCGAGAACCTATACCTGGCCTATTCTCGGTTAGATGTCAAGTTCTAAGCTTTTCACAACCCACGGCTCTCGTTAACATAACGGTCTGCCTACCTGGGTAGAGCCCGGCAGGAGAGCTCCCTCCTGACAGTATGATCAGTCGTTTCCCGTGTCATACAGTCACAATATCAGCCACTCAGTTGTTCAGTCATTCTTTCCATTTTTATTCCACGGAAGATGCATGCTATGCATACGTGTCATCTGAACCAACGGCCACACTGGCCTTCTCTTCAAAAAAAAAAAAGTTGGTGATGCGATTTTATCCCCCCCGTGTTCACGATGATATGCGTGCGTTCACACACGGAACCTCGGTTTTAAGTCTCATTCGAAGGACTTTACGGGAAATGGAATTAAAACCAACGTTATCTCTTTGAAGAAAATTTCCCCCAGTACCAAAACGTCCTGGCGGAGATTCGAACCCGCAACCCCAGGATCAACAGGATCACTGGTCCGGTGCTCAACCAACAGAAATGTTCCAGCATGCAAGTCGCTGTGAAGGCCTGACGACCACACTGGGGAAGAGGAAGCTGAGGTGGTGTGGACATGGGACAAGATTGAGCGAGCTCTCCAAGACTGTCCCTCCAAGGAACAGCTAGTGCAGGGGAAAGGAAGACCCGGCAGACGGCATGAGAAAGTGGACAGACAAAGAGAGCTGAGTGGATTGCTGAGAGCTCTCCCGCAGCCAAGCAAAGCACTCGTCTACAACCATCAGAGACTGAGACAACACGAGCGGCTTTCCTCATCGCAGTAACCCCCTCTCGCACCCCCACTCCTATCCACTCCACACCTCTCATCCCTCCCCCTTCCTTCCCCTCCTCCAGCGGTAGAATTCAGGACAAGTGAAGAGGAGAGTCGTGCTTTATATGATATTTGACGGAAATAGTATTTGGAGTAGATGCGTACATCACATGACGTCGTGTACTTGAGGTGTGTGGATGGTACGTATGCCGCAAGTATAGCACGGCGTGTCAATGTAGCGGAAGTAAGTGCTGTGGTTATGTGTACGACGGCTGTGCTGTCATCTGGTCTGAATGGATCTCTTTTGGATTGTAAGCAGCCTGCCTGGGCACAGGTGAATAGCAACGTAGTCGTTCTTCTCCTTGTCTTAATCTCCATTCTTCCAGGGTCGAATTCAGGTATGTTCACTGCTCTGTACTGGAAAGGACAGGGTAAAGTTCGTTTTGAGGAAAAAACACTTTTTTTGGGGTACTTTTGTTCTTTCTCTTTGAGACTGTTTTCTCCTGCTCCAGGTCTTCTTTTCTTGTCCTCCTTTCATTCATTTGGTCGCTGTTTTCTCTTATGCATTCGCGCCGATACTGAGGAGACGGCGGATTCTGTAATCCGGAATGGAAGGCTGTTGGGGCTGGCTGAAATCTAACAATCACCTAATCAGAGTTATGTTGTTGGACAAGGGTTGCCTTCGTTGCCCATGTCGTGGTCTTGTTCGAAGTAAACAAAAGAAGCCACAAACAGCAAGTTGAATCCTGTTGGATCTTCACCTGGGCTGAAATCTGTTCACCGACATGGTTTCGACCGACACGCACGATATCGGATCAACGGGTTGTTTTGTTCACAGACACGCCAATCCAGAAGGTTGTCTCGGAGCTGAAAGTGTGCAAAAATACAACAGTGCTAAGAGTGTGCTGGCTGGGAGAGTCGGAGCCACTGATCCCTGCCGTGCCTGTTTGGATGCCAGGTTTGAATGTTGGGCTAACTCCCATCTCGTGTTCATCGGTCAGCATGTGTTGGTTATTCCTCAGTTTGAATTCGACCAGGGAGGCGTCGTCGTGCGTGGACTCGTCCGTATGCCAACTCAGGAGGACACAGTGCGTGTAGATTATAGATAAACAATCACGTCACCAGATACACATCACTCAGTACGCAAGTCAGGCCATGGGAACGTGGCTTCGGGAACTTGGTGACTCTGAGATACCGTAAGGGACAAATAACATCTTAGTCAGCAGGAAGAATACAAAGTTAGGGCAGATGGAGTGAACATAACAAAATTTCGTGTGAAAAAAAAAAACTATCTCATTTTATCATAGTCTACCTGATCCGAGTAAACGTACCAGAACACCAACAGAACCCGTGTCGTGTGTGAAGGTTCTTTTTTTCTTTCCCATCATAAGCTCTGCGAGGCCTGTGGACATAGTGCGTACAGCATTGGACTCTCAATCCAAGCATCAGGGTTCAGTCTTCGTTCAAGACAGACATGTAAGAGATTTTCCTTTCTCAGTGAACATCTGTGCAGACCTCGTCCACGTTCCACAGATGAAGCGTAGCACTGAGGTCCCGTGTGTGAACACAAGCATTTTTTAAAAAAAAAAAATGTCCAAGCACATGAAACGTCTGTCCATGGATTAGTAGATTGTCATGTACTGCCGGAATGGGTGTGAAACACCCTTCCCCCCAACTCTTCCCTTCTCCTGTTCAGACATCACCCGGAAGACTGAATGTTGTGATGATAAATAATCCCACACGTAAAAGTCTGAATTAATGATGAACCTCGGAGCTCTAACTGAGAAATGAAGTAAACGAGGAGGAGTTGCGTGGCACCAGCCGTGGACATAATTTTTGATTGGTGTCTGTCTGTCTTCTAACAGTATCATGGCTCAAGCTCCTGCCCCCCAGTGCAAAAACCAAGACGCCAAAGCCGCTTGCATGCACCATATTGAAAATTAGGCAGAACAATCCCCGGCAAATTATGCTTTAGATGGAATCTATTTTTGTCACATTTGATAACCTTCAGAAGCGCAATGGTGGCAAATGACTGATGTGTTGAACAATGATTACTAATTGTGCCTTTTTTTTTTTTGCTGGCTTGTCTTTTAAAGCTGCCATTTTCTGCCTGTGCCTCTCTGCTCACCATGCAGCTTGTCTCCATGATTTCTTGTATCTTTTTTGCTTGGGGACATTAAGCTTTAAATAAAAATAATAATGGTGATGAAAACTAAAAAGTTACCAGACTTCCACCGAACGAGTGCCAAGAACTGTGTTGTGTATCCATGTCTTGTCTGGTCTTGTCTCTCCCACAGCCATGCGCCTGCGCAATGTGCTGCGCACCCAGCATGCCTCGCGCGCCTCCCACCACGAGATTTCCGGCCTGACCCGTACGGAAAGCACCATGCTGACCACGCCAGTCCTCAACGGCCGTCGGGGCTTGGTGGTGGACGGGGTTGGAGGAGGGGGGTGGTGGTGAGAGCAAGCGGGCGTGCGACAACGGGCGGCACCTGTTTATCAACTACCAGGTGGGCGACACTTCGCCCAAGCTGAGGAGGACCCCCCCCAGCCGGAGGAGGAGAAGCAGCGGCAGCAGCAGCAACGGTCGCCTTCCCCTGCCAGCAGTAGCTGTTGACGACAGGCACACCTTACTTCCCCTTGTCGTGTGAAGCTTCTTTGACACACCTCCCCAGAGTTAGTAGCAATTTTTCTGGGTGCAAAGTCCTAGCTTATCAGCCCGCCCCCCCCCCCCCCCCCAATCCCCCCTATCCCCCTCTATCCCCACCGCCCCTCTAACTCCATCTCATTGATTGCTGCTCTCGTGGAGGGAAGCCATTCTGCCCGTCAGAACACCGATCAGTGGCAACAAGGCAAAAAAAAAAAAAAAAAAAAAAAAAAAGGGGGGGGGGGGGGGGGGGGAGGGCAGGGCTGCTCAAGTAGGATTTTCCCCCCTTTTTGAACTTAAGGCGTGACTGCACGTGCTGTCCGTAAGGTTGGAGAGGACCATACAAAACTCTGCTCGTGTGGAAGCGGACCGTCTTGCTGCAGCTGAAACCAAGACCGTAAATGCCGCTTGGATTGCAGAGGGGGACTCAACGGAAGAGCTTGAGGCGGGGGGGGGGGGGGGGGGGGGACATATGAACATGCTGCGGTTTGCTTTATGGGGTTTTCATCGAGCGTTCCACAAGGCCACTACAGATGTATAAAGCCTAGTTTACGACATTTTGCGTCCTTGAAAAGGTCTTTGGTTGTTTTCAATTGGATACAGACATGTCCAGTTAACAATGACTTTAAGAACCTCTAGCCTAGATCGCATCATTCATGTGATGTTTGATTCTGCTAGCTTCCACTTTTGGCTTAACAGTCAGTCTTCACTGCCAGTTTCAGGCTGGTTGGTGAGCCCTGCTTTTCACGCCAGAGATCATATGTCTGATACGTGGGACTCCACGCTCGAAGGACGGAAAGAAGAGAGGGGGGGGGGGGGGGGGGGGGGGAGAGATGGCGGGCGTCCGTGTAGGGATGTGGCTCGTGTGTTAGAAACGGGGACTTGTCAAAAAAGGATCGACGCGTCAAACATGTGGCTGTGGTGACGCGTTCCGTTTGCCATCGTGATCAGCTCGTCCTCCCCAACCTTACGGCTAAAACGCTCGTGTGGTGGCACCTTTAGGATTTTTTTTCCCCATTGCATTGGGGTCTCTTTTATTTGGCATGTTTCAGTTTCTCCTGTCACCATCGCCTATAAGCAATGTCCCTCCTTCATATTTTTTTTTTCTTCAGATTCACTACATTTTAATGTTTAAGATCTCTCGAAAGGCGAAAATAATCAAGATGAACGCGAGAAAGATTATTGTGTATGTGTGCGTCTGTGTGTCCGTCCAACAGAGACATGGGGAGAGAGAGAGGGAATGATTTTTGATCGACTCGTGTCTGCAGTGTCTGTTGAAAAACTAAGAATTAATGGCGTGTTTGAGTTGCTTTCCTCCTGTTTGGTGAGATAACCTTCATTTGTTTGTGTGCGTGTGCTTTACTTCAGTCTGCTTTTTTTTTTGTTTTGTTTTGTTAATGAGTATTTTCAAAGCAATTCTTTTCCATGGGTGTAAGTTCTAGCTCGCCATAAATTGATCGCTGCGGTCTTAGCATTTTTACAAAGCTAACCCCACGCCCACTCTCACCCCACGTCTCTCTCTCTCTCTCTCTCTCTCTCTCTCTCTCTCTCTCTCTCTCTCTCTCTCTCTCTCTCTCTCTCTCTCTCTCTCTCTCTCTCTCTCTCTCTCTCTCTCTCTCTCTCTCCCCGTGTGTGTTTCCATCCTGCTGTCTGTCTCTCTGCTATCAATATGTCTGTTCCTCTGTCCTTTCATTGCTTCTCTAGCCTTTTTTTCAGGTTTCATCAATAACAATGGCTTTGACAGTAACACAGTAATATTCCAGTGGAGTTAGCGTCGAAATTGAAACAATGTAACTGAGCAGACTACGAATGTCTGAACCAGTTAACCGTACATTAAAATCTGTCTTTTTGAACACCAGCTGAGATGAACATATACGTTCCCCCAAATCCAAAAGAGAGAATATTGATTATCATTAAAATAAAAGTGACGTCAAAGCTCCCTCCCATCCTTCCCCCCCCCCCCCCCCCCCTTTTTTCCTCGCCTTGGTGCAGAAGAGTTTAAGGTTTCAGACGTTAGTTTGAACAGTGTGAAAGACATGGCCAGAAAAAAAAAAAAAAACTGCCTAAACGAATTGGCGAGAATGGGCAAGGGTGGTAAAACGGTCATTCGTTTCATATGCATAATTTTTTTTTAATCGTTAAGTATTAGTTTTGCAGACTACAAGTACAAGGAAAGGGAGAAGAGTGGAACTGACGATTCAGTTATTTAAAGAAGGCAGTGGGAAAAACATGAGTAAAGCCTCTTTGACATCCATCTTTCTGGAAACACGTAAAATGAGAAACAGCGGTAGCACAGGGTACGGAACAGTAACGGAGCCGTTTCTTTCCTGAGTCGCATCCATGGCAACCATCCGTACTGTCTTGGGTGTGTTGTGATCTGTAACGAAAATGTACAGCTTGTATTATGAACACGGGCACGCTGGTCACTAACCGTCACGTGTACTGATATCACAGGCATGGAGAAAGGAAAGGTTGGGTAAAGGCGTGGGGGGAGGGGGGGGGGGGAGGGATGATGGCTAAAATGATTATCACTGCATGCAGCACTTGCATGAATAATGCTTGTGTGTATTATGTCTACGTGCGTGTGTAGATTGGATTGCCTTGATTTATATTGATCTAGATAGAACTTTTGCCGTGCGTTGTGAATACAGTGTGTGTGTGTGTGTGTGTGTGTGTGTGTGTGTGTGTGTGTGTGTGTGCGTGCGTGCGTGTGTGCATGTGTGCTGTGTGTGTGTGTGTGTGTGCGTGTTGAGAAAAAGGAAAAAAAAAGATAAAATGCTTTCAGTTGTATATTCGTGGGGGCGGGGGTGTGTGTGTGTGTGTGTGTGGGGGGGGGGTGTGGGGGGGGGGGGGGGGGGGGTGGGTAGTGGTAGTGCTGCGACACCAAAGGGCGTATGAACTGACTTTGAGATTTTCAGAAACTTTTTTTTGGTATGTTGAAAAGGGTTTTCTGTTGATATGGCTTGACCCGGAAACAGTTCGATTAGAAATGGCTTAACCAGAGCCTCCCAACGACGACCTCCATCCCTTCCCTTCACCGACCCCCATCCCCCACCCCTGTTCTTCTCCCCCCCCCCCCCCCCCCCCCCCCCCTGTTCTTCTCCCCCCCCTCCCCCCCCCCCCCCCCCCCCCCACCTTCTTCTCCCCCCCCCCCCCCCCCCCCCCCCCCCCCACCCCCCCCCCCCCCCCCCCTCCCCCACTCCCTGTCCATTCCTCCAAGCACCCTGGCTTCCCCCCCCCCCCCTCCAAGCACCCTGGCTTCTTTCTTTCCCCTGTATCCGGCTGGGTCGAACTTCATCGGCAAAGTAAGCCCGCCGTGCAGTAGTTCATGCTGGGTTAATGGGCGTGGCGCCTTGGGGGCGAGAAAGGGGAATAATCCCCCGTCGGCGCGCGCATGTGTGAGGTCTGTTTGCAAGTGGCCAATCATGTCATCAGGGCGACACCTATCCACGGGTTGATATTGATTTGTTTAAGTGTTGGAGTTGATTCTTAAACAAGGTTCTGCAGATTTCCACGCAGTGATGACGGTCGGTGATGGCGCAAAGTGGAATAAACGACCCATCACTTCCGTGACAACACTCGGCAAAGTGTCTGCATGCAAGCATATTACGTTTGCGAACGTGCTTGCGTGCACGTACACACACACACACACACACACACACACACACACACACACACACAAGCCCGGTAAGAGTTTACCCCCCCCCCCCCTAAGAGAAGACAATCCATTGATGGAAAGAAGCTCAACGAAAGACTCCAAAAGCTTCCCGCTACTAATTATCTTCTCTTGGGGGGGGGGGGGGGGGGGGGGTAACTGTGGATATGAACCAAAATCTTCAGCCGAAAAGGAACTCCGCGGCCTCTTTGTTGTCCTCGCCTCCTGTTTCTTTTATTTGTAATGTCTCGCACTACGCGGCCCTTCATGCCTCGCTCAAGTGATGACCTCACTTCCTACTTCCTGTAATCGCTCATGCCCATGGCCAGGTCGTGTGTCGTCAATAGGGGACTGTTGCTGGATGAGCTCCTCCTGGTTCCCCTTGAAGGGAGAGTCCACTCACGTCCGGTTAAGCGATTACGCAAAAATTGTCATTTGCATGTGAGATGAGGGCTGGGGGGGGGGGGGGGGGGGGGGTATAACATGATGTCCGACGTATGTTGGATCCGGATAGCCATCACCGATTATCACCGATACGACTGGACAACCGCGCGCGCAATGTCTCCTCCGGTGGGTTGCTTGTGGACGACCCGACGTGTTGCCGGTGCTGAGACTGATGCAGCATGACGAGGTTTGGGTGTGGCTGTGCATGTTAGGTCTGGGAGGAGAGGCCTAGGAACCCTGAGGAGGTGAGGAGAACAAGACGAAAAGAATCAAAAACGCCCGAACAGGAATCGGTCACTGTGGGTCCAGCATGTTGGCAGCCGTGGTGGGACACCTCACGGTCGGCTGGGCTGAAAACAGGACATCCTGCGCCAGGGTCCGTGAGCCGTTGATATCCGAGTCACCATTTCCGCACCCACGGTTCTCCAAAACAGACCTGTTCAAATCACGGGAATCACGGATGTCAGAGTGAGATGCCTGTCAGGGTTTTTTGTTTGTTTGTTTGCCACGTCACACAGACTGTCCCTCTCCTCTCTCTCTCTCTCTCTCTCTCTCTCTCTCTGCGAACAAGGCCAGTCGAGCCACAGTATTCCTGACCATGAAGGCTTAAAACCCCAGGCCGTTGAAAACCTACACGCTTTATAAAAGCGACAAAAAGCGCGCAGTTGTCGCGTAAATTTGCTAAATCCACGGTATTTAAAAATATTGAAGTTTCCATGAGCTGCTCAAGGATGTAGTCGCCGCTTTCAAACGACAACTTTGATTGTTCACCCAAGTCCAAATTCGCTGCACATTTTTCACGTGATTCCGACAGACGATGCCCATTATAGTTTAACAAACCACAACCTTTTGTCGTTTAGAAAGCTGCGAAGCGGAACTAGACACTTAGGCCCCAAGGAGAGAAAAGTTTCGGACAGTCTTGAGTCGGGACAGCCGCGAGGCTCTCCCTTTAAAACTTTTTATTTTCGCGCCTTGCTGTGCGTTGACACCAGCAAGACAGCAGCTGTACCCGTCGACCTTGCCGTTCCATTGTGTGGGTGTACACTCACCAAAAAACTACTCAACACAGGAGATACAACCTCGCACTCTCGCCTTCAGACATTTCTGTCCGTTTTCTTTTGGAGAAGGATCAACGTGAATTTCATAAGAAAACGTCCCCAATGTTCCACATGAATACCAACCAGAGAGACACGCTAGGTTAACATGTCAATGAATCCGACGGTTTTTTTGTTTGTTTGTTTTTGTTTGTTTTTTTGTTTTCGCGGGGAGAAGCTCTCTCAAAGGGAAGTTTATTCTTTAGGGGTTTAGTAGGCATCCTTCGTTCTCAGAAGACCATGGAGTTGAGCTCTAGGTGTCTATTCTGGTACAGCGACGGGTGTGGCTGGCCAGTCCGACGCGCGGGAATGACAGTCCCTGTGGCAGAGGGCACAGGTGAAGTCTGACGCTGATCTGTCTCTGCCTGGGCTGCAGCCTTTCTTCTCATTCTCTTTTCCCCGTGCTGCTGAGCGAGTGTCTCTTCGAACTTGGAGAGAGACCTTTCTGCACAGTCCGTCTCCAGGCTGACCGTTCGTAGGCTGTTGCTTCCCAGTTGTTCTGGTCGATGTTCAAGGCCTTTAGGTCCCTCTTGCTCACGTCTTTGAATCGCAGCTGTGGTCTGCCTGTGAGACGTTTTCCCTGCACAAGTTCTCCATAGAGGAGGTCTTTAGGGATCCGTCCGTTATCCATGCGCACGACATGGCCGAGCCAGCGCATACGTCTCTGTTTCAGCAGCGTGTACATGCTGGTGCATCCGGCTCTTTCCAGGACAGTGTGTTGTTTGGGACCTTGTCCTGCCAGGTGATGTTCAGAATGCGTCGGAGGCTACCTATATGAAAAGCATCGAGCTTTCGCTCTTGTCGGGTACGCAAAGTCCAAGACTGCTGCCATACATTAGGGTGCTCAAGACGCAGGCTCTGTAGATCTGGATCTTTGTGTGCTCGGTCAGCTTGCTGTTGCTCCATGCCTTCTTTGTCAGTCTGGTCATGGTGGTGGGCTGCCTTGCCGATGCGCCTGTTGAGCTCTGCGTCAAGTGAGAGGGTGTCTGAGATAGTTGAGCCCAGATAAAAAACAGTCATGGACGACATCCAGTTCAGGGTCATTGATGCTGATGACTGGGGGAGAGTCAACATCCTGTCCGATGACCTCTGTTTGGGTTTAAATGGTAAGCTATTATAAGTAAAAAAAAAAAAAAAACAGGTTACTTCCTTTGTAGTGTTCTTGGCACAATAGTATATATAGCGTTTTTATCCTGGCAGTATATAAAAAAAAGACAATATGTTCTTCCGTTTTTCTTCTTTCTTTCAATGGATAC
Source organism: Conus betulinus (assembly GCA_016801955.1). Taxonomy (NCBI): domain Eukaryota; kingdom Metazoa; phylum Mollusca; class Gastropoda; order Neogastropoda; family Conidae; genus Conus; species Conus betulinus. The sequence continues at coordinate 118,071 of JADBJO010000450.1, forward strand.
ACGTTTCGAACTTAGCTTTTAAGTCCTACGTAAGGTAAAAACGCTCTTCGTATTTCTTTTTTTTTTTTAATCAAGCTATACAAATGGTGACCTCTTTAAAGCAAAGCGCTTGGCAGAAATAGTAACCTTTTTAAAGCCAAGTGCTTGGGAGGAACGCAGTAATGGAGAACAAAAGACACTGCTAAGCACAATAGAAGAAGTCCTTGGCGTCATGCGTGGAAGGCAACTGAAAGGGAACGGCAGCGAGTTTCCACTGTGCGTCCAGTCCTTCCGCGCTTTCTGATACACTCTGAAGGTGAATGAATGAAAGAGTAAGTGTTGATAGTCATGCCGTGAGATACGACAGTCAATATGCCAATATGATAGTAGTGTATGAAGTAGCAGCTGTACTCGTAAAGATTAAGTGCTCTCTCTCTCTCTCTCTCTCTCTCTCTCTCTCTCTCTCTCTCTCTCTCTCTCTCTCTCTCTGCACACACACACACACACACACACACACACACACACACACACACACACACACACACACACACACACACATGCGCGCATCCGCGGTGCAACACAATCGTGTTAATTTACCGTGAACTGACTCGCAGAGACCAGGTCAGCCTTGTTTGTCGTCAAGGGGAGAAAAAACAAAAACAAAACAAAGGACTGAATGAAAACCAAGTCTTAAAAAGACATTTTGAAGGATTCTTCCGAGTCTTCGAGCACGATACGAGCATTAAGGTATTGTTTGGGTCGTTTGCGGTAACTCGATCTATTCTTAAGAGAGAAATGCCTGTTTCGACGGAAAATGTCAAAACATTGAATCGTGCGAGCCATTTTAAGTTCCAGTGCTTTTTTGTGTGCATGTGTGTGTGTGTGTGTGTGTGTGTGTGTGTGTGTGTGTGTGTGTGTGTTGTGCAAGCGCTTGCACGTGCGTATGCGTATGAGTCTAATTTGAACAAAAAACGGCCTACAAGAGAAGATTAAATCGCGCGGTGTGCGTCTATATATGCGTGCGTGCGTATATATTACATGCTTAGGTATAATGTGCGTGCGTATATATTATGTGCGTATGAGGCTATCTGAAACAAAAAAAAAAAAAAATGAGAGAAGAGTAAACCGCGGTGCTCGTCTACATATGCGGCGCGTGCGTATATATCGTGTGCTCTTTCGAACTTAAGCTAGCGATAGGAGAGGCGCTGAGCGCGTGCGCTGTACCTTTAAAGTGTGCAGCTAGTACATGCATTATTCATCTCTCTCTCTCTCCCTCTCTCTCTCTCTCTCTCTCTCTCTCTCTCTGTCTCTCTCTGTCTCGCACACGCCCACGAACACAAGCATGTGCGCGCGAGCGTGTGCGCTTCGATGCTTACAAAAAACTTATTAGCAGACAAAGGTTATATAAGATGGAAATGGAGAATGCACGTCCTTTTTTTAAACTGACGGGAAATGACGCAGTCCTGTCGTGAAACGATCGGCACGATCTCCAGTCAATTGGGGAATTAAAGCTCACATTTAACGGGTCCCTTCCTTCTCCGCTCAGAGATCGAATTACGGATAAGAATTGATATCAGAGGAATTAAGCAGCTTAAACGGATCATTTGTTGCTTGGCGAAAGAAAAAAAAACAGAATACAAAAATTTGGTGTGTTAGTTTTATTTTTTTTTCTTCTTCTATTCTTTTTTTTTTTTTTTTTTTTTTGAAAATTTAATGCATTTAACGAACTTCTTACACTAACAGATTCTTACACAACAGCCACGTTACTAATCAAACTAATGATAAACAAATAAAGCAAATTCAGATAGCTTGAACGTGCATGCAAATGCAAACGTGGATGTAATGTCAAATCAGCGATTCAGTAAGTAAAGGTGAATTGGAGAAAGCAGGCAATGGGGTATATTCCAGTAAGATGTCTCCACCGTTTTCTAGTGATACTATAGGTTTTTGGTTGTTCCGTCAAGTGGCCTGTTCAAGATGAAAATCTGTTCTTCGTAGCCTTTGCAGTACATTTCTAAATGTACAGAATCCTTTGCAATGTTTCTAAAAGTACAGGATTCCATTCAGTGTTCTCAAAACTGCAGAATTATCCCTTGCAATAAACTTAAAAGTACAGAATCCCGTGCAATGTTTCTAAAAGTACAGAATCCCTTGCAATATTCTGAAAAGTACAGAATTCATTGCAATATACCTTGAAGTACAGAAGACCTTGTTATATACCTTAAAGTACAGAATCTCTTGCAATATACCTTAAAGTACAGAATCCCTTGCAATATACCTTAAAAGTACAGAATTCCTTGATATACCTTAAAGTACAGAAGACCTTGCAATATACCTTAAAGTACAGAAGACCTTGCAATATACCTTAAAGTACGGAATCCCTTGCAATATACCTTAAAGTACAGAATTCCTTGATATACCTTAAAGTACAGAAGACCTTGCAATATACTTTAAAGTACAGAAGACCTTGCAATATACCTTAAAGTACAGAATCCCTAGCTATGTCCCAGGAAATAGTCTTGGTGGCAGATACAGACATCAAGTTCTTTGCATTCACCAAGTGTAGTTATGGCAACAACTCGGTGAATGGTCCTCACGTAGATCATCCTAGTTTTACGACTCTGATTTTTGGACATTGATGATAGGGTAATTCGAGGGGATAATGATCATGTTATGAATGTACGGTGCGCAAGATGTAAACACTGGTTCTTTTTCTAGTAGGACAGGACTTCTTTTCCCTGTGTAGTAACAGCTCTGAAAAGGTCCTGACGGCATGGTCGGCTGGGGCTGACATGATCGGCTGGGCTGACGGGGGGGGGGGGGGGGGGGGGGGGGGGGGGTATTACACTGTTTCTTCATTACCTTTTCTGGACCGAAAAAAGGTTGATTTTGAAGAAGGGAATGAAAAAGAAATTGCTATGGTTGTAAGGAATGACATAACTGTATGTTGGGGAGGCGGAATGAGCCGCGTGAGACAAGGGCCACCAGCAGGCCATGAAGATGAGAGAGCAAAACCAGTGAAGGAATTATGACATCCAAGAAAGAGAAACGGGAAGGATATACACGTGTACACGAGTGGAGGTGCCCCAGTGGTGTCTGGTTAGCTCAGCGGTAAGATATGGAGTTCCGAGTCACATGACGCGGGTTCGGATCCCACAGCATGGTGCCTGTCATAAACACGGTCGTTTCGGCCGCCCATCTTCATGTGCTGTCTGATCTCTGATGGTGTCAGGTCGACGCAGTCTTCTCTGCCAATATTCTGAAATATCCATGTCACCTATCTCATCTGTGGTGGGCAAGATGTCAGAATTGCTCTGTGGCCCCGTACTCTTCTATAGGAAGCATATCTATGTGCCTTGTCGGCACGAGCTTTTAGGGTTAAAGGTCAGGATAATCTTAACGGTCCAAATGCCACAGCAGCCAGCTCCGTCAGAAGAAAACACGGCAATTAACGCAAAGTTCTCAAAATGAAAATTGTTCATGGACGATATGAACAACCTAAATTTAAAAAAAAAAAAAAAAAAAAACCCACTAAACTCTCACTTCCGAGTCTACAGAGAGCGAGTCTCAAAAGAAAGTTCAGTGCTTAAGCAGAAAGAAAATTGTTGAATTTCTAACGTGCAAATGGTCATTAGACAGACAGACAAAAACATGAAGGCAGGGGAGAAAGAGCAAAAGCCAACAAAAGTAGGAAAATCGAGCGTTATAAAAGAAAAACATTTCTGGCATATAATTTGCAGAGGGTGAAGGAACCGTTTACAGCTTTTTTTTTTTAATTTAATTTAATCTTCTTGCGTCCTTGATTGGAGCAAATATAAGGAAACAGCGAACAATAGGCAGATTATTGGCCTGACTGCAAATTTCTACTGCACATTCCTGATGAGTTTTCATGTGAGACGCGTGTGTTTAGACGTTGGAAACTTCCGGTGAATAATGGTTTTTATACAGCGTTATTATTCTGTCTGAATCAAGATCCGCTGTGCTTGACGTGAAAAAAAAAGTAACTGCATGTTCACAAAAAACGCGCGACATAAATAAACAGTCAAAACTGTAAGCAACCTCCTTCTCCCGCTCAAGAAGTAACAGGTATGCATGAAAGTGTTAAAAGATATGTCTTCGGGCCAGCTGTGGAAAACGATAGAGACATGGAGCTGCGGAGAGAGTAAACAAGATGCAAAGCATATAAACGTACTCCCAGTAAGTAGTAGTACAACAAAAAAGAAATATATATATATACATTTTAATCAAAGTTTTAACAGATGCCGCTCCCAACCCGGTTGAGCACTTTTTTAAAGTTATTGTTGGTTAGCAACACATTATATATATATATATATATATATATATATATATATATATATATCAGTCACTATAATACTTTCTCCCTTTTGGTGGTAGAAATGTTGTATGTAAGAGAAAAGAAAAAAAGAAGAATTGCATTCCCGGGTCTCCCGCGTGACAGGCGGGGACACTATCCACTATACTGCCGAAGCCTTACGAAAGTTGGTTACACTTAAATTTATAAAGCGTTAGTGCTTAAGCTGTATATCACAAAATTATCATTTATAGCCATTAGAAACGGATATTCTGGTAAAAATAAAACATCAGGCATCATCCGTGACCCATAATGAACATATCTACAAATTTCGGAAAGACTGGTCCAGCAGTTTTGTCTGGAACGAGTGGAACACATTTTGACCACGGGCAGACCGACACACAGACAGCGTTTCTTCGTTCCCATTGTAAAGTACTCCCCGTTATATAAGAACTGGGAGTACAAAAATGAGGCTGTTCCAGGTATGCAGGACGTGGTCAATAAAAGCTCTGTCGCCTGTGTTTTATATTGTGATCTCGGTTAGGACAAAAGTTTCATGTTGATCGCTCTGAGACTGCATTACACAAATATGCTTTAAGAAGAGATTAAAAAAAGCATTAATAGCGCCACTGAAATTCTCATAAGCCAGTGTATTCATGTTTCCACCTCAAGGCAGTGGAGATGCTTTAGCAGGCGTGTAGCCGAGTCGGTCATCCGCTCTCTGAATATCGCCATGACAGTACCACTCCGGACTCTCTGGAGGTGCTTGATTAAAGAGAGAGGAAGGCCTGTTTGATCAGATTTGCAGTGGCCCAGCCTTCAAAGAACAAAAGAGACAAGTGGCAGTTCCCGCAGAGAGACACGAGCGAATAGAACCGGTTCTGTAGACATCGTAGAAGTTGACTAACAGACCGACGGAATGTGCCGATCGACAGAACGCGTTTCATTAAGACAGACACAGAATATTTCGTTAATGACTTAAAAGGTTCTGAATCACAGGAAAAGATCAAATCATCACGCCTTGTCACAGACAGGCGAGCACAATCACCAGCGGCGACTACTCAGTCTTAGTCTTAGTTTTGTCTGTTTCTGTTCAGTCATGACATGATGTCAGATGCGTAAACTTCAGTCGAACAGCAAATCAAAGAAAAATCGGAGGTACAGCCTTTTGTAGTTTTGTATCACATGCACATTTATGATAGTCTTCAGTTAAATATATTGTAAGAAAAAGAACAAGTATGCAAATATAAAGCATAGGAACGAAGATCGACCCAAGCAGAACATCAGAACCCCCGTGACACGGCTTGGAATAAAGGCTATGCACAGTAAGGGACTGCCTACTTCCAGACAGATATGAACAGAACATTTCCAGACGGTCAGTCTGATCCCAAGAGGTGGACAGACGTTTGAAAAAGGAAGTCACGATCCATTGTATCAAAAACAGATGACAAATCCAAAAAGGCAACTGCTGACACGACACTGTCATCCGTACTTGTTAAGAAATGAGTCCGTGAGAACTACCAGGGCTTTTTCAGTGCTGTGACGCATACGGAAAACCGATTAGTTTGTTTCGAGCAGATTATTTTCAAGAAGCTGATTCAAAAGTTGTTTAACGCTACCTTTTCAAGTAATTCGAAATGAGAGGTCAGAAACCGTCAATTGTACCAGCAAAAAGACTGGTTATGATAGTGGTAATGATCAGTATTCGGTCATCTTGACATTGGGTATTGTTTCACAAGTTCTGTCGATACTTGTATCCAGTGCAAAAGTTTTTGTTTTTGTTTTATTTTGGGGGGGGGGGGGGGGGGGGGGGGTTTGTTTGTTTGTTTGTTTTTCATGTAAGGGGGAGAGGATTTTAAAGAATCCACGGAAAGCATGAGCAGTATTTGATTTTTGAAGGGCGTGTTGTCGGAAGGACAAAAGAAATTTCGACTTTCCCAAGAGCGAGTCTGACACAGCGAAGAGTTGTTTGCCAGAAGAACTGTTTCTGTTTTCAGAACTGTCGTATAGGAGTTTGGCATCAGCCTGACAATCAGCTAGAGGTTGTATCTCAGATTCAAAAACCGTGTTACTCGTCTGAGGTCTGGTGTAGCGCCATGACTGACATGGGCGTGGAGAGAGGGGACGGTTCGCGTGAATTCTGGTTATAAGTTATAATGTGGAAAGGAGAGAAAACGAACACATAAACAACCTGGAGCTGGTACAGACGAATCTCGGATCATCAATGTCTAAAATGACAGAGTATTGCCGGGACAGTTTACGGAAGCAGCAGGGCGTTAAATCAAGCTGCTTTCCAACTTTTCTACCCCTACCGTTTCTCTCTCTCTCTCTCTCTCTCTCTCTCTCTCTCTCTCTCTCTCTCTCTCTCTCTCTCTCTCTTCAAATAGCTTCCATGTCAGAAAGAGGTAATAAAAGATTTACGAGATTTATTCTTGAATGAGACGCGTAGCCACCACAACCAAAAAAGAAAAAAAAAGAAAAAAGAAAAATCAAAGAATCCATTTAACTCGTCGGAAGACGACATAAGAAAAACGCCACCCGAAAATTGAAACGTCCCATAGATAAGTTTTTAATTTCCCCTTTTTTTTTCTCTCTCTCCTCTTTTCTCTTCTGCCTGGCGAAATCATTTCCCGGACAGTAAATCATTCCGTTAATCACTCCGTACATCGGCCCAGGAATCTTCTGCCGGACAAACAAACAAGTAGGAAGACGGGTTCGATCCTGACATGGCCCTGTCCCGGTGGGACAAACGGCAAGAGCGACCACTGGTGACGTCCAGGCGTTCTGGCGTCACTGTTATACTCGCGTTAAAATTATCAACGCCGCTGGGCTTGATAAAGATGTGTTTGAAGGAAATTGTTTTTTTTTTAGGTAAAAATTGGTGTGTGTGTGTGTGTGTGTGTGTGTGTGTGTGTGTGTGTGTTTAGGCAGTAGTGGGATGTCCCCCACGGTTTCAGTGTTGTTTTAATTTGTTGTTTGTTTTGATTGTTTTTGCCGTCTCATCACCGTCTCCCTGTGGCATTATCCGCACGCCGCTCATTCTGGCTCCTCCATACACACCCACATCCAGGGTTGTCCTGTGTCAGCCCCGGCACCCCAGCTCACTGGAAGCAGTCGGTGTGTCCTGAGGCAACCCACCGGATGAGACACTGCGGTGCTGCCTGATGCGCTTTGTTCGGCAGTGTCTGTTCTGGGATGGCCGGATAAGACACTGCGGTGCTGCCTGATGCGCTTTGTTCGGCGGTGTCTGTTCTGAGATCTGTTCAGACAACGTGATAACCCGGCATAGCCCCGAGCGGTCGGCTATATTTTAAAATAGTCCGAATTGAATTGACGTAATAACTGGTTTAATCGGAGAGCCAGCGTGAGTGGCCTTTCCTCTTCGGTGGGCATTACCTCGTTCATCCGACGACAGCCCCCGTGTACTTGCTAATACCAGTTACTTCATTACGAACTATAGGCATGGCGAGGATATTGAAATAGATGTCATCATGAGAGCAGGCATGAAATCCACAGAATTTGAGTTTTTTTTTCTGTTTGGGAAAAAAAAGTACGTACGTAAAACAAACTCGTACTCGTAAATACCTGAACCTGAATCTCCGGTCCTCTCGGGCCTCTATACGACCTTGGCGTTCCGTCGTCTTCCTGAACGATGAGCACGTCTTTCTTGTCAGCCTCGTTGACAGCCATTTAGAGCTGACAGTTGACTTCTTTCATCTGGTCATCAGCACGGTCTGATGTGGGAGCATGTATTTGTACTACCGTGGTGTTGAATGGTGTCGCTCGCAGGCGGGGGTGGTCGTGGTCATGCTGGAAAGGGGGTAGCTCTCCGTGGAATTTTACAAGCGGAAATAGTCATGCACATTAATTCAGTCGGCTTGATAGTTTTATCACTATCCTAGTTCATTGCGTAACCCTGATAATTTGCAGCGTTCACAGCGTCTGTTTCATCCAGCCAAAGTTGAAGTATTCTCAAACGGCGTGGAAAAATGATCTTGGATGCGGGGGGCGGGGGGGGGGGGGGGGGGGGGGGGGGGGGGGGGGGGGGGGTCCCCGTGTAGATACATGCACGTGTCCTTGGATGCACTGTGGCATAAAGGCCCACGCGATGTTGCATGATTTCACAGGCAGCGTCTGAAACACGATGACTCGGCACCATTCCACCCTGCGAAACAGATACATGCATGAGTCTCTCACATGTGTCACACCCGTACCTGTTGTGTACTTGACGGGAGAAGTAGCTAGTGTTGCTCTGTTGGTGCTTGTTCTGAAATACACTTTCACAAGTAATAAATAAACCCCCATTAACTGTAAATAGAAAATAAGATTACCAGCAGTACAAGAATGACCCCCACCCCCCACCCCCACCCACCACCACCCACCCACCCACCCATCACCACCATCACGCCCACCCACCTTCTCCCCCTAAAGAAAAAAAAAGCATAAGAATGAGAACATGAGCCAAATGATGCAGAGCAGAATAATATCGCCCCCCCCCCCCCCCCCCCCCCCCTTTTTTTTTTTTTTTTTTTTTTTTTTTAATCCATCAGTTGTATAGTAACAGCCGAATTGAATCTTACGAACTGCTTCCAATCACGAGGAATTTTTTTGATTTCGGCGAATCCTACGACCAGTCTCAATCCCTGTGACGCCGAAATGTGAGCACCGAGTCCCTGTGTCAGAGCATCACGTGTGTGTGTGTGTGTGTGTGTGTGTGTGTGTGTGTGTGTGTGTGTGTACAGTAGGAGAAGTTCAGGGAAGAGAGAGAAGAACGAGGAATTGAGAGAGGGTAAAGTTTAGAATCGAATGAATTCGGAATGGGGGTGTTCTCCACTTGGCTCCGGGTTTCTTCATTTTTTTTTTTTTAATCTCCATTTTGAACACACCTCAGCTTGTTAATGCACATTGAATCCTTCATAGTAGTAGCAGTAATAGTAGAAGTGCCAAACCAAGAAAAGCCCTAGAACTTGGAAACAGTCATGTCTAACACTCATGCTTGGGCGTCAAGCTCAACAGAGACTCTTGTAAGCCGCTGTGAACGAACTTAAAAAAGATCGTGAGGAATGTTCTCTTTTCGTGTTTACCTTTTTATCTTCCGTCACTGAATTCGGTTTTTTTTAAACTGAAGTATGAATTCCCGGCCACAAATGCCTTATCAAGTGTGAACAGAATCGAAATCGAGGCCCATGACTGACACGAATATTAATTTTTTTTTTCCCCCAGCTTTCAAAGAAAGTTCTTTTATCAATATCCGAGATATGACAGTAACGTGAACATGTACATTTCAACTTCAAACAAACACACGAACAATGAAATCAAACATATATCAGTGTACAAAAACACCCTTTTAAGTCGGTGTACATCGTGTCGAGATGACCTTCATTTGATCTTTGGTAAAAGCTATAGGGAGTGATCTCCCCTGCCCACCCCCTCTCATACTTTCTTGCACGGTTCCACTGGGGCACAAAGCTAGCTTCAACCTCCTCCTCGCCCTCCACCACCCCACCATGCACCCTTCTGCTCCCACCTTACCTCGCCCCCACCTCACCCCCAAACCCGCCGCCCACCTCTGTCTTCCTCACCCCCAAAGACATGCCCGCGTGGGCGCTTGTTCTACTTTTAATTTGTGTTCACAGCTGTATGACTAGAATGTGGAATATAAAGAAATCACAGCATAAGAGAGAAATCGATCCAAAATGAACATCAGTTACTTTTTTTTTCTCTCTCTCATTTTCTCTCAAACGTGTACACAGCAGTAAGTCTGTCCTGTTAAGGATCATGGAACGATAACGCTTCCTCTTTACCAGTGAGTGGGTTATCCCGATTGCTGACTTGGTTAGAGTAGTTTCGTTTCATCGCTTCTAGTGTCAGCAAGACTTGTCTTGAACCACACCCGTACACCACAAGGATTGGAATACTCTACTCGTGTTACCGCATGACTATAGTGGGCGGGTTTGGGTTGTTTTTTTTTCTTTTTCTTTTTTTTGTTTTTTTTTTTTCCTTTCTTTTTTTTTTTTTTCGTCGTTTTTTTAATACGTCGTTTGCCCTTTTCGCTTTACTGCTGTGGTAAAAGATACCACATGAGGCATTGACGTTGCACCATCGTAATTATTGTTACAAAGATGTGATTTTGTATACACACACATATATATATATATAGAGAGAGAGAGAGAGAGAGAGATGAGTGAGAGAGAGAGATATATATATATATATATGTGTGTGTGTGTGTGTGTGTGTGTGTGTGTGTGTGTGTGTGTGTGTGATTGTGATAGGGGAATACTTGTGGCTTTTTTCCCTCATACTAATATACTAGCGTTTCCTTAGCATTTTCAAGCACTGAACATGTAGTTTCGGTTCATAAATTTCTGTTGTTCACTCATGCTCTTGAATGTTTGTTTTATGGTTGTGGTGGTTGGTTGTTTGCTTGTTTGTTTTGTTTATTTTTACGTTGTTGTTCAGTCAGTTGGATCAGCCGCACTAACTTTGTATCCTGTTGTTTGTCTTGCCCGCTCTGCTGCTGGATGTATGTCTCTCTGTTCTGTCCCGGTTCCTGATATTCTGTTGTTCACTTGCATGCTTTCTTGAATCTGTTTGGTTTATCGCGTTTCCTCTCTCTTGTGACCTCCATTCCTTTTGTTGTATGTCTGTTGTCTTTCTCGCCCACTCTCCCCCCTCCCCCCTCCCCCCCTCCCTGGCTCCCCTCCCCCGCTCCTCTCCCCTCCCCCTTTATCAATCTCCCCCTCCTGTCCTCCCCTCCGCTCCCTAACTTTGTATCATCTCTGCCTGTTCTTCCTCGGGCCCTCCCTCCCCTCTCTCCCTCTCCTCCCCCTCCTCCACCCTCCCCTCTCCTTCTAGCCCTCCCTCTCCCTCCCCTCTCCTCTCTCTCCCCTCTCTCGCTCCCCTCCCCCTCTCTCCCCCAAAGAAATCCCCCCTACCCTCTCCCCTCAGTTTGATCTTGCCGCTCCAAACTGCTGCTCGCTCTCTCCTCTCTGTTGTTTGTCTTGCGGCTCGTCTCCTCCTGTACCTCCGCTGACTGCTCCCGCCCTACCTGGATGAATAGTCCACTCCCCCCCAAATACTCTGTCTGTGATCTGTCTGCACTCTCTCTTCTCTCCCCTCTCTCTTTCTGCTCTCTCTCTCGCTCCTCCCGCTCGCCCTCGGCTCTGTCTCCCCTGAAGGTCCCGCTTGCCAAAAATCCGTCCCTAACTCCTCATCCTCCCCTCCTCTTGTCCCTGTCGCTCCTCTCCTCTCCCCGCCTCTCTCTGTCTGTCTCCCCCTCTTCTCTCCTCTCCTCCTCTCTCACTCTCTCTCTCTCTCTCTCTCTCTCTCTCTCTTCTCTCTCTCTCTCCTCTCTCATTCTCTGACTCTGAACTCTCTCTCTCGCTTCCCTCTCACCTTAGTCTCCTCATCTCTCTCCTTTCCTCTCTCTCTCTCCTCTCCTCTCTCTCTCTCTCTCTCTCTCTCTCTCTCCCTCTCCCTCTCTCCCTCTCTCTCTCTCTGCCTCTCTCGCTCTATCTCTCCTCTCACTCCCTCTCCTCTCCTCCCCTCTCTCCGTGTCCTGTCTCTCCTCCCTCTCCGCCTCCCTCTCGCTCTCTCCTCTCCTCTCTCTCCTCTCTCTCTCTGTCCCACTCTCCCCCTACTCTCCTCTCTCTCTCTCTCTCTCTCCCTCTCCTCCTTCCCTCCCCTCTCTACTATCTCTCATTCCCTCTCTCTCTCTTCTCTCTTTACGATCTCTCTCTCTCTCTCTCTCTCTCCTCTCTTCTCTCTCTCTCTCTCTCTATCTCCTCTCTCTCCTCTCTCTCCCTCCTCTTCCTGTCTCTCGTTTTCTCCCTCCTCTCTCCTCCTCTCGACCTCTCTCTCTCTCTCTCTTTCTCCTCTCCCCTCTCTCTCCTCCCTCCCTCCTCCCTCTCTCTCTCTCTCTCTCTCTCTCACTCTCTCCTCCCTCCCTCCATCTCTCCCCCCTCTCTCCCTCCCTCCCTTCGGCTCGCCTCCTTCCCTCTCTCTCTCCTCTCTATGTTTATGAAGAAAAACGATAACATTAGGAAAAGGAATATCAGACCCATGGTTCGACCAAATATAACGAGAAACGAAGAGAATATAAAGAGCTCTTGAGGATTAAAAAGAAAAACCACCGTACGTCGACACTGGTGGCGGCATTACATGCAAATATCAATAATCCAAGAGAATTCTGGAATAAGTTGCGATCTTGTTTTTCTAAAAAGTCTGTACCAAACAACATTAGTAAAGAGCAGTGGTACACACATTTCTCCCAAGTGTTTCAGTCAAATTCTGACAATGTTTCAAATGTTGTGGATGGTGAAGGTAATGAAGAGGATGATAACGGCCAGTGGACTGATGATGACGGTCAGCATGTGAACACAGATTCTCTTGAGGCAGATATAACCGAGAATGAAGTTTTTGCTGCCGTGCGTTCGTTAAAAAATGGCAAGGCAGCAGGTCCTGACGGGATCACAGGCGAAGTATTTAAAAATTCTATCACCATAATTGCTCCTTTTTTAGTTGCATTATTTAATGTAATGTTTACCTCAGGAACCTATCCTTTACAGTGGTCTGAAGCCTTTATACAGCCTCTCTTCAAAAAAGGCGATCGGAGCTTACCTGATAATTATCGTGGTATTTCGTTACTGAATGTCTGCAGTAAGCTATACAGTCATATATTAAATGAAAGGTTATCAAAATGGATCGAACATCATAATGTAATAAACGATTGTCAAGCGGGCTTCAGGAAAAAATACAGCACCGTTGATCATATTTTTTACGTTGTTTGCCATGGTGCAGAAACAATTATTGTTACACAAAAAATTATATGTTGGTTTTATAGATTTTAGAAAAGCTTTTGATTCTGTCGCTCGCTCGAAGTTATGGACCGTCCTGAAGAAAAAGGGTATTCGAGGGAAAATGTACCAGGCCATAACTAGTATATATAACATTGTAAAAGCAAAAGTTAGAGTGGAAGGTGATCTGACCGAAGCATTCACGTGTCCATTGGTTTAAAACAGGGAGAAAAATGCAGTCCTGTCCTGTTTTCTCTGTTCATAAACGAATTGGCGGAAGAAATTATCCAAAGGGGAAGACATGGAATTCAGCTTATTCCTGATTTTTTGGAAATTCTTATTCTTATGTTTGCCGATGATATTATTCTAGTTTCTGATTCGATCACAGGCTTGTAAACCCAATTTAATGTGTTGCATGATATGACAAAAAGGCCTGGTTTAGTCATGAATTTAGAGAAGTCAAATATTGTTATCTTCAGAAATGGCGGCTATGTCTCTGAACATGAGGAATGGTGTTATGGACGGAATAAGGTATCAGTTGTTAATATGTATAAATATCTTGGTGTCATCATGTCGACTAGGCTGTCATTTACTCACTGTTTGAACGATCTATCGAGTCGAGCGAGAAAAGGGGTCATTAACATTTTTAAGTTGCTTTGGTCATTAGGAGGAAAATCTCCGGTCATATTCTTTAAACTTTTTGATGCTCAGATCCAACCTATGCTTAGTTACGGAGCCGAAGTTTGAAGCATCATAGGAAATCTTGATATATTAGAAAAAGTGCACTTGTTCTCACTAAAAAGATTTTTGAATGTCAGCATAAGAACTCCTAATGTGATGATTTACGGTGAGTTAGGACGTTTTCCGCTATATGTAAACTTGCAACTCAAAAGTGTTCGATACTGGTTAAGAATTTTGAAGATGCCATTTCATCGTTTGCCTCACAAGGCGTATAGAATGCTACTGCATTTTCATAACAACAACAAGGATACAAGGGCATCAGCAATTTTGTTTCTTCTTGTACAAATACGGATATGGAGAGGTTTGGGAGAATCAGGGGGTTGAGGATGAGAAGGGCATTTTTGAGAGCATTAAAAGACAGTGTTATTAATGATTACAAGACGCAATGGTCTCATGACAGGAACAAAGTGATCGTTTCCTGTTGTATCGAACATTCAAGAGTGAATTGGTTCCATCTCCCTATTTGATTGTACTTAATCATTTGCACGCAAGAATCAGTTTGATTAGGTTATGGTTAGGTGTCTCACAGCTGAACGTGCACAAGCTACGCTTCCGTAAAAATATAACGGAAAACGATATGGCATGTCCATTCTGTGTTTCGCAGATGGAGACCGAAGTTCATTTTGTTTTACATTGTCCGCAGTATCAGAATTTCAGAGAAAAATATATATTCCTCTTAAATACTATAACCAGCCATCGCAGTTCAAACTAACAATGCTTCTGGCATCTGAGAATAAATCACAGGTAACTCGACTCGCTATCTATCTTCAAAAAGCTTTCAAACTGCGCGGAAGTTCACTCCAATGAGTAATGAAGTGGAAGTGTGCATTGTACAGGTGTGTTTGTATGCATTATTACAGAATGTATAAATTGTGTTTCTGCAGTGATACAAATCGATTTGTAACCACTCCCAATGACATGGGTCTATGGCCTATTCATTAAATTGTTCAGAGTTCTCTCTCTCTCTCTCTCTCTCTCTCTCCTCTCTCTCTCTCTCTCTCTCTCTCTCTCTCTCTCTCTCTCTTCCCCCAAATTTGCTGCTTTCATTCGGGAAACCAACCAACCAAACGCAAAAAGGCACAAAAATATCTATGTGCTGATGACTATCATTTTGCTCTCTCATCCTATGCCTTCCACCACCCCTCTTTCGCACCACATCCCCCCCCCCCCCCACCCCCAACCCCACCCCCGTCCTTTTCCTACCCCTTCTCCCGCCTCCTCCCCCTCTCATCATCATCTCCCTTTGCCTCTTTGTCAGAAACCACTCATTCATGGAACGAATGTCATTCGGGGTATTGATTCTGCCGCTGAATGGGCCCTAGCGGGCCGCGCTTCGATCCGGCAATCAATTAGAGGGTGGATGGGTTTTTGTTGTTTTTGTTGGGTTTTTTTTTTATATATACGGGCACACATTTTCCTGAGATAATGGGACTCCCAACCGCTCTGCCTTCCTCCTCTTACCGTCACCGTAATTTCGTCTTTATTAACTGCACAAGCGGTTACGGGGCGACAATCGTTGAACAGGAAAATTTCGACACTAGGTATATAGGCCTATAATAAAAAAATAAATAAATAAATGAATAAATAAAAAGAAATTATCGAGACTGACAAGCGCACTTCCTTTCATTCATTCTGGACACTTTTCCCCCCCCCACTAGAATCTCAAATTACTGAAGCTGAGAGAATAAAGTTACCTGATTATCATGATTACAAGGACGGTTGCATAAAATGTGTGCTTGTCGGGCAGGTTCAATAAAAATTCAGGCAGTTACAGTTCGGTTATGATTCAGAGAGTTCCAGTTCAGCAAAGGATCAAACTGCTGCTCCATTTCGGTAACGATTCATACCGGTTCATTTTAGCAATGATTAAGATTGTGCCAGTTCAGATATGATTCAGATCGTGCCAGTTCAGATATGATTCAGATCGTGCCAGTTCAGATATGATTCAGATTGTGCCAGTTCAGATATGATTCAGATTGTGTCAGTTCAGATATGATTCAGATCGTGCCAGTTCAGATGTGATTCAGATCGTGCCAGTTCAGATTCGATTCAAATTGTGCCAGTTCAGATGTGATGTATATTGTGCCAGTTCAAATATAGTTCAGACAGTTCCATTTTTTAGAGAGCATTCAAACTGCTCCAGTTCAGATGAGATTCAGGTCGTTCCGGTTCAGCACCGATTCAAACGCTTCCAGTTCAGCTGTGGTTCAGATTATCCCAGTTCAACGACAGTTGGGGTGGTTCTAATTCAACTTTGATTCAAACTGTTTCAGTTCAGATATAGGTCAGATTGTTCCAGTTCAGGTATTGTTCAGATTATCACAGTGTAGATGTGATTCAGGCTGTTCCAGTTCAGCTATAATTCAGATCGTTTCAGTTCAGCCATAATTCAGGCTGTTCCAGTTCAGCTGTAATTCAGGCTGTTCCAGTTCAGCTATAATTCAGGCTGTTCCAGTTCAGCTATAATTCAGATCGTTTCAGTTCAGCTATAATTCAGGCTGTTCCAGTTCAGCTATAATTCAGGCTGTTCCAGTTCAGCTATAATTCAGGCTGTTTCAGTTCAGCTATAATTCAGGCTGTTCCAGTTCAGCTATAATTCTGGTTGTTCCAGTTCAGCTATAATTCAGGCTGTTCTAGTGCAGCTATAATTCTGGTTGTTCCAATTCAGCTATAATCCAGGCTGTTCCAGTTCAGCTATAATTCAGGTTGTTCCAGTTCAGCTATATAATTCGGGTTGTTCCAGTTCAGGTATAATTCAGGCTGTTCCAGTTCACCTATAATTCTGGTTGTTCCAGTTCAGCTATAATTCAGGCTGTTCCAGTTCAGCTATAATCCAGGCTGTTCCAGTTCAGCTATAATTCGGGTTGTTCCAGTTCAGCTATAATTTCAGGTTGTTCCAGTTCAGCTATAATTCAGGCTGTTCCAGTTCACCTATAATTTGGGTTGTTCCAGTTCAGCTATAATTCAGGTTGTTCCAGTTCCAGTTCAGCTATAATTCGGGTTGTTCCAGTTCAGCTATGATTCAAGTTGTTCCAGTTCAGCTATAATTCGGTTGTTCCAGTTCAGCCATAATTCAGGCTGTTCCAGTTCAGCTATAATTCAGGTTGTTCCAGTTCGGTTATAATTCGGGTTGTTCCAGTTCAGCTATAATTCAGGTTGTTCCAGTTCGGTTATAATTCGAGTTGTTCCAGTTCAGCTATAATTCAGGTTGTTCCAGTTCAGCTATAATTCGGGTTGTTCCATTTCAGGTTAATTCAGTTGTTCCAGTTCAGCTATGATTCAAGTTGTTCCAGTTCAGCTATAATTCAGATCGTTTCGGTTCAGATGTGATTCAGAATGTTCCAGTCCAGCAATGATTCAAGTTGTTCCAGTTCAGCTATAAATCAGATCGTTTCGGTTCAGATGTGATTCAGAATGTTCCAGTCCAGCTATGATTCAAGTTGTTCCAGTTTCAACTATAATTCAGGTTGTTCCAGTTCAGCTATAATTCAGGTTGTTCCAGTTCGGTTATAATTCAGGTTGTTCCAGTTTAGCTATAATTCAGGTTGTTCCAGTTCAGCTATAATTCAGGTTGTTCCAGTTCAGCTATAATTCAGGTTGTTCCAGTTCAGCTATGATTCAAGTTGTTCCAGTTCAGCTATAATTCAGATCGTTTCGGTTCAGATGTGATTCAGAATGTTCCAGTCCAGCGGGGATTCAGACTGCATCAATGCAGACATGACTTAGATTGCACCAGCCCAGATATGCTTCAGGTTGTTCCAGTTCAGACGTGATTCAGCCGTGCCGGTTCAAACATAATTCAGACTGCGTCAGTACAAACAGAGTTCAGGCTATGCCCGTTCTGACAGGATTGATATCGTGCCAGTTCAGAGAGATTCTAGACTGTGGCAGTTCAGGTATGATTGAGTTAGTTCCAGTCCACATACCACGCAGATTGTTCCAGTGCAGTTACGATTCGAATTGTTTCATATCAGATATTATTCAGGTTGTTCCATTTCGGATATTGTTCAGATTGTTCCATTTCAAATATGATTCAGATTTTGTGATACAGGTAGTTCCGGCTCAGATATAACTTGTGATTGTTCCAGTTCGTCAGCTGCACAGGAAGTTTGCATGACACCTTTGACTGTGCTTGTAGATAGTCGCACACACGTTCGCTGGTGCTGCATGGTTGTGTGTAATGATGTCTAGTGCACTGCACATACTCTATTTACGAATTGTGACTTGCTGTCTAGTTAAGCGCCCCTGTAACCTTTGATTGGAGGTTGTGTTTTCACCTGGTCTGTTGGTTGCTCGCTTTGTTTGTCTGTCGACAAGATCACGCGAAAGTTTTTGAACAAATTCGGGTGAAAAGATGAAATGTGATCCTAGGACGCAGCCATAAATGTGCTGATCGGAATCAAAGAGCGCATCAGGATCCGTCAGCCAAGATAATTGTGAAAAAGGTGATGTTCAGGACATCTGTGTCACAGCTCGCATTCATCGAGACTGATTCCGCCGTTTATATGGGACAAATGCGCTGGCTAGCACTCCCAGAACAATTTTTGGCGATTCAGTCGGGGGGGAGAGAAAATGCCAAAGCAGTACATATGAAACGGTGTGCTGTCGCACCTATAGTGCAGTCAAGATCCCGATCGTTATTCTGGCTCTTTAGATCTATTTGTTTAACCCCTAAAGTGAGAAAAAGGTTATTGCATTTGTAATGGAAAAGCGGCGTTAAACAGGTGCGTTCTCTACCGACTGTTAAGTTACCGTTACAAACTGATAACTATTGGTGACATGCTTTGGTGGAATACTGAAGATTTCTACTGATATGAACCTTAAGATTTCACATCTCCACTTCCATTTTTTTTTTTTTTTTAATCGCACGTGGGAAATACTCTTACAGTTCGTATCAGCTATTATTTTCCTAAGGGTTTTTTTTTTGTTTGGTTGGTTTTTTTTTTTTTTTTTTTTTTTTTTTTGTTGTTGTTGTTCACAAACGAACTTAGTTTGAAAAACCAGATGCAGGATTCGTTTGAGCCTGGCGGAGATCCGTCCTTTCCCGAATACCCATCCGATTGTTGTTCTCATTCCTGTGTTCGATCAGGATGGGTGTATTCAGCTGGATTCGGTGACTCCTGATCGCATGTGATCAGATTCCCGAGTGGGAGGTCGGTAGTAGTAGGATTCCCGTGAGAGTCAGGTTTATTTCGCAAGATTTTTCAGACTAGGACTGGGTCCTACCCACAGCTCCGTTCGCTATGGGCTCGACTGGGAGAAACGGAACCACACAAGCGAGTTTCATCTGCTTAATGGATGCGTCCCTTACCAACACCGCAGGTGTACGGATCTCTCGGGCCTGGTTGGCGCCGAGATATTATATTACCGAAAGTAAGCGTGGAATACAGCCCTGTTGTGCAGTCTCAGATCAGAGTGGAACTCCACAGCATCCTGATCAGCTTCCCCTTCCTCATCGACCGGCATTGACAGAATAAAGTTGCCCAGTTCTGTGGCCCTGTTACAGCTGTTCTGTGGGGCCGGAATAGCTCAGTTGGTAGAGCGCCGGACTCGTGATCCTGGGGGTTGCGGGTTCGAATTTCGGTACAGGGGGATTTTTCCCTCGGAGTTAACATTGGTTTTGACTCCATTCCCCATACAGTCCTTCGAATGAGACTATAAACCGAGGTTCCGTGTGTGAACGCACGCACAACATCTTGCACACACGTAAAATCCCATCACCAACTTTGGGAAGAGAAGGCCAGTTTGGCCGTTGGTATGGATGACACGTTACACATAGCATACGCCTTCCCCGAAGATGGAGTATGGCTGCCTTAATGGCGAGATAAAAAAAAAAAAAAAAAAACGGTCATACACACAAAAAACTCCACTGCCTGTCTATACAGGCAGTGTCCGCAGGAGTACCCAGCCTGCGTGCGCAGTAAGAAGAAGCTGTTCTGTCCTGGTGACCTCCGTTTCCATTTCCGCTCCACGTCCATGCCTTTGGTGAGTTCACGTCGAGGTCACGCCTTGACGGACGACTCCATGGAGACTGCCTTTGGAGGGACTGGTGGCACCCTCAGGAAGGGGACACTCGCTCACTAAGCAGTTGTTGTCGTCAGCAGGGAACTTGGTGAGTGGAGTCCTGTACACGTTGGATCAAAAACGGTACAACCACTTGAACACCACCGGAGTGACGGTAGCAGTATGATGACTCTACATTGATTCTCCCTGTGGATGGCCGGTGCCGGGGGAGGGGGGGGGGGGGGGGGGGGGGGGTTTGCGCTGGAACAAAACTAGGGAGCGCTCAGGGGCCGGTAGGGGGCGTCGTCTCTGGGAGTGGTGCTATTTGAGTGGCACAGAAGACGAGACAGAAAAAAGTGAGGGGGTGGGGTGGGGGTCGGGGAGAGGGCTGGGGAAGGGGGGGGGGGGGGGGGGAGAGAACAATCGGAATAGCACAGACGTTTCGTCAAGGTCGAACAGTCCTTTAATCACGGAATTTTGGTTGTCGTCCTGATCAGTAGCAAATCTTACAAGGTTTTAGAATTCAATATAGTGGATAATTTTTTTTTTAATTACCAAATATTTACTATTATTTTCTTGTTAAACTCACGAAAATGTTTAAAACAACAACTTGCAAAACCAAACAAACAAACAACAAACACACACACAAAAAAAAACCTTGTTGGATATCTCAAGGGGAAAAAAAATATTGGATGCGGTCTTGGATCCGGATACTTTCCAGCATTTACAGGGTTCTTCCCCAAGGCCGCATTCCAGCTTTGCAGCAGGTCTCATTAAAAGTCGGTTCAGTGGGTCGTTGGGGGCTACCGCCCCCTCTCCCATCCTCCCACCCGCCTCCCATAGCCTTGCTGCTCGGGAGACCAACAGATGCGCGTGTAGTCAAAAGTGTGATGATGAAGGTCCTAATGCGAATAATACGGGAAATCATTATTTGAATGTCGTTGAAAATGGTTCTGTGCTGTCCGTTTCGTTAAAGTTTGTAAATGTGTCTGTGTGGTGTGTCTGTGTGCTCTCTCTCTGTTCTCTCTCTCTTAACATTTCTCTCTCTCTCTCTCTCTCTCTCTTCGTTTTTAACCCTCGTCACTTTTCTCGTGGTTTGTTTTGTTTCTTTAACTTAAGCCCCCCCCCCCTCCCCCCATCACCACCACCACTACTACCACCACCACCTCCCCACCCCCCCCCACCCCACACACACATACATATTTTCTTCCCCTTCTTGTTTGTTCGTTGTCTGTTCCTGGTTTCTGATTTCTTACTGAAGTCCCCCTCCCCTCCACGTGTGCAGCAGCCGACGAACACGTGTGAGCGCCACCCCCCCCCCCCCAGGCCCCCCCGGGCACCGCGACTGCCTGTACTCTGCCGTCTGGGTGCCCGCCCCCCCACCGCGGTGTTCCCCCCGGGACTCTCAGCCCCACCCCCGGGTCACCGCCTCCCCACGCCCGCCTAAGATGATGGCACTCCTGGAGATTTTGTGACCGCCGCCTGCCATCCGGGGGCCTGTCTGGCCACCTTTAGCTTCGTGACGACTGGATCAATACCTTTAGCATCGTGACGACCCCGGGATCAACACCTTTAGCATCGTGACGACTGGATCAATACCTTTAGCATCGTGACGCTCCTGGATCAACACCTTTAGCATCATGACGACTGGATCAACACCACCTTTAGCAACGTGATGACTGGATCAACATCTTTAGTATCATGATGACTGGATCAACACCTTTAGCATCGTGACGACTGGGATCTATACCTTTAGCATCGTGACGACTGGATCAACACCTTTAGCATCGTGACGACTGGATCAACACCTTTAGCATCGTGACGACTGGATCAACACCACCTTTAGCATCGTGACGACTGGATCAACACCTTTAGCATCATGATGACATGGATCAACACCTTAAGCATTATGACGAATGTATCAACATCTTTAGCATCGTGACGACTGGATCAACACCTTTAGCGTTACGACGAGTGGATAAATACCTTAGCATCGTGACAATTGGAATTGACACTTTTTTATCATCATGAGGAAGGTCAACACTTGTTGCATCTCGAGAATGGATCAGTAGTTTAGCATCATGATGAATGCATCAACACCTTTAGCATCTTGATGAATGGATCAATACCTTTAGCATCTTGACGAATGGATAAACACGTTTAGCATCTCGACGAATGGATCAGCGCCTTTAGCATCTTGACGAATGAATCAACACTTTAATATCTTGACGAATGGAGCAACACACCATTAGCATCTTGACGAATGAATCAACACTTTAATATCTTGACGAATGGAGCAACACCATTAGCATCTTGACGAATGAATCAACACTTTAATATCTTGACGAATGGAGCAACACCTTTAGCATCATGACAAAAGACTCCACACTTTAATATCTTGACGACTGGGTCAACACCTTCAGCATCGTGGTGATTGGATCAACATCCCTTTTATCATCATGACGAAAGCGATCAACACATCTTAATATTTCGACGACTGGATCAACACCTTCAGCATCGCGGCGATTGGATCAGCACCTTTAGCATCGTGGCGGTTGGATAACATCTTTAGCATCGTGGCGATTGGATAAAAACATCTTTAGCATCGTAGCGATCACGAAAAACCTTTAGCATCGTGGCGATTGGATCAACATCTTTAGCATCGTAGCGATTGAATCAACACCTTTAGCTTCGTGGCGATTGGATAAACATTTTTTTTTTCCAGCATCACGACAAACGGATCAAGCGAACGGGTCAGCACTGAACATCATGACAAATAGATCGAACGTTCAGCATCTTTGACGAATCAGCACTTTTAGCGTCGTGACGAGTGGGATTAACACACTGGCATCACGACAGAAACTTCCACGCTTCCGCATCACGACGAATGGATCAACACCTTTACATCGTTAAGCAATACGTCATTGCATCGTTGCAAATGCACCGCTGTTTCTGCGCTTCATTTAGAACGCACTTATATCTTCTGTACATTATATAGGTCCGTAGCATCATCAAGAATACACATCTCTGCATCATTCAAAACGTCATAAGGAATTCAACGACACTCTTTACATCATTAATCTAGCCTTCGCCGTAGGTCATGAGTATTAAATGACCAACAATCATAATTTCAACTCGATAACTGAGCAAGTTTTTAAACGTATGTCCATACAAATTTTATGACTCTATCGGTGAAGCAACGGCCCAAAACACCTGTATCAAAAATCGTGTGTTTTTGTCAGCAAAGGAACGCGCGCGCGCGCGCGCACACACACACACACACACACACACACACACACACACACACACACACACACACACACACGTTCTTGTGCGCACATACTACTACACACACATACACACCACACACACTACACACACACACGCGCACGCACGCATGCACACACCACACACACACACACACACACACACACACACACACCGCGGCAAGACTTTAATCCTACCGATAAAAGATATGATTCTCGGAGATCCACAGTGCACGGCATGACTTTATTCCTAAAAAAAAAAAACGGATACTAGAAGACGCTAGAAGATGTGTGTGTGGCGCGGGAAATGTTAGGCGCCGCACGGCGAAGATGAAAGTGGTTACACACCTTTACTTTACATGTAGTGATTCGTCATGAAGAACTGAAACATTCCTGAGCCATGTATCGACGTCTTGCACACGCCGTGACGTAGGCGTCGGCACCTCCACATCAGAATGATATTACGTCAACACTTCCTTTTTACATCGTTAAACACCTATCGACACACAGTCCTACATCACTGAGAATGTACGGGACATCTTCCTCTCGTCGAGTTTACCTTTCCATCGACACTTGTCACTTTAGACTTACATCATCAAAGAACTTGAGCTGTAAGCCCTTGATCCTTATTACGTCATCAGATGAACAGCGCGTCACTTTGACAAAGGCCTTTTGGGGGGGGGGGGGGGGGGGGGGGGGGGGGGGGGGGGAACAGGCGGATGGGTGGGGGGGAGGCGCTTGTCGCATTTTGTATCCGGCGACTGTTTGTGACGTGACTGTGGTGCTGTGGCCCCCATAAAGGAGGAAGGATTGGGTGGAGGAGAGGGGGGGGGCGGGCTGGTGGGGGGGAGAGGGGGGGGGGGGGGTATCGTATATATACGTATACTGCAGAGCTTAAGCGTCTGCTTGGACGTGTGAACACAGCTGTCATTTGTAGTTGTCCCGTTCAGTGTGCTTAGCCTTGTTCCATTTCTCTTTCTTGGTTTATGCGTCTGCCTCGTAAGCGCGCGCGCGCGCGCGCGCACACACACACACACACACACACACACACACACACACACAAATCCCAGTGAAATTAGGGGAGACAAAAAAGGGGGGGGGATAAAAAACAAGAAAAGCGAGACAGATTTTTACTGTATAAAACAACAACAAAACGTGAAACAGATATATTTACTGCACGTGAATCCTCCATGTTGCTTCCCCCTCCCCCCCCCCCCCCCCCCCCCCTGCCTCAGTCATACTAACCTCCCATCCTCCATCCCCCCCCCTCCCCCCCCCCCCCCCCCCCCCCCCCCCCCCCCCCCCCCCCCCCCCCCCCCCCCCCCCTTCATCTTCTTCTAACCCCACTTTCACCCCTCTGTTCCCCTCTTTACAGCAACGACTGTTGTCGCTTTTTTTTTTTTTTTTTCAAAAAAAAAAACCGTTGTGTGAACGTCATATCAGATATGACGTCAGACTTACGAAACGTGAGAGTGTGCACTGGCCGTTGTGACGTCAGACGTAAGAAACGTGAGTGTACCGACAGTTGTATAGCTGCCGTTGTGCCGTCCGTGTTTGGTCCATGCGCCTGCCTTTTTTTTTTTTTTTTTTCTGGGGAAGTGGGGGGGGGGGGGGGGGGGGGGGGGGGCTGATTCCTCGCTACTTTGTGAGTTATGGACATACAGCTGGACGAAAATTTAAGTGTGCCGACAAAATCACTAAGCGTATAAAAGTGTGTGAGTTGTTTTTTTTTTGTTACGTCATTGTTCCCGTACACACACACACACACACACACACACACACACACACACACACATACATACATACACGCGCGCGCGCGCGCACGCATGCACGTACTCTTAATCACACACTCACTCGTTTTAGACCTATGCACACAAATAGGCATTCATACAAACGCGCACCCGCGCGCATGAACATACACTCGCGCACATTCGTTTTTACACACACACACACACACACACACACACACACACACACACACACACACACACACATGCACACACACACACATACAGTCAACAACATGTTAATAGTTTGAATGTTGATGCTGTGTTGACGGACTTCAGATGCATATCTAAGTAATTGTGTAACAGGTGAAAATGGCCAAATTGTTTTTTTCTGGACATTGTAACGCTGTCACTGTGGTAAGATAACTCTAAGGAGTTGAGATGGGAGTCTCTGAGTCTGTTTACACTGGGTATTACTGGACAGTATTTAAAAAAAAAAAAAAAAAAAAAAAAAGGTAGCAGGCCGACGTGAAAAAGAGAAAGTTGGTTGCTGTTGTTGTTCGATTTAACATCTTTTCACTTTAAAGTGATATTAGACAGAGAAAGTTGGTGTGTTTCTATGAATGTGCATGTGTTCGGATCTGCTTTTTCTTTAACACTGAAGAACCGACAAACGTAACTCTGATTACCTATTTATTTCAAAAAGGGACATTTCTTTTTTTTGTCTTGTGTCATAATTATTTCTTGGGTGTTTTCGATGGTCTTAACAGATTTCACTTTTGTAATGCCGCTATTGATTTTTCTACGTAGAAGGTTAAAAACGGGACTTTGAAAAATAAGATCGTCATCAGGTTTTGACTGGGCCCAAGAATGTCATATCTTCGGAAGAGATTTTTTTGTTTGTTTGTTTTTCGTAAATTTTTGTGAATCGTTAAATTTTTTTAATACATTTTGGATAAGACAGAATTTCAGATTTACCTGGAAAATATTCCCTAAGTTTGCAATTTTTTTTTTTTCCGTGATTTGATTTCGTGTCCATAAAGCTTTCAGGTTACTGAATGTTAAGGGCTTTAAATTAACCATTTACCTTTTTTAAAACGAGGAGCAACACTATTCATATCATATGAACGGTAACGAAAACTTCTTTCTCGAAGTGAACTAGTTGAGTCGTCTGCAATACCAAAATTGTCATGAAGCCAATGTTGCTTAAATAACGTCTAAATTAACGTGAACAAGATCATGGAAGTGATTTGGAAGATGACACGTCTCAATTCTGAGCTGCAAGTTGACACTTATATGAGAAATCAGTCTCTGTGTACTCGTAATCGTCACATAATGCTTGTACACTTCATGTTCAGTCTCTGTGTACTCGTAATCGTCAGCTAGTGCTTGTACACTTCATGTTCATCTGTTGTGTCCTCAGTGCCATTGTTCTCACGCCATCTCTTCCGGATCCCCAGGCTGTCCTGCCACGACACCGCAATTCACAGGCTGCCGTCAATCCGCCAGAGGAGACACTGCCTTGCAGCGGACTCACTTCGGTGGGTGTCGGTGGTGTCTGTTCTGATCCAACATAAGCCAGACATCATCTACAAAGCCCCCACCCAAGCCCCTCCTCTCTTCTTACAACAATAATTGCTTGGTCGCGAAGCCAGCATCCCTGAGTGTAGCCTACCCTTCGGGACGCCGTCCAACCACAGGTCCCCATGAACACACCCGATACTGGCGTCTTTGGTGTGAACTCACAGTGAGCACGGATGTAGAGAAGAACTGCAGTTGATACTGACTCTGCCAGGAGACCAGGGCATAAAGGTCCCCAAAACTGAACTATCATAAGTATGGAAGATATATTGGAATCCCATTTTGCCCCAAGACTGCATGACAGGGTTGTTCCCTATGTTTCCTTTCATGATTATGATATATCCTGTCGTCAAGCGGGCCTCAGAGATACAGGTACATGCAGTGTTGGTGAGAAAATTTGAGCAACTCTCAAGAGACGCATCCATAGAATGTTTGGATCCAGTTTTCCGGCAAACTCGACTCGGGGTCAGAGTCAGCAGCCGCCGGAAAGAAAAAGTAGTTGTAGAAGAAGAAGAAAAGCCGTAATGGGAATGGAACCTAGAAAGTGCAGTGGACTGTGGATGAAGGGTTTCAAAGAAGTCAGTTTTACAGGGACGATGTAGCTATGATACAGCGGTGAGAATGATCACTCTTCTTCAGCACACTGGCCGTGACGAGGATCTCGTCGGTTTTTCTGCTTTCTGTCGGCGCCATTCCGTGGCTGCAGTCTGGGAAACCGAGCATCTGCGGTCTGCTGCGACAACACCGTCTTCGTCATCCTTCCTCGTCTTTTGGCTAGAGCTCCCAGGTTCATCAGTGTGGTTAGGTGTGCATGTGTGGTTGGTTGGTTGGTTTTTTTTTTTTCCCCCTTTTCTTTGTAGGTGACCGTTTTATTTTGATCCCTTCAATAATGTAGACACATTCCATCTTCGGGGATGTGCAGGACACCAATGTGTGTGTGCGTACGTGCGCGCGCGCGCGTGTGTGTGTGTGTGTGTGTGTGTGTGTGTTGTTTTCTTTTCTTTTCCTCTGGCCACATGTTTATACTCTGCTGTAATGGCTATTAGGTCGGCTAGTGACAGTTCACTTGTTGGGACTTTTCCTACTTCTTCTCCTTCTTCTTTTAATGTTTTTTCAACATTAGGTTTTTTTTTTTACGTCTTTGTGGAATGGAAATGAGAAAAAAGGAAACATGAAAATAAGCAGAATGGCGAGCTTTGTCTTCAAGGCGTGTGGTCGTATTTGCCTTCCTTATTAGCTGCCATGTTATCAGTTGATGTACGTGTGTGTGCGCACGCTCGTGCGTGTTTGTGTGAGTTTGTGCATCTTTTTCCCTATAATACTAAAACTAAAGAGGTCTTTTTAATGGAAAAGAAGTTCAACAAATAATACAGAAGCCTGCTTTCCATCTTTTTTTTTCTTCTCATAGAAGGTTGGTTGTTAATACAGTCCCCGTTTTTGTTGTTGCGGTGGTGGTTCTTTGGATTTGTTTGTTTTAATGTGAATTAACTTTTTTTTTATCTGCACATGCTGATGGTAAGTGGATAGGAGTATTTTGTATACACTTGATGAACCAATTCAAAGTCACTGTTTTGCCGTTCTCCCTCACCCACCCACAACCTCCCATCCCCCACCCCCCATTTGCTAACACGCGAATTTACCAGAAATGCGCGTTCTCTACAGATGGATTACGTACATAACAGTCTCGGAGTTGCACTGTTGTCGGTTTTCGTCACTGCATTCGGCTTGTGTTGGAAACCCTGTTGAGATCTGTGTGATTGGTCGGGCTGTAACCAACCTGACTGTACCTGCTAGTGTTGGAAGCAGTCCATAGTCGGAACGTTGTTTGTCTGTTTTTTTTTTTTAAATGGCGACGGTCACACAAAGTTGTTGATTCGCTACGTTTGAAATGGCGACCATCACGTAAGTTAATTCATGCATTTGTTTTTTAAACTATAGCGCTTATGAGTCCCTTTACGGCTGCTTGGGAGAGCGACTAGATCATGCTCGTCTAGCCGACTGGTGGACAATGTCCACATCGTCTGAAGTGGTGCGTCTCTGTTAGGACCCCTATGCTTTAGATAGATGTACTCATAGTTATGGTATGTACTCATAGTTATGGTTACCTCCACCAAATATCTTTTTCGGACCCTTCTGTCTGTCTGTCTGACAGCAAGATTCCGCAAAATATGCTGAACCGAACATTAAGTTTGCGTGTGGCGGAGGTCTTCGCTTTCCTATTATCGTGACGATACACGTGGTCATTTGTACCAAAGCCCCTTGCCTCCGTGAGCATGCCGTGGGTATGAGTTATTGTATCCAACCTTTTCAAAACTAGTGTATTTCTTGCTTTTTTTTTTTTTTTTTAAATCATGTCCCTTATTTTCTTCTCTCTCTCTTTTTTTTTTTTTTTTTTTTTTGTTTTGTTTGCTGTTTTTGATCATCGTTTACTGTTGTCCACTTTGAGTTTAATTCTGTCTCTGCAGTCAGTTCACTTGTCTGTGTTCCTACTCTGTCAGGATGTTATGTAACACGCCGGAATTACGCTACACAACCCCACTGCTCATTTGCCTTCAGAACGTTATAAATCGTTGTAAACATTACCTGGCAAAAAAAAAAAAACCTAAAAAAAAAAAAAAAAAAAAAAAAAAACGCTGTCAAGGGAAACTACTCGTTGGAGAGGCCCCTTATTCAGAACTTAACTGACTGGATAACTTCCCCATGAAAGACCGCTTCTCTGTATCGTTTTTTTTTTAGGGCAAGGTTGGTTTAAACGATAAATGCGAATTACAATAGTATGTGTATAGAATATTCTGCGTTTTCTGATTTAATACAGTGTGATCCTCGACGGAGGAAAAAAACAAAAACAAAAACCCAGTGGAGAAAAAATGTGTGTGACAGTAAGCGAGCTGTATGTAGCTTTACTTTCAATCATTTCATGAACTCGATAAGCTTCATTATTACATGGCTGTCAGACACATGAACAGCCAGAGACACAGTAACCCCAAACCACATAGCACCGTGGGTTGTTGGAGTCATCATCGACTCACAAGATAAGGAGACTACACCATGCATATGGCGGGGCAAAAGAAAAAAAAAAAGTTTAGCTGCCAGCTGGGAGAGCTCCACCAAGCGGCGCTAATCATAGCGATCCGTGTTCGTAGTTTTTCATTCTTTTTTTCCACCATACAAACATTTTAAGAGTATGTCCTTTCAGTTTTTTTTTTTTTCCCCCCACTTTATGGAATTTGAAGTGTAAAATGTATGTTTTGGAAAGGGGCGGGAAGAAGCCGAGTGTACATTCACGTTTCGCATCGCGAAGTGTTCGGAAGCATGTTTAGGTGCAAGGGAAGTAAATGGGACAAATTTCATCAAGCATCAACGGTTGTCTCCCTGGCCTCAAGATTTCGGTTTGTGGCTGGTTGGAAGACAGAACCCCCCCCCCCCCCCCCCCCCCCCCCACACCCCCCCCCCCCCCCCCCCCCCCCCCCCTTCGTTTTTCTTTCGAGTTCCTTTTTACCCGGTCTTTAAAAAAACATGTTACAATTATATTCATAATTGGTCATACAAAGTATTTGTTCTCATATACTTATGTCTCCCTTTTTTTTTTTTTTCTTTTAAATCCATTCATGAAGAGTAAAGTTTATGGTTGCAAAATTCTTTGATGTTATGAAATATAATTTTTTAAAAAACAATAAAGACAACATAATCATCACGTGTAGCCCATATGTCGCTGGCAAATTGTAGGTAGGTGTAATGGCATCAATTGTTGGCAGGTGTAATGGCATCAGTTGTTGGCAGGTGCAATGACATCAATGCAGGATTGTGAAAGTTGTAGTGAGAACTGGGGTGACGAGGGTAGTAATTCAGTGTTTGTAGCCGATATTGTACTCACAACTGAAAACCCACAGGTAAAGACTAATAGAGGAGTGGTGTTGTAAAGCTACCAGAAAAACAAGATTATGATTGAAATGTGCAAGATAATGCTGGCGAGTATCTACAAGTGAAGGGAACAGCAGTAATGGTGTGTGTCGCATCGGTGGAAGGTGCTTTTCTGATCAGTACAATGGAAGTAATATATGTGATATTTTTCTTTTTAACAGTGGCGTAAGTTCGATGAACCACTATCTTCCCTTCAGTGTGAGCATGTCGTGAAAAACACGCACTTCCCAGTATGACGATATAGAAAAGTTCGACTGGAAAAACATATTCCATGGTATAAGATTATGTTTTTTTTCTTTTAATTTTTAAGCAGCATGTCCAAACATATGATGGGGGGAAAAAAATTTGCCCTTGGTAAAGATGACTTTTATACACCTGTGGTTGAAAGTGATCAACATGCTCATGCAGTATCTAACTTATGCATCATGTATGCAAGCTGATTAACATTATGCGAAGTAGTTTTCTCTCCCCCCCCCCCCCCCCCCCCCCCCTTCTCCCACCACCACCTTCTTCCCCCTCCTCCCATCCAGCCCACCATGTCATATTTTTTGTACTCCACGTTAGTATCACTGCTCCCCCCCCCCACCCCCTCCTCCTCCTCCCTGTTTGTATGTAGTCACATCCTGGAAGCAACCAAGGTCAGGATGCCAGGTGTTTCACCCACCATAGGAGGCCTTGCACTGTTGGTCACCTACATGATCCATAGCATCCAGTTCAGCATATCCATGACACCACCTGTTACTGTCAACAGTTGCCTACATCTGCCAATGTTTGGAGAGCAAACTTTAGTTGGGAATGAGGTGCTGAGCAAGCCTGCTTTCCTGTGAACATGTAGATTTGGGAAAACCATCTCCCCTCACCGTAGTCATTGCGTTTGAGGCTCATTCATCTTATTTCTGCAGAAAGTTTTTACATTTTATTTCCTCATTTTATCTTAATATACCAGCTTTTTTTTAAGTGATCTTATGATAGGTGTGAAAGATTTCCTCATTTTTGTCTTCAATATACAGGCTTTTTGTAGTAATCTTGTGACTAGGTGTGAAAAGATTTCCTCATTTTTGTCTTCAGTATGCAGTTTTTTTTTGTACTGATCTTATGCTAGGTGTAAAAAGACTTCCTCATTTTAGTCTTCAATATACCAGCTTTTTTGTAGTGATCTTATGATTAGGTGTGAAAAGATTTCCTTGTTTTTATCTTCAATATACAATATATACCAGCTTTTTAGCAGTGATCTTATGACTAAGTGTGAAAAGATTTCCTTGTGTTCATAGCTTTTTTGTTATCTTATGACTAAGTGTGAAAAGATTTCCTCATTTTTATAGCTTCATTTGTAGTGATCTTATGACAAGGTGTGAAAAGATAAATTCTATTCACTGTGGACACTACCTGTGTTCTGTCGTGTTCATTTGCCCATATGACTTCTGTGGGCATGATTTTGTTTTGTGTTTGTTTAATATCCATGTAAAATAAGAGTATGTCAAGTCCATGTAATTCAAGCATGGTTTCTTCTATTTGAGCTTTTTTTTTTCCCTGGCAGGCTGCTAACGGACGTTACAATTCAGGCAAACTTGCATACACCATGACTTAGGCATGATCAATGGACTCAGTACGACCTCCTTCAGCTGTGTGTAACTAAATTTGTCAGTGTGCCAAGGCCAATGAAAGTGCAGTAATGTGTCATCATGTTATTTGTTAAAGTTGATGAATTCTGTGATGAACGCTAAACTGTGCTCAGGTTGTTGACTACCACATTTCACTGTGTCGGCGCTGTCGAATACTCTTGTAAATATCAATACCATTTAGTTTCACAGTAATGCGCTGACAGAAAAAAGAAAATGCGTTCCTGATTTCATCAAGTCAACTGTGCTACAGTGGTTGAACATTGTGGGTTGTTTTTTGTGCGTGTTCATGAAGCACCCGCAATGCATGTAAGTGGGAGCACAAAGAGAACGCTTGCTCGCGATAAAAAGCGAGCGCGTTGGGACAAGCGCTTGAAATGTTGCTCCAAATTTGCTTGTGCCGCACAAAAAGCACGCTCGCTTTATTGCGCCTGCGATTTGAAGCGACGCTTGGAAAGCGTCAAGAATCAAAAGTTAATTCTTTCTCGCGAGCAAGCGTGTTCCTGGTGCCCCGTCGCGTGTTGTCTCGAGTCTGGCGAGTGCGGTGTGTGTCGCATTTTCTCTCAGTCTCTCAGTGACAGTCTGACCAACATGGATAATTGGTTGTTGGTGAAAGTTGCACCAGTTCTTTGTTATCTTTGGTTTCAATTCTTTCTAAGATGTACTTGAATGTCTCTTGGCTCATTCTCAAGTAGGAATGAAAACGAGAAGGGCTCCTTTTAAGCAAAGGAAACAATTTATGGTATTCACTTTCCATTTGCCTCCTTTGATTAATCTCATGAACGCCCACTCTTTGCGTTTTCCTAGGATAATTTTCGGCAGAACACTGTCCAGCAACAAAAGTTCGTCTTCACTTGAATCCGCCATACTGCCAAATGACCTAGCTCTACCAGTCGCGAGCGCGCTGTACAATCTTTCTCTTTGTGCACCTCAACGCCAAGCAAGCGCTTTCTTTACAAGCGCTCGCGCTATCGCAATCACTCGCTTTATCGCAAGCATTCTCTTTGTGCTCCTACTAAAGAAATCAAGGCTGTATAAATTTTCTTTTCAATGTGTTGAACTTTTTTTTTTTCAATGTATGTGCCAATTAACACTTGAAGCTGTAAAGTTTATGTATGCTGTGCTGAATATAGTTGTGAGAGCACAGCTTCACCGGTGGATTTTCATGTATTAAACTTTTTTTTTTTATATATACATCTCTGAGCTCAAACTTAAATTCATTCATTTGATAGGGGTGTCTAGCAAATCATATACATTTGAAAACTCCTCGACTTATTTGGGCTCGATTGCTTGAGCAGTTCTTGAAGCTCAACTGTATTTGTGCTCAAGATCAAGTGATCAAGTGATTGTGAGGGTCCCCCCCCCCCCCCCCCCCCCCCCCCCATGTTTTTTGTTTCATCAATCCAATCGCACACTAACAGAGATCTCTGTGATGCCTTTCTTGTGTCCAGACCCCAACATGAACTGGTAAGAGAAAGAAACAAGAGTTTTCACATGAATGCCATGATTTCACTGCACTGTCTACATGTGCTTGCCATTGTGAGTGTTCATCAATAAATTGCTCTGAAATGGTGGAGTCTCTTGACTGTTCTGTCGCCTAGCTATATGGCAGGATTTCTCTCTCCCTCACAATGCTTTAGGGGTGGGGTGCAATGGAAAAGACTTGTATTTAAAAAAAAAAAAATAAATTAAAACAAAATAAAAAAAAATCCCCCCCCCCCCAATCTTTTAAATGATTATTGGTTAGCCGGGAGATAAAAAAAGCCAAAGTAATTCCACCACCTCCAAGTGACAATTTAAAACCACATCACAAAACTGCACTCTTGAAATAAGTGACAATGCATCACACTGATGATGGATCACCCACCTCAACAAATACACTCAAATGACTTTTCTCTCAATGTTGAATGAAATGTTTTGATCATATTTCTTGCAACAAACTCAACCAATGACAGAACAACTCATACTGCATAACGTGTGTGCATCCCCTCTTTCTCCTCTTAACGCACAAAAAGAACCTAACTAGGTAGACTTCACCACAGATGTGGAAAAGCGAGAACTTCGCGCTTTGTTCCACGGCAAAAGAAGCCAAAAACTGATTCTCCATAAATCTAAGCCAAATTCATACAACTCTTTCAATTACAACAAAAAGTAAGGACTTGCCAAGACCCAAGTATTTTTACAAGGACCACAAGCACAGCATGTACACTAGTACACACTACTGAAACATATCCACAGCAATAGAGAGAATAGAGCTCATAGACAACTGACAAAGATAATTATTAACATTTCAATGGCATTTCTCAGTACTGCCATCTCTCCTCTTAGAAACTTTCCAAGTTTTTCCAAATCTGGCAAAAAACACACACACACACATCATTGGCAACAACAAATTTCAAGCACTTTTCAAGTACCCTTCATCAAATTTCATTTAAAATGTTCAACTTTCGAAGACCCTAAAGGATTTTAAAAAGAAAAAAAAACTCCCAAGTTCTAGAAGGGAAAAGAAATTTTCAATGTGGCACCTCCACATCCACACTGATCAAACATGCTGAAAAGAACAACGATGGCGCCCGCACAATCTCTCTCCCACATGCAGTACTACCTATTCACTGTCACAGAGTCTGGCTCATGTTCTACAAAACCAAGCAAAATACAGCACACCCCCCACACTCCCCAATCTGACCAGCACACCCAATGATCATGACTTCACGCTTGTTCTCTCTCTGAATACACACAAACTTGTCAAATTAAAGACATGTTTCCTGTAACACCAGACGTCCACAACCCAAGAGGCTTCACTGACCCACTCGCTTTGCAACAAGTTATTTCTTGGCTTCTTCACTTTTTAAATGCTGAGTAAAATCACATTCACATATACCAAGATGTCCAACATGAACCCTACAATACTGATGAATCTTTTTGTTTTCCTTTGATAAAACTTACTGTCTTCACAATGATCTCATTTGTCCTTGTTCAAACACATTCTTAACATACAACATGCTTACAATGACAGAAAACCAGTCAATATTATGTTGCTGTCAATTCTTTGTTCCCTTTCAGCTGAATACGTTCTGCTGCAAACTGATCTCCCCAAACAGCTATTTCATCATAAAGCAAATGAAAGAAATCACCAAGCTTATTCTGCTAACTTTTCTTCCTCAATCATGCCCTGACCATTCAATCCCTGTACCCTTGACATGAAGGCAATGTTTCTTACCATGCCACCTTCATCAACATAGCAAAGCATTAGTGCCTGGCACCGATACTGCTTCTCCCCCCACCACATGTCCTCTTCCTCTGCTGCTAGAGGTGCCGATGCTCAAGCTGCTTCACATGTGCATTTCAGGGCTGCTGAATTTCACATGACGTGAAACATACTAGCTGCCACAGGAAGACGTTATCAATGGCGCTGCAACACACACATATCCACATCAGTGACTGCGACTCTTGCTTCCTAATGGCGTGGGGACCTGCTGGCAGAGCTGCTAGCTCCCCCTGGCGTCCTTGGAATCTACATCAGGAATCATCGGCTCTTCAAGACATACACTTCTGCTGAATGATGTGATGGACTCACTTTGAAACAAACTACTGTGATTGATAATGATCTAGCTCAACCTGAAGCCCTCAGTTTTTTCCAAGCATCTGCCCTCAAGTTCATACAGTTTGGGGCTGTACAGATGAAACAGCTTGTTCATCAGCCAGTGAGCTCCCCACTCTAATGGCAAAGAGAGACTGGGCATCCTGACTACCCCCTTTGACAGAAGTTCTGTCAAAGAACTGATTTTGTTCCACTTCCATGGGTTGTTAAACCATTTCATTCAGGAAACATGCCAGCAAGTAGCTTGCCACAGGCGTCATGAAAATAAAAAATTCTTCAACATTGTGGACATGCATGTACAGAAACAAACGGGTGTCATTATTCAACTGGAAGCACAAGTTCTGTACGTCACACACTTTATTTGACACTGTCAATGGAAACTACGATCATTTCACGTTTTAACAGGTAGTTGTCCTTAACTTCAAGCAAACGTAAAATTTGACTGGATGATTTTATGAAAGAAAACAAGACTTGTTGAAGATGCTGGCTGCAGGATTTCTGTTGAGCAAGTGACAGCCACAGAACTGACGTGAATATGACCAAATCAACAGATTTATTGAGATCTGTAAGTAGCAACAAAGTTACAGCAGTGTTTAACGATGGCTTTCATACAGAAATTAATTTGTGAAAACAAAATACACTGAAGACTAAAACAGATGAAGCTGATTTCATCACAAAAATTCGGCCTGACAGAGCTGACTGACTGCCGTTGAATGCTATGGTCTGACATGGTACAGTATATGACGCAAAATTCATCATGTTGAAAACTGGTCATCTGCAAACTCAGAAGTTTATGACCAACCTATATCGATTCCAGAGTGAAACTGCAAGTCAACAAAAAGTTATTTGAAAACAACCAGATTATTGTGTTCAAATGACTTTTCAGGTTGAAATTTCAAAAAGTCTGCAGTTATTTTGGCCACAAAACAGTGGCCTGATTGAGATTCAAATCTCCGGCCAAAGCCTTTCTATTAGACGGAGATCAATTCATAAAATGTATTCAACCATTCTTTTTGTATTGTATGCCATTACAAGCTAAAATAAATAATAGATGAATAAAGTAAACTGGGAAATTCTATTTTATATGTAAATTTTGTTGGATTCAAGAGACTATTATATTGTGTTGTTTGTTAACGAAATGAAAACATCAACAGTGTAAATGGCAGTGTCACCGATTGACCAGTTTCAGCGCAATGACATGTTGCTGCCAATCAGACTGATTTATGTCCTTAATGTCATACGTATTTCTTTTTCTTTAAATCTGCTTCTTTTTTTTTAATTCATTTTTTCACTCTGCTGTTTTACTTCCGTCATGTAGCCTGTCCAGTGAAACATGTGCAGTCCCTGATTCCTTCTTTTCAACCTCATACTTTCTTCCATATGGTCTTGTTATCAGACATGAGAAGAGTCCTTCAACCCCCACATGGGGAAACCTGTTGCTACAATCACTCCTCCCACCTATCAACCCCACATGGGGAAACCTGTTGCTACAATCACTCCTCCCACCTATCAACCCAAATCTCCTCTCTTTCCTAAGACATATGCCATCTAGCACTTACAAAGGAAAACAGAGAAGCATGCCAGCAAAATAACGCTACAAAACAATGTTGTGAGAATGGTAACAATGAAAGATATCACTTTCCGGATCACAGCTCCATGGCATATGTAAATTTTGTTGGATTCAAGAGACTATTATATTGTGTTGTTTGTTAACGAAATGAAAACATCAACAGTGTAAATGGCAGTGTCACCGATTGACCAGTTTCAGCGCAATGACATGTTGCTGCCAATCAGACTGATTTATGTCCTTAATGTCATACGTATTTCTTTTTCTTTAAATCTGCTTCTTTTTAATTCATTTTTTTCACTCTGCTGTTTTACTTCCGTCAT
Organism: Conus betulinus; assembly: GCA_016801955.1. Taxonomy (NCBI): domain Eukaryota; kingdom Metazoa; phylum Mollusca; class Gastropoda; order Neogastropoda; family Conidae; genus Conus; species Conus betulinus. Next base: position 155,506 of record JADBJO010000450.1, read on the forward strand.
GTAGCCTGTCCAGTGAAACATGTGCAGTCCCTGATTCCTTCTTTTCAACCTCATACTTTCTTCTTCCATATGGTCTTGTTATCAGACATGAGAAGAGTCCTTCAACCCCACATGGGGAAACCTGTTGCTACAATCACTCCTCCCACCTATCAACCCCACATGGGGAAACCTGTTGCTACAATCACTCCTCCCCACCTATCAACCCAAATCTCCTCTCTTTCCTAAGACATATGCCATCTAGCACTTACAAAGGAAAACAGAGAAGCATGCCAGCAAAATAACGCTACAAAACAATGTTGTGAGAATGGTAACAATGAAAGATATCACTTTCCGGATCACAGCTCCATGGCCACATTTGACAAAAGGATTCTCTATTCCTCAATATAAACTGAAGTGTCAGCATCCTGCCATACATTCTGTAACAAGTTTCAATCCTCTCCTTTTCCTTCTTACACCCATGTTCAACTTCATTAATCAGCATGCTGATTCCTAATGACAGGCTGTTTCACAACTCTGAACCATTTTCTTTCACCCCCAAGAGAAGTACACATGAAAAGACTGTGCAAATCTGCAAATGTATGCCAATGTTTGGACCACCGGAAATACTGTCATTTCTGGACCATAAAATGCACCAGCATCTAAACCAGACTCACCAAATTTCAAAACATTCCTAGGGGGAAAAGGGATCAGTTAATAACATGCAAGGAAAACAGCAGTGAAAGGTGATAAATCAAGACAGCATTGCAAGATAATGTCAACACACAACGTAAAAAAAAAAAAAAAATCTGGGTACTCTGAGGAACAAGAAGCTTAAATCAGGTATGTGTCACATGCTTTAAACTGTCTATGTCACTGGAAGCAGTGACAGTTCTGCAGCATTTTGGTATGAAGCTGCCTGGAATAAACGCTAAAAATGATCTGACTGGACACTTTTCTTTTTCCCAAACAAAGAACAACTTGGCCTTTACAAAAGTGGACACCAAAGTTTTCTTTGTTAGTGACACCAGCAGGATCGGCGCAAATTTCACACAAAAAAAACCTGATCATTTTGGAATCCACTGATGAAGTTATTGAGGTGACTTCTGCATAGAAATAAATTTCATTTCTGGAAAAAAGAAAGAAAGATCAATACTGACGAAGATGACCTCGTCAAGCTTAAAATCTCACTCAGTTGCAAACTTTTATAGATGATGTCGAAGTTGCATCAATTCCTATGTTAAACCGCAGACTGACAAAGAAAAGTAGTCAGATTTGGGAAAGATATGCTTTCATACCCATCTTCAATGCAAGAACTTTTCGAAAAACAATTACGGTCATTAAAGTTGCAAAAAAAAAAAAACAAATGCCAGGGGAACACACAATGCCATCAAATTTCAATAAATTAACCATGTTTGATGGAAAGCAGCTCATGTGCAAGGAAGAGGGTACAAAAGTAAATCTTTCCCGCATTTCAAACATCAGTTCAACGATGAAAAAAAAAAAATCCATACACAGCAGCTACTGATATAGCAGCCACAAGGGCATGAATCAAGGAAGAAAGTGTCAGCTTGTAGCCCAGATATTACTGTAATAGTTGAAGAAAAATCTTTTTTCAGATCACTTCCTCTATAGAATGTCCCTTACTTCCTCTATAAATGTCCCCTTAGAACTTTTTTCTGCCTATCACAGACGACAAAGGACAATTCTGATGCCTGATGCTTTCCTTCATCGTACCTGCGCTCTCTTTTTCTCATCTGAATCTCAACGCCTTAACAAGGTGGTGACCCTGCTGTCATACTGACAAACAGATCTGCCACACCACAATGCCCTGTGCCAATCAACCAACCAACGTGCCAGCAGTTTTTTGTTCACAACACCCTCAACGACCAGTCCAGATTACACAATTTCACGCTATCCTGGCCAGTCCTTGGGATTACGTCGTTTTCACACTATCGTACTTCAATATCATCTTACTGAACACACTAAACCTCAGCACTCCAAAAAAGGGGAGGTTGAAATTCTGAACTCTGCATATTTCATGTTGCAATTTGAACATGTTCACCTTGCATGTGTTCGAGCTTCACCAACCCACAAGCTTCAGCGACTGTTCATTTCCCACCCACCCTGCTCCTCCCACACCCCAAAGATACAACCCACTCTATTCACTGGACGTCCCTGTCACCTCCCCCTCCTCCATCATCCCCTTTCCCCCTTCCCCTACTCCCTCCTCCTCCTCCACCTCGGTCTCTTCTCCAAGTTGTCGTCTGTTGTGTCCACTTCCTCCTGCACACATCGTTTGCTGGGGTGGATCCCATTCTCACCGTGTGGCTGACCTTGGGGGTGAAGGACGACAATGATGCAGGTCATGTTGTCACATCCTGTGCCATCCCCATATGTGTTCTCAGCCAGGCAGTGGTCGAAAAGCTAAGCCAAAAAAAATAAAAATAAAAAAGGATCGGTTAGCATAGGTTAAGTATCCCAAGTGCACTAATATGATTAGCACAATTCATGGATAAAAATATGCCAGTTAATAATATCATAATGATGGAAAACAACATAATTACAATGACTAATGTACATCTCCAACATTTCAGAGAAACTCTTGAATTGCAGAATCATTTCAAAGATAAATCCATTTTATTCAGAAAAAAAAAAAAATCGGTCTTGTCTTCTGCATTCTATGATAATAGCAAAGAAATGCTATGTTTCAACTATACTTCATCATCACCAGCCTTCTGGAGTCGAGACAGCTGAACTGCGGACAAAAGCCTAATCCTTCAACTGCGACACGTTTTCATCAAACACAGCTGCAATGACCCACATTCTTTTTTTATAAAACACAAAACCAGCTTGAAATTAAAGTTCTGAAACTCTCTTACTCTTCTTTTACAAAGTCACATGCCAAACTTTCCTTCAGATACAGAATTTTGTAAGCAAATCTAGTACCTGATACAGTTAGTTGTGCATGTGTGTGTGTGTATGTGCTGTTCAAGTTTAAAACTGACCGTTCTGGTCACTCACTTTTCTTTTAACATCTACAGCTTTGTAAATATCTGTTTGTCACGAAATTCAAGGTCATTCTCAATGGGAGATAAGTCACCAACAATGGCAAGACAGGTGAGCTTGGGCAGCCACTTAATTGTCCTTTTCGAGAAATCCTGGGATCAATGTTTTTTTTCGTTTTTTTTTTTTTTTTTGTCTGTTACTATACTGGTTATTTGGAACGATAATCTACAGATAAAATGTTAACATACAACATTCTTACCAGGGAGCTCAATCCATGCAGCAGCTATTTGTACTGCCTCCAAAATGGGCTTTTTTTTTTTTTTCAAATCAAATATTCAGTGTCAATAACAAGTCACAGTGACAGTAACATTATCGTGTAACATGACTGAGAACGATTCAGCTGCTTAACCCGTTGACTGCCCTGGCACGAACAGCGTTCATGGTGGTTTCGGGAAAGCTGTGTGCCCTTGCATGAACGGCGTTCGAGGTAATTTCATCATCAAAATTCGGCAATTTAAAAAAGGGAGGCAAGGAAAAAAAATGGTTTAAAACGGTTGTAGGGACCCTAAAGGACGGTTTTCCCTTTCACGGGTCGCTGACTGACCGGCTCGCATCCGCTCGGACGATAACTTCGGCAAAGTTCGGCTGAGTCATTTTCGGTTCAAGATGGCGGGTCAAGCAGGCAGTTCGATCAAGCGTGTGCCGTTTTCAAATGATCTAATGGCTCTTGAAGTGCTTCAAGAAGTTATCCGAGACCGTGAAAACAATGACGAAGACTTCAGAGAAGTGCAACAAAGCGATTCAGAGGAGGAATAAAGCGATCACAATCAACACAACCCTTTGCTATCAGAGATTGGTATTGATGATGAAGCTGATCCCCGACTTCAAACCGAGCGATACCGGCGCAAGTGATCCCGAATCGGAGAGAAACGAGCCGATTCTGTCTACGTCGACTGCCTTCCTCCCTCCTTTCGTGAGAGGTCGGGAGGAGAGTTGAGGAAGGGGAGGGAGTTCAGGACAACGGCGAGGGTCCAGTGTGAGGGGGCGTGGCAGAGGAAGAGGGTGTGGCACTCGTCAGTCTAAACTTGTTTCAGAATGGACAGAGGCCAGTGCAGATTGCCCAAATCTCGACCTTTTTTTCACGGGGATGATCCAGGTATCAAGGTGAACATTGATAATTTCAATGGAGTTGTGTGTGTGTGTGTGTGTGTGTGTGTGTGCTGTGTGTGTGTGTGTGTGTGTGTGTGTGTGTGTGTGTGTGTTGCTTTTGAATATGGTGCTTGTGCACAGTATCTGTGTGTGTGTGTGAGAGAGAGAGAGAGAGAGAGAGAGAGAGAGAGAGAGAGAGCAGTGCTTGTGCATGGTGTGGGGTACACCTGTGTGTGTGTGTGTGTGTGTGTGTGTGTGTGTGTGTGTGTGTGTGTGTGTGTGTGGTGTTTGTGCATGGGGGGGGGGGTGCTTTTTGCATGTGGTGCTCTGTGTGTGTATGTGTGTGTGTGTGCGTGTGTGTGTGTGTGTGTGTGTACATGTGTGTGTGTGTGTGTGTGTGTGTGTGTGTGTGTGTGTGTGTGTGTGTGTTGCTTTTGAATATGGTGCTCGTGCACAGTGTGTGTGTTGTGTGTGTGTGTGTGTGTGTGTGTACCCAAATGTATGTCATTCAACTATAACTGGCATTTATTGGCAGTAGTGTGGGATCCTGATCCTTCTGTCCGTAGGTTCTGTGGTGTGGTGTATTCTCTGCGACACCGGTGTATTTTTCAGTTGGTAGTGTGCTTTCATCATCTGTGGTGTGGCCTTTTGTAGCTCAGTCCTATCTTTAGCAGTCTTTTTTTTTTTTTTTTTTTCTTTTTCTTTTTTTTTGTTTTTTTTTGGTGTGGTTGGTTTTGCAATGTTTTACTTATTACCTTCTGTGGTGATGACTTTTTATCAATCGCACTTAGTTCATGAGTGAACCAAACCACATGTGTGAAAGAAAACTGACAGAATAATTGGAAGTTACACTTAGTGTTGTTATTGTTAGTTCATCTCTGCTAAACAAGACCAATTCCCAAGAGACTTGCAAGATGTGCAGACTGATGCTGTGGATAATGTGCAGTTCCATCTTCTTTCCCGCGTTACCTGGGCTGGAGTGCCCTCTATGATATCGGTTGCTAAACATTTTATGCATTGTCAAGCTTTATTGTGAATACAGATGTTTGTCCTGAAGTTCAAAGGAAACTAACATCAGTTTTTTTGTGGTATTTCATTGTGATTTTAGTGCTATAGTTTTGTTTATGTTCTGAAAGTGTCTGTTTTTCAAACAAAACATTCATCATTATGTATATTTTTGGTCTACTCATTACAAACAAAATCAAACTATTGTGATGTCTGGCTGTAGCCAAGGATATAACAAGAAAATTTCCCAAGTATCTAAGATATATGTCAGGAATTGAAAGAGCAGTGGGCATATCAGTGAACCTACCTAAGAAAACAAAATTGTGTCCCTTGATACCTGGATTGTACTGTACCCCAGAAATGCATAAAATTCATCATATAAATCAACAATTGTGGGTTGTAAATTCACTACATAATATTTACACAGGTATTCAGTAAACACTAAAACCACTTTTTACTAGGTTTGTATGTTTTTTGTTTTGCTGCTGCTGTGGGGTTTTGTATGCTTGCAAAATATGATTTTTTTTAAAAAAAGTTGAATTATAAGATTATTTATTATACTCATAATGAACAAAATCAAATATTATTTGCAGATAACAAAATTCCTGGGTATAAGAAAAAAAAACATGCCAAAAATCTAAGAGATATCTGTACAAATAAATGAGCACTGATCAAATTAGTGAACCTACCGCAAAAAGTCCGATTTTGCTCCGGCACACAGAAGTACAAAACTGATACAAAATAGTGACAGTCAAGGGGTTAAATCAGCAAAAACTCAAATTATTAGTTTTCACCACAAATTACTAGTTTTCACCCTGTAAATTATTAGTTTTCACCATGATTGAAGTTTGGTGACAATTACTTCCTTGAGGCCCATCGGCATGGAAGTGCTGTATCAATGCAATACAGGGGAGTGAATACAACAGTTTTCCTGCGTCTATAGGCAGGTGACAACCAAGCCAATTCACAACCCACCTCCTCACAGATTAGGGACGGTTTTGCCTTCTTGGCTGGGTCTTTCAGTCTCTCAGCAATGAAGTCCACACAGTCCTGACTGGACATAGAGTTCCTGCCCAAAACAAACACATACACTTCTTGTGAAATACAAGCTTAAGATAAGATAAGATAAGATAATAGATAAGATAAGATAAGAGACACTTTATTATCTCATCATGAGAAATTTGGTCCAGGTGCATTTCACAAAAAAAACACAGCACTAGAAAAACCGACCAAACACAAAAAGGTAAAAAATTATCAACATCACAGAACATAATCATTTCATAAACTCATTGCACATTGTATTATGCCTATCACTTATATTGCACATTCATACATAATCACATCGTTTACATTGTATATTATAAAAAAAAAATAAATAATTAAAAAAAAAATGAAAAAAAAATGGTTATAAATGTAATTTAACGATTAAATCAAACAAATTTGTGTACAAATGGTATGATATGACACACATTTACAGTCCCACAAATGCACCCATGCACATACACAAGTTTGCACAAACATCCCCACACTCACAGACAGGTATCCATCCATCCCTGCTCACCACACACACGTGCACGCCTCGCGCGCACACACATGCGCATACAATACACACACACACACACACACACACACACACACACACATACACACACACACGCATATAAACACAAATACAAACATACACTCACATGTGCACACGCATGAGCACACAAACATGCACATGCGCACTCTCACCTAATACAAATTCAGAATTCGTAGGTCATACCCAGCCATCCACTTACTCCAGCACAGCAAGAGGTCGAAAAAAGATAAAAAAAAAATATTTAGTTGTTTGGAGTATGAAAAAACCGAATTAAGGTTGAGGAGGGAAGGATAAGCTCATCAATTAAATAAGTTTCAGTTTCTGCTTTAACACACCTTGGTCCTTTCCTCCATCCACTTCCCAAACTCACTTAACCTGTATTCTGATTTTTACTCTCTCACCTTCACATTTTCTACCCATAAAACTCCCAAACATGACAGCATTCCCCCCAAAACTTGGCTCGTATCTACACATGAACATAGTTCTTCTTGCCCTTCACATCTTCTCTCCATTTCTACTTGTGCATGTCTTCTCTTATTACACAGCTTGTAACCTAGCGCCTAAATACATGGATGCTAATTTGTACAAAAGCACACTCGTTCTCTCTCTCTCACTCACTCACTCACTCACACACGCATGCACGCATAGAAGCACATCCAGACAGTTATCTCCAGTCTCACTCCCTACTTACCAAATTCCATCACAAGCAACAACGAAGAACTGATCCATGGGATCAACCGCTGCCGTCTGGATGTCCGGTAATGCTGTGATCATCTGCTGCTCCGGCGGCAGATCCTCCTTCCTCTTGTAGAAATGATCCCCTGACACACCACAATTCCACCATACATGCCTACCCCTAAAAATGAATTTCAGTAGCACTGACTTCAAATTTCAGTAGCACAGACTCAAAATCAGTAGCATTCATTGTTTTCTTTTGAAACAGTTTGTGGAAAGAGTTGGTCAGGGTGTCATAATCAGCTGAACCTATGCATAGAATGAGACAAAACTTTACCGCCATGTTTTAATTACAGAAAATGTGCTGTCACAAATCACGCACTTTGCTTCTGAATCGTCAGAGTCCAATTTCACAATGAAGGGAAATTTGCCACTGTCTTTGTCCAGGAACTTCTGTGACGGCCGATGCTTTTTTGATGCAGGTTCATCGGCATTACCAGCTGGCACATTCATTCCCTTTCTCTTTGTATTAGACGCCATGTTTCTCAAAACGTCAATTACTTGCGATATCCGGTTTAGTACTTCCGCTTTCAAAAGCATCGTTTGCTTGAATAACTGAGTTTAACGTTCCTCTATAGCAGAAGCCATTGGAGACAAACGCTATTCGTCTGCTTGATGAAGACGGGGCTTTAGATCCCTTTTACCATTCGGTGTTCTGCTTCTGCTTTCAAAAGCATCGTCTGCTTCAACTCGCGATCGTTTCAAGTAGATTTTGTTGAAAAATATGTTTTACCGTAACGAAAAATACATTTCCGTAATCGCCGTAGCTACTTCGTTTTTTTTGTTAATTGCCGTGAAGTTCTGTAGGGGTAGGCATGTATGTTCCACTGCACTGTCTATACACATACTGTGTACACTCCATGCATGAGTAATGTGCAAATGATATGCTAACATTAAGTGCTGTGTTTATGTGTGTAGCCCAGCGCACCACAGAAAGCACATCAGGGCTGAAAGTGTAAGCTTACCAAATTCAAAATCCAAACCCCTATCAACTCTTACAAAAAGGCCATGTGTTAGGCTAATTTCGTACAGACTGCGCTCAATACAGCCGAAACTTTCAGGTCAAAACTTAAACCGCATTTATTCCACATAACCACCCACAGGTAACAAAACTTATAATTAAAAAAAATTCTTTTTTAAAAAGAAACAGAACTTTTAACACATCCAGTTGATCACATGTTCTGACCTTCATCGACATGGCCCGTGAAGTTCTCTCATTGTGCAGCTTAACTTTGGATTCCCTTTCCTTCACTTTCAGACACAACAGCTTCTATGTTCTTTTTCAATCAACTTTCAAAATCTTCGTTTCCAAACTGAAGACATTCCACATTTTCTCCTCTGTTGAACACATTCTAATTCCAAGAGTTGTGACAATAAGTACAATAATAGGCCGCAACCAGCAAAATACTGTTGTACAAAAGTGGATATACTAAAAGAAGTTAAGCTGCAGGTACTGATCATCAACTGAATGTGGACAAGGCCCACTGTATTGGTTTTTTCCCCCTTGATGTGATTGTTGCAATGAGAAAATTATCGTCAATGTTGTTCTAAATCCTTGCAGAGAACAATTCTATCTCACTCTCTCCGGTAAGCATTTTTTGTGTGTGTGTGTGTGATATCACATCAAAATCCTTGCGATCTAGCATTCATACCTAAAACAGGAAACTGTTGCAAACATCATACTACAATATACACAATTTTCAGTGCAGGTGGTGGCGCAAAACCACTGAAATTTCCTTTCAGCTGCAACAGATGTCTTGTCAACAGTTGAAGATACTCACAGACTAAGCCGGGAGGCAAACTTGCAGCACGATGATAATCAACCATGTCTTAATGCATGTATCTATGCAAGCATTTATGCTCGTTTGTTAATGTGTATGCATGTTCCTCAAATGATTTTGTTTGTGCATTTGCACGTTGGTAAAAAACAACTGTGTTCACGAGCAAGAGCAAGTCTATCTACCAATTATGTGTCTGTACTGCGCACGCATACAAATGCATTTCCAGTAAAGAATTATACACATATGCGATCCCGGAAAATCTAAATTTTTAAGCTGGAGCATTATTTCCAAGAATAAGGCATGTTCTGGGAAAACTGGGGTCTACTCTATGGACACCTCTAAATGTATATGTTTGGATTATTTCAAAATTAGCAACTCTGATTGATCAGTCAAGTGTCACATGAAATTTGTGTGGTGTCAAACATCCAGATAGTGGTCATTGGTAATTAGCAATCAAAAAAAAGCAAGCAAGTACACTGCATCAAACATACAGGAAACTCTTCATACAAAAGGCCAACAATTCTCCAAGTATTTTATAACAACTTAGTCTAGCGCAACACACAAGTCCACCATTTCACACTCATCATCACAGCTATTTCAGTTGAAGCAAATGAGACATTACTGTTCAGCTGTCAAATGTCAATGGCTGTAGTTACAGCAGGTTTACAGATTTGAAATAAGTTCTGACAGAACATCACATCATCTTCAGTCTTACTTTTTTTTGTTCACCCAGTGTGTACTACTGGTAAATCAGCATACAAAATATGTAAAAACTGTACGAGGTTTCAGGTCTATTTATGCAGTCGATCACACCACCAAATGTATGTCCCAGAGTTAAACGAGGCAACAACGCACTACACTGCTTTAGCCAGTGAACAAAACCTCACACTGACAAGCATTCCCAGTGTGTGTGTGTGTGTGTGTGTGTGTGGTGTGTGTGTGTGTGATAAATGTCAGAAGTGTGTACCTGAGAATAGACAGTAGCACTGAGAAGATGACAAGAGCTGATCTTCTGCAAGAACAATGATATTTGTCATCGGTCTTCTGACTGAAGACTAGAATTTCCATTTCAAGAGGCTAGACAGTCAGTAGCAGTTTTTTGGAACATTAAATGGATCAATACTTTATAACCTGACCTTGCGTGCCTTCCTCAAGGACCAGAAAGGAACTCAGTTGAAGTAATATTCTTTTACCAGGCACGTGATAAATTCAGTCCCCCATTTAACTCGTCCGTCTGCAGTGACTCGACCTCCAGCGTTCTCAATACGCTGGCGCTCACTGTCATCTTCTGGCTTGTGGTCGGTGGAGAGGTCAAGGGCAGTGCCTCCCCGACACAAAACACAGCGCGAGTCTCCAGCATTGGCGACCACCAGCTGGTCAGCACGCAGCATCACGACACAGGCCGTGCAGCCACTGTCTGATCCTGGCTGTAATCACACACACACTGATGACATATACATGGTTCATGCTGGTTTCTGATTTGTAAATTCCCCAATGTTTCCCTGATTTCCAGCAGAATTTTTCACCATTCCAGTCTCCATCATTTTACACATAATCTTGTTAATAAAAACCAGTGACCCTGTTAAATAGAGTGAAATCCACAAAACATCATTGCTTACAAAAAAAAAAGTATCATGGTAAATGCACTTGAGTGTTTTTCATTGCTAAAAATATATGCCACATATGTTTGTGGTTGTCTGCTGTTGTTGTGTGCTTTTGTGTTTGTATGCTGTTGTTGTACTTATGTTAAATGTAATAAGTTAAAAAAAACGATTTTTTCTTTAAATAAAAACAAACACGCACACAAAATGTACGAAATACTATACTTTTCTTTTGCTTTTATCTCAAGAATGCCAAAAAGTGTTCTAACAGATGAAACCTCATCCTGTAACATCCCATAAAACTTGCATTTCTCCTCTCTGAACCACAGATATTTAAAATAGGTCTACTGCATCATTCCAAACAGCGACATCACGCCCAAATTTGCAGCAGGATTTAATCACTTTGTATACATAATTTCACTCTAAAATGTACAGAGGTGTGTCTCATAAATATGCAACCAAGGCAACTCTGTATAACAAAATGAAATCTTTTGTGTTCCATCAGCCATACGTCTCTGTGAGATGAAATACTTTCTTCTTTGGGGTCAATCACTAACAAAGAAGTCTGTTGTTATTTTTCATGACTTTTTTACCCAGTCTTCTTTTTTTTTTCCCATGACTTTACAGTGACTGGAAATGTTTTTAAAAATTCCTCGACTTTCCAATTTTCCCTCAGCAGAATCAATTCTGCAAACAGTCAAGCTTAATCTACTTCCTGGATGTGTCTCTGAGAAAACTGCTCAAAGTTCCTATGCAACGCTGCAGGAGTCTGTATTGATTTGGAGGCCTAGCTGATGCTAGGATTACAAAAGAAAACATGTAGTACAGCCCCGTCATGCAGTCTCTGGCCAGAATGGAAATGAAGTAGCATCATGTTCATCATTCTCATTCTCATCAATACGCATAAAAAAAAAATCTTGTTCGGCGCCCTTCACACTCTACTTTCATGCCGACTTTAGATTCCATTTTCTGTATCTCAGTCCTTTAAGGTTCTGTTGGGGTCGCCAGTTTCGACAGAGTCAAGAGAAAGAACTCACATGCTGGTTCTGCAACTAAGCAATTATTCTCATCAATCAACATTTTTTCTCAATGTGTCGCTTTGTAGCCTTTCATATCCTGCTTTCATGGTGACCTCGCTTTCCATTTCCTCTCAGTATCTGTGCCCCAGTGACGCTGTCAGGGTCGCCAGTTTCAGCAAATTTATGGCCAGACGTGGTGCTCCCTCCACAGGGAGAACTCGCATGCTGGTTCCGCAACAAATCAATTATTGTAATCAGTATGGGACTTAATGGGTGATGCCTTATCTATGCTGGATCAAAACAGGCACCACTGAACACCATCAAAGTGACTCAGCAGCAGAACAGTCTCTCCTCTGGTAGGATGCCTCATGATGACTTGACACCGACTGCTCCCTGTGGACTGCTGGTGCCAGGCCTGTGGCAGAACAAGCCATGCTGTGGCTGTCAACGTGGAGCCAGAATGAGTGGTGTGGGTGCAATGCCACTGGGGTGGCATGGAAAACATCAGACAGCACGCACACACACATACACACACACACCCAAAAACTTTTAAATCACAATTAGTATCCTATGTCTACGATCACTGCATCACTATTCTGAAGGGAATCCAATCAATACTTACCTCTTCATTGGACATGTCCATCATGGGTTCTTCACCATCCTCCACGCCTTCATCATCTTCATCTTCCTCCTCGTCCTCTCCACTGCAACCAGCAGATCTTCATAACTCAAAATTAATTTCATCATCTTACTTGCTGCAATGGAAAAAAAAAAAAAAAAAAAAAAAAAAAAAAAAGGAGCCTCCGTAATGCTTTTTCACAAACTCTCATGCACCATATGCCAACACAATAAATTACATATATGCACGCATTCAATTAGTCATGTTAAAAAAAATACAAAATTATTCCCACTAGAATTTCTGGAAAATAACTTGCATTGATCTGCATTTACAAAGTCTTTCCCAAACATGATTCATTAGATGGAATTCAACAGATGTTTGAAAATTGTTCCCAGAAGCAAACAAAAAGTACTTCTAAAACCAACTTTTAGCAGGGAAATAACTTACTCTTTCCAGATGAAGGGCAACTATTCCCCTTTACAACATTACATACTTGGAAATCCTGATCTGACTATAGCTAATGGAACCAATGAACAGAGTTTAATGCCGTGCTCCTGAGCATTTTTTTTTTCCTTTCCTTTTCTTTTTTTTTTTTTGATACATCTGACATGTTCGGTGAGTTTCAACAATGGCATCTGACCCTGGCTCTTCAAAAATGAAAGGAGGTGGAACAGCAAAAACTTCTGTTCATGCCATTTGTTAGAATCAGTAGAATTTTTTACATATATATCCAAGTTTCTTTTTCTGTTTTTTTATGCTTTTTTTTTTTTTCATAGTCGCCCTGGGTCAGCCACTTTGCTGAACAGAAGCAGAAAAGAAAAAGTTCATAACTAACTTCTCATAACTAACTTTAAGCATTGTGACTTCTCACTGGTTACAAATTTTACACAGATGACCGCATGGAATTGGAATAAATTTCGTAAGTTAACTCAATGGTATCTGTACATCATGCAAGTCCTCAGAGATATTCACTTCGACTGAGTGACCATTTCCTGGAGTTTCATCACCATACAAAAAATCTAATGACAACACAACTATACAAAACTCAAAAAGCAGATACCTGTTTACCCCAAATCTGAGTACCTGAAGTATCTCAGACAAAAACCTATAACTTGAAAAAAAAAAAAAAAAAGAAAAAAAAGAAACATACTCTTCATAATCACAATACTTTCGCAACTTCTGAAGATTTGAAAGAACTGGCCATTGGCGCATAAGACCACTTAGTCACCATCTCTGACAAGGTAAAAGACGCAAGGCATGCTGGGAAATGTCTTCTTACTGCTTTTGACCGAAACAGCAGCAGACAAAACGTTGCATTCAACAATTTTCTTACTTTTTTTTTTTTTTTTCCCGTAATTTTTGGAGGCGGCCGTAATTCCCGTAATTTCGATTTTTTTTTCCATAAAAATTACAGCAAAATCGTATGGGTAAACAGGTCTGCTAATGCAGCAAAAAAGCAAGGGTTGCCACCCCTGTTTCTAGAAACAAACTTTCAAAAGTCTCATCACACCGACTCAAGATAATAAATCTGCACCACCTTCATCAAAACCTTTAGGACAAGGCAGCGACAAACATGATGATCACCAACCTCTCGATATCCTGCCACTCATCTTCGTCGTCTTCCTCATCCTCCTCACTGTCATCCTCGTTGTCCATCTCAACATCCTGAGAACCAGACTTGGCACTCTTGCTGCCACCACTGCCACTGTTGCTGCCTTTACTGCTGCTGCTGCTGCTGCTGCCCGCTCCACTGCTGCCGCTGCCAGAGGCTGAAGGACCCTCGTCCTCTATCTGGTGTTCACAATCAGTACACGTTTTCAATATACCATCTCCAGATTGGTGCAATGCAAAGTTTCATCCCCACATTGGACTTGGACTGAAGTCATCTTACTCAGTTTACAACACTTAACTACAGTCACTGAATTCCTTTTGAAAAAAGATGACAATGTACGCAGAAGATAAGATATGCACCTGAAAGCAGGTTCCTATGCAAGCAAATCACTTGCACTGGCAACTAATCTTTTAACTTGAAGACCAACTTGAATTTCAGAAAAACAACCCTATGAACTTTATTCGCCAGTTACTTGTATGGTTATGGAAAGGAGGTAGGATAGCGGACCTTCTTGAAGAAATCCCCTACCAACACTGGCTCGCTGGGGCAACAGTACAAACTTCCCGACAAACACACAATCAATATAATCACATCAAGATGATCAAGTGGTATATTTATACTGATAAGTGATATAGAATGATGGACACGTCTCTTTTACATCATCACAACCTGATACAGTCTTTGCAGGAACAACTGAACAAGCTCATATTTTGATAAACCTTGTTGAGCTGATAATAAAATACGAGACACAACATTAAACAGACACTGTGCGAGCACTTTTCCAGAGCCGTTTTGTGTGTGTGTGTGTGTGTCTGTGTGTGAGTGTGCAGCATGCGTCTGTGTGCATTATGTAAATGTGTGTGTGTGTATGCATGTGTAAGCATGTATGCATTTGTGTGTTCTATCCATGTTGTTTATAGCCTAACTCACTACACACATCCTATCAGGTTTTTGTATATTTACGTAAAATAGGAAAACAAAAACTGTTCAAGAAAAACAAAAATCGTTATTTAACTTTAAGTACGTTCAACTGTTAAAAATTCATTCTGGTTATCGATCATTTCATATGATAAAATATATTGATCCATGTAAAAAAAAAGAAATTCAAATAATGACATCTGGAGGAAAATCTCTGGGGTTTCTTTCACAACCAAGCTGTACAGTGCTTATTTCTCACATTGTGCAATTCCCATCATTCATTACGAAGAAGACAATTTGATGCTGAGTAGCTTGTTAAATGATAAATATCCAGGTGCATCTTCATCTTTTACAACAAATAGATGAGTGTAGAATCTGTGATCCATACGTGTGTGATCTGCATAACACCATCTCCTTGCAGTTCCAAACACATTTAAATGATTAACATACACAGCCTGAACTTTCATTTTTCAACTGCCTACATATACTAGTGAAAAGCAGAAAAAAAAAATGTGACTTTAGAAGCCAAAACCAACATGTCAATTTCCTATCATCACACAAATAACTTGCATACAAGCCCATACATGCCCTATGTGTGCGCACACACACGTGCATTCACACACATATACTCACCTATATACTCATTATCAATTTAATGCAGATGAAGACAACATATATGCACACTGCATCAGCTTGCACACACACACACACACACACACGTACGCATACACACACACACACACACACACACACACACATAGTCAGCATGCACACACACACACACTGACTTGTAAACAAAACTTACCATAGATGATGTTGAAGACACTCCGTCTGAGAATGGTGCTGTTGACTTCGATGCTTGGCCTGACGATGTGCTGGAAGACCCACCTTCACCACCACTCCCCTCTCCCCTTTTCCCCACACCTCTCCCCTTCCCCACACCCTTTAGAGCTGTCTGCCACCCCGTCCCCGCTGTCACCACTCCCTCCTGCACGGTCACTGGACATGTGATTGGAGGAGGAAGCCTCTCCTCTACTGTTTGACTGAGCTGTCAACACGTCATCCCCCCCGTCCTTCAAGCCGGAGGATGATGACATGGCACTGTCCTGGAGTTCTCTTTCCTTGTTCTGATTGTTTTCATTGTCGGCCACCCCGTTGCCATGGAGGTAGAGCCTGAACCATTGGCACACATGCTGTTGCTGGTGTCTGAGGATGAACTGGGTCTGGCATCGGCATCTGGAGCGCTCTTCTTAGAGTGGACGACAGGACTCTGCAGGTTCTCTTTTTTGCGCAGGTTCCTGGCAGCAGCCCCCGCTTGTGAAGTTTTGTACTTGGCCAGAAGGACCTCGAGTGGGAGATCAGCCTCGGCTCGCAGGTCGTCCGCTTCAGCTCGGCCCACTGGATCATCATCTGGAGATCAGTGAAAATCTGTCAATTCCTACATGGACGATACTGAGTCTACCTAGAGGGCAAGTGCAAGACAAAAGCAGCATTAAGACATCTGGTTATGTTCAAACCACTATTCATTGCCTGTAAATAGTGACAAGTTTCACATTCTGACCTATCCTCATTTGATTTTGCTTCTGTTGTCCTGACTATTGCCCTGTGTGTGCATTAGTGCACAACTACAAGAGCAAAAAAAAGATTTAATCAATATGACTGACAACGTAAGCGTGCATGCCTACAAGATGATTACAAAAGGTGCCTGATCCTGCTATGGGTTGAAATGTAAAAGAATCAAAAAGAAGAGGGGACTGGGGGTTGTTTTGTTTTGTTTTGAATAAACAATGTTAGTGTATCATAACTGGGTTCATAGTATATCACATAACTTTCAATAACCCCCCTAACAAGCATTTTGTGCATCATGAGGTGCAAAATACTCTTTGAAATATGTTTTCCTTGTCTGTCTGTTGGCTTTTACAATTGACAACTAGCAGTTCTTCAAGTCAACCTTTCCATATCTATGGTAATTATACAGTACTCTCAAGCCATATGGCTATACAATGAAAGGATCACCACAGGTTTTTTTTTTCCTGCCTCATCTTCCATGTCCTGCTCCTGGCATTACCCCCCCCCCCCCCCCCCCCCCCCCCCCCCCCCCCCCCCTTTTGCACATTCAAGCTTCCTATACAAAACGACTACCATTTACAGAAGGCAATACATGTTAAGTCCTCACTGACAACCTACCAGCGGAGATGCTGCCTGGAGAAGAGTCAGTTCAACGGTGTTTAATGGTGTCTGTTCTAACATATTCATGACACCACCTACTTCACCCCCTACAGACATCATTAATAGCTTAGATGTTGAGCCAGTATAATCCTCCTCCAGAGGATGCCACCATATCCTCCAACAGTTCCATAACCTGTTGTGGGTAGGGATACCGACGACTCTTGATACAAAGTCATTATGGGCACAGGCATGGAGAGGATATCAAAAGTAAGTCACAATGAGAACAAGGCATGAAAGATCACATATAAATCTCACACATTTTTCTGATCAATGAGGATGAGCAAAAAGAAACTGATGCCATGGAATTCTTTACTGGTCCAACACTACGAGACAGTACTCTACACTTCCTTTCAGAATCTTGCTGTCAACTTGGCTCAAGTGACACAAACACCTAGTCAGCAACACTCTCAGAGATGCACTGATTAAATGGGTACAACTTAAAAGTGTGGTTTCCATTTCTCCATTTCACCTTACACACTTTACAGCCAGCCAGGGGCAAAAAAAATACCACAAATATATGTCTCCAAAAGGAATCAAACTTAAAGGCCTCCCAGGCAGCAAATTCACAATGCTAGCCACTGTTCTATGGCTCTAGCTATGTCCTCAAGTCATTGTCCAGTCTTGAATGACACAGAATGTTCATAAAATATCCTAATCCAACCCTTCTGTTTAAATTGTGATCTGAATATGAAAACCAGGATATGTGTGTGTATGTATACGAGTGTGTGTGTGTGTGTGTGCGCGCGCGTGTGTGTGCATCTGTGTGTGTGTGTGTGCGTCTGTGTGTGTGTGTGTGTGTGTGTGTGTGTCGTCTGTGTGTATTCGTGTGAATCTATGTGTTCTGTGTGTGTGGGATGGGGGATCTCTATGTGTGTGTAAGTGTGTGTATGTATTATTGTGTGTGCATGAGTGCGAGCGCACACACAAGTGTGTACCTTTCGGTCTTTGTCTCTATTCATTGTGTGCATACTTTCCTGCTGCATCCCTGATATACGTGGATATACGTCAAGAATAGATAGGATGTGTCTAGACAGGATCATAACCAAAATATTCAGAAATTACTCATGGTGAACACACTGCCCATTAGTTTTATTCAACAGTCAGAGACTGTTACATACTGTTTTTCCCCCCCCCCCCCCCCCCATCAGAGAAGGAACAACTGAAACCATGTTTCCTCTCCCAAGGCAACTACTACTAAACAACAAAAAAAAATGTGTCATATCAAATCTCAGGACTTTATTTAGGGCCTTTTTTTTTTGCCCTTGCTCGCTACCTTTTTTCAAAAGACCTACCATCATCTTCCTCATCATTTTCATCCACACCAGCCAACAGCTTCAACTCCTTGATGACTGTCTCCTGCACCAAGGTAGAATCGAACTTGAGAAAGGCGTCAACCAGAGCAGGCCCAAGCTCCCCTTCTTTGTACTGGTCTGTATCCTTGATGCAGCCTGGCAAGTACTTGGAACAGTACTGAGCCACCTCTGATCCTGTGAAAATGCCAGACAAATAACAGAACAATGGAAAGATTTTCAAAACAGTAAACATACAAAGAGTCAACATTAAAAATATGATTTAAAATATGAATAAACAATAGCAGACTTACAAAACCTGTGTGTGTGTGTGTGTGTGTGTGTGTGTGTGTGTGTGTGTGTGTGTGTGTGTGTGTGTGTGTTGTGTGTGTGTGTGTGTGCATGCGTGCACGTGTATGTGTGTGTGTGTGCAGGCATGTGCGTGCGTGCGTGCATGTGTGTGTGTATGCATGTCTGTATATGAGAGATTTTTGTGTGTGTGTGTGTGTGTGTGTGTGCGCGCGCGCGCACAGGTGTATGTGTCTGTGTGTGTATGTGTGTGTGTGGGTGTATGTCCATATGTGTGTGTGTGTGTGTGTGTGTGTGTGTGTGTGTGTGTGTGTGCGCGTGTGCGCGTGTGCGTGCGTGCAGCTGTACGTGTATGTGTGTGTGTGTATGACTGTGTGTGTGTCTGCATGTTTGTGTGTGTGTGTTTTGTGTGTGTGTGTGTGTGTGTGTGTGTGTGTGTGTGTGTGTGTGTGCGCGCGCGCGCGCGCATGCGTGCATGCATGCGTGCATGTGTGTGTGTGTGTGTGTGCGTGTATGTTGTGAACATATATGCACACATGTGTGCCTCATGTCAACAAATAAGATAAGAATCTTCACAAACCTCCATGGCCATCATACACAGCAAACAAAGCGGTGCCAGACTCCTGGTCAAAATCAGGCAAGCAGTTGTGAGCATCCTGAAATTTGTGAAAAGGAAAGTGGTGGTAATAAACAAGTCAAGGACCAGCGTCCTGAGCTGTTCATCTAAGACAAGTACAGCACAACACGCTTCATTACCATCTGCAGAAAATCCTTGAAACGGAGTCTTACAAGTTTATAAACACATAAATACAATCAAAAAATAAAATAAAATTTTAAAATCATATGTTGTCAAAGGAGATGGTGGGTGGGGGGGGGGGGGGGGGGGGGGGGGGGGGGGGGGGGGGGGGGGGCGCGCTATCAAGAGTCTTCATTTTGTGCTCTCATTAGATGTATCACATTATGGGGAGAGTAAAAAAAAAAATTTTTTTTTTCTAAAGTGCGAAAAAAAATGAAGACATCTTTATTGGAAATGCATTTGAAAAACTTCTGTTTAAAAAATCTCTCCCTCTCACCCTCTCTCTCTCTCCCCCCTCTGTTACTGTGTTAGTCTGAATTTCTTATATATTTCTCCTCTCTCCACACTGTAGACTCCTACAGTTCCAAACATCAGCTATTATTCCCATAATACAAATGCAGTTAACACAGTTTTTTTTTTTTTTTTTTAAATCAAGCCTCAGATACGCTAATCAATAGCATAAATGAATACATAAGGCAATGATTATTGTATAATTCATACAGCACAGATACTGTAGTTTATTTGCATTTTGTTGTGTAATACTTTTGTTAAAAAAGATGTAAAAACCCTGCAATACCTCAAGCTGGCTTGAGGTAGTGATGCCTACATCAGTACATACATGTATTAAATGCGAAACCACAAAGAAAAAAACACACACAAAAAAAAAAAAACCTGTCGATGCAAACCCTTGCCAAAATGGAATCAATAAGTCAAGAAAACATAACGGCCTTCACACTCAAGACCTTGTACAAGAATAGCACTTGAGACAGACCATAAGTAATGCACAGAAGATTCAGCCCTGCGCACAATGAAGTGGCCAGCACAGTCCCTGAGGAAAAACAGAGCCATGCCAGGGATGGTGTGCACAACAGTTTACTGGTCCAGTGGCACAATGAAACAGCCAAGAACCTCACGCCAACTGGCCAGCATGGTACTGAAGTGAAGCCTGGCATTAAGGGCAACAAAATGTTGCTGGCAAAAAGTTTTGCACAAAGTCCTTATTGGTTTGTCATGTGAAGATGACAACAAAACGGCATATCAAATCACAGCCATAACTCTGCAACTAATTGCATGAAAAAGTGAAAGATAACACAGGCTGCTGATGCTTCCGCTGACATATCTACTAAAAAAGAAATCTATCCATCAGTAACTGATTATATGAAAATCAAGAACTGATATTGTCAAGAATTTTGCAGTACGCACTATTTCTTTTTCTTTTAAATCAAAGATGTTCCAGAGAAAGTGACCTCAAATCCTGTTGTTTATAGCCCAACAGACTCCAAACGGCTGTATACATGTACACATCAGGGCTGTCACCTTATCAGTCACTCTCTACACGAAAGTGATCTCCTTAAAATGTTGTTTGTTAATGACACTGCAGTTTACAGTACAGCTGCATCACAAGAAGACCAAGACCAACTGCAACAAGACCTCCAGCGAATGGGAGAACAGCTGGGACCTTGCCTTCCATCCTGGGAAATACACTGTTCTTCGCAAGTCCAAGCAGCAACAGTCACTACCAACTGCATGGCCACCCCCAAGACAGTGTCACAGCTGACATGCTTGGGCATCACTATCAACTATTGAACTAATCAAAGACCTAAGATGGAATTTTCACATTGACACTATCACTCTGAGAGCCAGCAACATGGTGGGATTTCTGCATCAAAACCTGAAGGCTGGATCCACAGTACTGTAGGACGGAACCAGTCTGATCTCACACCTATTTTGGATTATGCCAGTTCTATGACGGGCCAACATACACAGAGGAATGGGAACAAGATCTAAGCTGTAGACTAATACAGAGCTGGGGGCCTCGTTTCACACTAACTTCTACCACAGCTTCTTCAAGTGTCAGCAACATACCAAGCAGACTAGGATGGGTCCATCATCCAGCCACACACTGACACAGGCTAACAGTACCAGCAAGACGGACAACCCTCTTCAAAATCAGGAACATTATCGTCTAGGTAAACCAGGGCAAATGGCAACCACCTCAAAGCCTCAAAAGAAAGGCTCATAATAATTATTACAGCTGCATGCAGTGCCACACACAATACCAGCAAACCTTGTTCTTCCTCAGGACCATCAGCATAAGCTGCCTTCGGAGACTACCAGTGCCATCACTCCATGTTTTCTCTTAAATAGTAAAAGGTTAGGAAAGTTCAGTAAATCCAATACTGACAATCCCATTTTTACCTAATGCACCTTTCCAACAATACTGCTGTTCCAATAAAGTGCAGCAAAATATTACTGACAAAAAATTATTATCAAATTCCTTAATTAATCAGTGTTTGCACATGCTATCTCAGTATCTGCATTTTATATGCAGCATGTGGGATCTGTGGGAAGGTGGGAAGGGAAGGAAGAAAAGAATAGAGGCTTATAATATAATTATAGCAAAGAAGTGAGTAAGGACTGGAGAGCATAAAATAGTGGCTAAGAATAGAGGCTTATATAATTATAGCAAAGGAAGTGAAACAGGACAGGAGAGCAGAATAGTGGCTAACACTCCTAGATCTATCCAAGTCAGGACTTCCTGAGTCGTTTCACATGAAGTTTTACCACATGGGGTATATTAAAGCCCAATATTAAAATGGCAATATTGAAAGTGCCAGTGAAGTGAATTCACACCCACACATACACACACTTATAATTATATGCACACAATATATTCTCTTTCTCTTTTGCTCTCTCTGTGTCTGTCTCAACACATACATGTGTACACAGTGGCATGCAAACACTGAATATTTAAACTGCTCAAAAAGAGAGCTTTACGTAATTTCCCTTTCCCATTTAATATATTCTGCATCCCCCACTCCCTCTGTGTTACATGTCAAATGCACAAGCAACAGAACAACATGTCTAAGAGTATGTGTTATAAAAAAAAAAAAAAGAGAGAGAAGATGGTGAAATGCACAGTAAAGCTGGATACGGCTGTTCAAATGACAAGATATCATTCCAAACTAATACACACAACATATGCACACACTTTTCCAATAAAAGGGACTAAGAAGAACTGCTAGCTTAAGGGACTGTGCAGAAGAAAAGGGGTCGAAACTTTCTATTTGTTGTACAAGAGAAGCCAGATAAATCTGTTCCCGATTTTATTCTATGCAGATTACCCATACGCATACTTTTGCCACGTGTGGACAGAGGTAAGCAAAACAGCTGATTTCCGGATGTGCAGAAAAACTATCAAGTTCAAGAAATAATCCTGTAAGCAACTCTTCCTCCTCTTCTCTTATCCCCTCCCTTCCTGTCACTCCTCCACCTTCCCTATTCTCATTTCAGACTGAACTGGCAGCATGCTGGGGCCTGCGGAATGGCCTTCTGTAATCATGATAAGATTAAGTTAATAAGAATGTTGCAAATATATATCTCAACACTAACAGTCCTGAACCAGTGTCAGCACTGGTCCCACAGAAACAAAAGCCAGTGACATTTTAAGTTACACTGAAAAGGAGCTTAAAGATCTACGCTTAATTTTACCTAGATTTACTTATTTACTGACAGAAGACAACATTTGTAGTACACATTCTACACTGTCAATCTGGCTTTCTTTTACTGTTAAGCAAAACATTGTTTTTTTTTCCCCCCACTCCCTACCTGCCCCCCTCATGGTTGCAGGCTAAAAGCTGAGACCACGAAAGATCCAGTGACAAATAACCGCAGTGCCGTCATTTTCAAGAATGAACAGCAGCACCTCTGAACCAATGTTAGAATGAAAAGATCATGACCTGTGCTAAATAAGCTATGACCTACTGATTAAAAACTTCAATGGCTCACAAAGCCATGGATTTGAAATTTAATTTGACCATGATACACATGCTGATTTTTTTTTTTTTTTTTTAAGCGGTTCTTTTTTTGCGACCAGTCCTGATAGAATATTCACTTAGATCCCTGGGAACAGCAGCTCAAACAAATTTCGGTAATATTCTACTTTTGCAAAAAGTACTTTATCGGCAGGTACCAGGTAACGTGCCTACTGTCCCTGACACTGTGACAGGCCACGACACCTGACGCTGTCAGTCTCTTTCGTCGAGTCTAACCTTAATAAATTTAATCTCAGTGCCCAACCATTCTACGCTTATAGTCATACGTTTAATCTCAGATGTCCAATTGAGATACATTGTACGCCATTTCATTCTGTTTTGCTCTTTCTGATAGTGGTGTTTATTTCTAGATCTGGTATTTGTAGTAAACAAATTTACGCGTACCTACAGATCCATCACTGCATCAGTATCAGACAGAAACAGCGACTCTAGACGGCGACAGGTTGCTCTATTGTTGTTGACCACGAAAATTTGTCTAACATACTAAGCAAAGTGGCTGTCGTCTGCAAGAGTTTGACACTGTTCATACTGTTGTGTTTAGTCTATGCGCTGGACTTACATAATACCTCTGTCACTAGCTCGCAAATTTATCGACTTGTTCAGTTGTTGCATAGTTTGCTCTCGAGGCCCCTCTTTTTTTCTCTAACTCGGTTTTAAACATAAAATTACAAAGTAACGGTTTGATGTAATGATTTACAAGAATCTTACATAGTCATTAAGATATCATGACTAATTTTTCAAACGCTAGTCAACTTGTCATATGTAAAAAGATTTTGAGTTCGGCATTGGCAAGCAGAAAAAAATGGCCGCTCACCTCTTGATTAATCCGCCATCCTTGCATGGAAGATGCACCGTACGTGAACGCGGTACAAGACTTATCACATGAAATTTTGTCTGTTACTGGCGACGAAAGATAGGCACCCATATTTAACTCGGGAAAAGTACTGTAAATTCACAATCTACAAATCATAATACAGACGTAAACATCACTGCACGTGTACATTTCCCCCTTTCGCGGGTTGCTGTCTCGGTCACGTGACATTCATGTCGCACTCACAGGAAGTCCTCGACAGTAGGCCCCTATAATAATAATAATAATGATGATGATGATAATAATAATAACCTAAACTCGTTGATTTGTATTAATATGGTATGTTTCTATGAAAAATTGTAAGAAGTCTTAGTAGCAGGCAATAATCGAATCTTTTCTCTTTGGGGTTGAAACTTAGCATGTCAGTACAGGAGGGATATCCCGATCAATCCCGAGATGCGTTTCAGAACGATCCGGAAAGTTCGCGAGTTTCGCAAGTAATGGTAGTGGTTCAAAGCCCATTCTCACGGTTAGCGCGGCAAGAGGTTGGCTAGAGTTTGCAAGAGTATCTTGAGGCTCTCTCGCATGCTAGAGAAACTGGCAGACAGTTGTAACGTCCTTTGATGCACCAAGTCCCCCTCCCCCTCCCCCCAACCCCCCTCTGTTTTTAATCTTTTAAAGTCTTGCTCTGCGCAACCAGTTGTATCACAATCATCATTGGTTCCTACAACTAGCCGACAACCAACAACTAAAGGCGGAGATCCTGATCCAGATCCAGATCCAGAAAGTAACAATATTCCTTTAATTCGGGTATACAATAGTCAAAATGCTGATCCGCCCCCAGAAACCAAAAAGAATCAAGACAAAAAAATAATAATAATAAAATAAAATGAAATAAAGTACTGTAGCCGCCAAACATGAAACCAATGAATCACAAGACAAAACACGATGCGCTTCTTTCGACCTTAAGGTCTCCTTCAGGCAAGAAAAGCAATACTCAGGACAACAAAAATGACGAACGAGCAATCACTTATCTCACTGAATTCGGCAGAAGATGGGTGTTGAATTAAACAAGAAGAATCACCTAGGAAAGAAAGACATGATGTTAATTAATTTGAGAATGCCTGGCGCCCGCTTGAGATAATAAAGTTTACTTGACTTGACTTGACTGCCCCCCCCCCCCCCCCCCCCCCCCCCCCCCCCTTCTCTGGCCACTGACGAAATACGCTGGCCACTTGCGAGTCATGCCCATGAAAATAATCCACTTCCTTTCAATGAAATCATGTGCCTTGACTGGACCCTCGACTCTCGAATGCCTTGACTGGACCCTCGAAAATCTAAAAGATTTAGAACTACTATTCCGACCAATGGAAGAGGCAAACAAATTATAAGACCAACGGGACGCGTTTCGACCTCTTTAGTTAAAACGCGTCAAAAAAAACGTCTTTGGTCGAAACACATCCTGTTTTGTCTTGTTATTTCTTTGTCTCTTTCGTTCCGCTGAACAGTAAATCTTCTTGTAAGTTTGTTTCAAATTCTGCCTGCAGTTACCTCCCTTTCAAACCATCTTTAATGACAGTGTGTGGAACATTTTCCCATTCCTTGCCAGAGTTACTGTCATCCATTCTACACATCCGATTTGCAATGAATTCTGGGTCCCACTAGATATTGAGCAGTGATGCGCGAGGCACACAAGATCTGAGTGTGCATATGCAGGCGAGGACAAGACAATGTGTGCAGAGAATTTGGATCCAGAAGAAGCACAAAACGCAATGAGCAATGCTCTTCCGCTCCAACAGACCAGTGGACATCAAACCGATCTGGCAGCACAATCACATATGTCTTAAACAATAATTCATTCTTTCACTAATCAGGAAAACAAAATCACATATTCATCCACTTCAAACTATACAATCTACTTGAACATAAATGAGTCCAAAACTATGAACACAACAACTGGCCGTGGGTACTAAATTTTAAAGAAAAAAAAGGCTGCCACTCAGGAACATTTAGTAATGAGAAGACTGAAGTACCATACAAAGCAGCACACACACACACACACACACACACACACACACACACACACACCATTGATAATTCCAAGTTGGTTTTCTTTCCAGGGAGGCAGCGAGGGTCACAGTATTTGAAAGGAAAGAAAACGAAACATAATCGGATCCCCCATTCTGGTGTGCAGATGAACTACAAGACAGCGAATAGCTGTGTGGCCCACCAGACCTCTGACTGCAGGGCAAGAGGTCCCGCCAATTTGCTGTCCCACAAAAAGGGAGCAAATCCAATGCGCCCAGCGACATATGACCATCCCTTCCTTTGAAGGAGATGAATTTGTATACAGAGCGCGACTAGCATGAAGACAAAAGATCTTTGTCCAGTGAACTGTTCTACACATGAGAAAGGGCGTTTGAGACAGGTGCAAAATAAAATATTTTCTGGTATGCGGTCTCTCCAAACCAGCAAAAATAATTCAAATTACAAAGCGTGGACTATTCCATGAAAAATGCTAACTTCTTTATTTTATATAGGAAAAGAAAAGACCTTGCACTGTTTGTTTGCAGTACAAGAAAAGAAAGCCCACAAGGCTTCGCACAGCTTGTTACGTCGACTGTCTTTTCTCAAACGATGGTGCAAAGACTGAATCACCAATGAAATCTGTCAGTTAGACATTTAACGTTCACAGACTTTCCTAGGCGCTCGTCCTGGCTCCCCAAGAAAGTGGATTTACGACCTGAGCGTCTCCTCGGTCGTCCATAGGAAAACTGGTTGATCTGGCACGCCAACAGTAGATGTCACCACTGTCCTGCTCCCCAAAGTGGCAGGCGGACTGGTTGAGGGAAGATCACAGCCCCCCCCCCCCCCCCCCCCCCCCCCCCCCAAAAAAAAAAAAAAAACGAGGCCTACCCTTCGATCCAGAGGGGCGCTGAGAGGTGGTGATCCTGTGGGGCTGCACCTCCCAAAAGCTCACATACAAACGAGCCCAGCCAGCCACAATTGAGGTGTGTGCCCCGTGGCTACTCACAGGTCCCACGTGCGCACAGCACGATTTGTATGTTTATTAAACGAAACCTACCGTACACACGCGCGCGCAGAGAGAGAGAGAGAGAGAGAGAGAGAGAGAGAGAGAGCAAAACGAAACAAAACAAAACAAAACAAAATTTCAAGGGCTGAGAAAAACAAAACTGTAAAAAAAAAAAAAAAAATAATAATTCAGCAGGCTCCTGATACTTGACATTGGTGATGGTGGTAGAAACAGTAGCAGCAATATTGCTGGGGGGAGGGGAGGGGGAAGAAGGGAAAAGATTAGCCTATCAATTGTCCCGATGGTAACAAGAGGCAGTATAACGTGTGTGTGTGTGTGTGTGTGTGTGACTTTCCCCCGAGTCCAACCACACACACAGCCAAACTCAGACTTGCCTGCGTGGGTATAAATTTTACGGCCATTGAGCTGAAAGGACGGAGCGGCAACCGTGACCCGGTGTACGCAACACGTTAGTAAAGACGACCGTCTGCTGGCCAGCTCTCGATTCCTAGCGTCCTCTCTCTCTCTCTCTCTTTTCTGTGTGTGTGTGTGTGTGTGTGTGTGTGTGTGTGCATTTGTATTTTTCTGTTTCTGTCTTATTTAGCTGTCTGTCTCTCTCTTAATATTTGTCTCCTTGTCTGTCTGTCTCTCTCTCTCAGTGTTTGCTTGTCCATCTGTCTGTCTCTCTTTCTCTGTTTGTCTGTCTGTTATTGGATACTGCATTGCAGGTGAAAGCTCTCTTGGTTGAAATATACAAACAATTGTTTGCAAAGACAGATACATAAACCGCTGAACAAAATGAATGCCTGTGCACTCTCTCTCCCTCTCTCTCTTATATACACACATACACAACTTTCCTGTTCCTTGTGTCACAGTCCAAGCCACTAACAATGAGAAATTGATATGCAGGGAACATGAACTCACAACCACTGTTCAGTTGTAAAATACCTCTCTCAATATGGCTCTCAGCTTTTGCTGGCGACAGCTTGACAGCACCCTTAAATGACGTCATGTCTGCCATTCCTTTCCTTTCGTCTGTGTGGCTCCAGCAACCAAAAAGAAGCAATCAAAATCATGTTCGTGGGAGCCGTTCTATTACAGGAGACGCTGCACTGCTGCCAAGTGGTGTTCAGCGATTTCTGTTCTGATCCAGATTACCCAGCTCACTCACTCCCCCCTCCACCCCCCCCCCTACCAATGACAAAAATTGCTTTGTCCCAGGGTGCCACAAAACCCGTAGCGTCACCATCACCTAGTGCTGAGACCTTTTGCTGTTACCTGCTTGAGAACTGTGGCGTGGTGTACAGGTGTGCATGTGTGAGTGTGTGTGCATGTATGTGTGCATGTGTGTGTGTGTGTGTGTAAAGCTTGTGTGTGGTGTGTGTGTGTGTGTTTGTGGTGTGTTATAAAGCTTGCCAGGTAAGAATTCCTATGTATGTATGTATATTTGTGCTTTTCATGTGTATAGTATAAGCAGAGCAGCAACTATATTTCTTGTTCTCAGAGAAGTGAATACATGACACCCTATTCCCAAAGAGAGTGCAATGTTTGATTGATGCATGGGTGTGCATATGCATGTATGAGTGCAGAGATAACCTTGGTGTGTTAAGCCTGACTAATACACCACATTCAGTTCCTTCAGCAATACGATTTTCCCCATCCTTGATAGGGTGTAAGCAGACAAGCTTTGGGGGTTGCAGTACTTGGTCTGATTCAAAATCTACAAGAGCAAACATTCTTCTTCTTTGCATAAGTTTCCAAATAATTGTTATAGAGCATGCGAGAAAAAGAAAAAAAATGTCACTAGTACCAGCAGAACAATAGTACTTTGACTTTTTTACAGCATCAGATACTTACAGCAATATCTAAAAGAGAGATTAACAGGATATCAAAGTCTTGGTAAAGTAGAGAGCATACCTGCTTATCTAGTTTACTGGAACAATACATTTAAAAAGAAAAATAAGAAAAAATTGCAGGAAATAATGCTTAAGATGATTTCAGCCTTTCCTCCTCATGACTATGGACCTGTGGTTAGAACAGTAATGTAACGAGCAGAGCTTGATTGAAATCACACAACTCGATCAGTTCTGATGCTATGAAAATGCTACTCTGCTAAATGGAAATAGGTGGTCATGAAATTATGTGTACCAATAAACATTTTAAGAGGTGTGTGTGTGTGTGTGTGTGTGTGTGTGTGTGTGTGTGTGTGTGTGCCCCCCCCCCCTCCCCTGCACACACACACACACACACACAATTTTCTGTCTTTACCTGTCATCTTCTTCTCTCTCTGGCTTTCTGTGTTAGTCTGAAGTCAGGGGAGAGCGATTAATTTTATAATGGGCGTGATCACAGTTATTTCCCCTAAATCTCCTTCCCCTCTTTGCATCGTTTTGTTTTGCAGTAATATCACAATAGAGAAATGAGGCTACTGTGACTTTCTAGCATAAATGATTTGCTGTCCATCTGCCTACCATGCAGGTAAGTCAACTTACCCCATCTGATGAAGATGAAAACGGGGTGGATCTGAGCAAGAACACAGACAGAACTCAATTTAAATATAAATACATGCATTGAATAGATCTGTTTTCTTTATATTTATTGTCCAACACCCTCTTTTTCACAATAATTTTCTTTCCCAGCCATCCCAACTCCCATTTCTTTTTTTTTCCTTTTCCTTGCTCTATTCATTAATTCTTTACCAAGTCATTGTTTTGACGACAAAGGAATTGTAAGCCTGCACTTGTGTTCCCTACTTCATAGCATCTTTCTAATGAGGGTTATCATACTTCCACCCAGACGTTCTGTGGAAAAAAAGTGGAAACTGACATTTTCAATGAGGCATAGGAGAGATGAACGTTGTGTCATGTTCCATGCCAAGTCTTGCTCTTGCCAGAGGCACCTACTGCCACATTGTTCATGCCGGTTACTCTATAGATACATAGCCGCACCGAGGATAATTCCATCCCAAACCACAGCAGCTCACAGTGAGCCATCAACAACAGGTCACGTTGAGGCCACCCTGCATGGAGACACTGCACTGTCAATGACGGTTTTTGAATGACAAAGCTCCGCCTTTGCTTTACTTTCGGGAATAACGAACATATACCTATAAAACCACAAGCAACATACTTCCTTTCACAATATTTCTATAAGCTTTCAGTCTCCCCGTTCAAGCTTACAGTATGCTTGACTCTGGATAATAAAGAAATAGATGAACTGCTGCTCTTGTTTATTTTCCAAATGTTTCACTGTAGATTTGTGGCACATGTTCTTGGTGAGTGACGTCAGTGTTACAAATACTGTAGTATTTCCATTCCCCCTGGGCAACAGTACACCCATGCAGCTCAATCCGGCTCTCTCACCTATACATAGTCACACCCTAGTGACCTTTGTTGTAGTTCATGGAGAGCAATTAATATCAAATTATCAATGGGGATGATGCCAAGTCATAGTCAGTGGCGTTAAGTGGTGCCTGTCCTGACTGGTCACATGCAGGACACCACCTACTAAGCCCTTTCTGACCACAGTAGTTGCTTCATTACAAAGCCAGTGTAAAGCCAGCGTCCTCCTTGGATGGGTGCTGAAACATGCCCCCAACAACAGTCCCCAGTGACTTGCTGCCATC
This sequence comes from Conus betulinus, assembly GCA_016801955.1. Taxonomy (NCBI): domain Eukaryota; kingdom Metazoa; phylum Mollusca; class Gastropoda; order Neogastropoda; family Conidae; genus Conus; species Conus betulinus. The sequence goes on from JADBJO010000450.1 coordinate 186,441, forward strand.
CTGAAAACATGCCCCCACAACAGTCCCCAGTGACTTGCTGCCCATCCTGAAACATGCCCCCCACACAACAGTCCCCAGTGACTTGCTGCCCCATCCTGAAACATGCCCCCAACACAGTCCCCAGTGACTTGCTGCCCATCCTGAAACATGCCCCAACAACAGTCCCCAGTGACTTGCTGCCCATCCTGAAACATGCCCCCCAACAACAGTCCCCAGTGACTTGCTGCCCATCCTGAAACATGCCCCCAACAACAGTCCCCAGTGACTTGCTGCCCATCCTGAAACATGCCCCCAACAACAGTCCCCAGTGGCTTGCTACCCATCCTGAAAAACATGCCCCCAACAACAGTCCCCAGTGCTTGCTACCCATCCTGAAACATGCCCCCAACAACAGTCCCCAGTGGACTTGCTACCCATCCTGAACATGCCCCCAACAACAGTCCCCAGTGGCTTGCTACCCATCCTGAAACATGCCCCCAACAACAGTCCCCAGTGGCTTGCTACCCATCCTGAAACATGCCCCCAACAACAGTCCCCAGTGACTTGCTACCCATCCTGAAACATGCCCCCAACAACAGTCCCCAGTGACTTGCTACCCATCCTGAAACATGCCCCCAACAACAGTCCCCAGTGACTTGCTACCCATCCTGAAACATGCCCCCAACAACAGTCCCCAGTGACTTGCTACCCATCCTGAAACATGCCCCCAACAACAGTCCCCAGTGGCTTGCTGGTACTGACTACGTTGAAACAAACTCACATCAGGCACAGACATTCCATAGAGGAAGCTGAAAGTGAGGTCACTTCAGGAGCAGGCATGAAGGACCTCAAAATTGATTTTTTTTTTTTTTGGATAATAAATACACAAACATGTCAGGCCAAGGTAATGACAGAAAATTGAAAGTAAGGTCATTTTAAGAAAGGGCATGAACGATCTCAGAACTGGATTGTTTTTTCATCAGTTTGATGATCAATTTAAAAAAAAAAAATGCAGTGATGTTTTATTCTGGTCTAAGACACGCGTCATAGCTGCGCTCTACGCTTCCTTTCCTCAGATACCTCGATATCAAAAGACCCGCGACATACACACCTGAAGTGTTGGTCAGGATGTTTCATCATCACTCTCAGGCACACTTCCATTAAGTGATGAAACTTCAATGTGTGGCTCCCAGTCTTCCTATTTGAGCAAGTAGTATTATCAACTCTGGGTAGAAGCTGGCCAAAGCAAAAAGAAAGAAAGAAAGAAATGAACCAACCAACCAAACTCCTCAAAATGTATCTGATGGGAATCAAATCCACAACCTCCAACCCCACAAGTCTGCAACTGATATCACTGCATCACAGCAGACGGTTGGTATGTGCCATCACACTGCTAAAAAAAAAAAAAAAGATTTATTCAATTGTTTAACTCATCAACATAAGTTGATACATTGGTTCCCTCATGCAGCTAGTGAAGAGTTTTCATATTTATAATACATTTTCTTAATCTTATGTTCCTATTTTTTTTTCATCTTCAACCCCCACCCCTCCCCACCTCCCCCCCCCCCCCCCCCCCCCCCCCCCCCCCCCCCTCCCCCCCCCACCCCCGTTCAAATCTTTACCAAGTCATTACTGTGATGATGGAGGGGGTGGCCTGCGCTTGTTTTTCCCCCCCACTATTAGATTGTTCATCTTTGTATTTGTCTGACTTTATTCAAGTTTAAAACGCTGTGCCAATCTTGATAAAAAGATACTCTGTGTTAGGTTTTCTTATGGGAGCAAGACTTACCCTACTTGTTTATTGTTCATCAATATAAGAATCTGCACAGTTCAACAGTTTTTATCTCATAAAGATTTCATTCTTTTCCTGCACATTCTCCAATCCTGCACATGTACAGACACATGAATACAGACTACTATCAAACACACAAATGAACACAAAAGGATAATCACACACACGCAACCTATTCTTCACAAATAACCAACATTCAATGTACACATTTTCTGCACTTTATTTATCTCTTTTCATCCTTCACCTTCAGAGAAAGGTGAAGGACACAGAACAACGTCATGAAAGGTCATCACAGTGACTGTATCTTTTACGCAAAGACAAGAGAATTTGGCTACCACGCACTGAATGAAACTGACAGGTTATTACTGTACATATACATACATAATATGTAACAGCAGAACCTGCTTTGAGGGACCCTTTACAACAAAAAAAAGGAGGCAGTCCCAGCCTCCAAAGTATGAACAAGAACTGCACAAGATGTTATTTCCTGTTACCAGAGGATGAATAATTATCATTAGATGGATGAATTGTCATCATCAATTCATGGAGCAATTAAGTGTCCGTTAAGTGCATTTTTTTTCTTCTTGATGAAGAAAGAAAAACAAAATTATTGACAAAAGTTTGAAAACCTTCCCCTTCCTCCCATGAAAATTGTTTACAACATAGAAAAAACTTCTTTTTTAATAAAAAGAAAGTGGTTTTGAAGATATCAATTTATTCGCAAAATTATACAGACGCAAACCGAACCCATTGAATACTGAATCAATTTTTAACCAAACTTGGTGAAAATAATTTTGGAATGGGGCAAAAACACAGGATACATGAAATGTTGGTGCTGATCCAAGGAGCAGATCTCGATTAAACCAGGATTCAGGATCTGTTCTGAAAAAAAAAAAAAATTCTAAATTTTCAGCTGGTACGAACACTGTGAAAAGCTATGATTTACACAGTGTTAACCATCTAAAAGTAACATACTTTCATGAAATATTAGAACTTTCTAGTGATATTAATGATAGCATTTCATGTTTTCCGTGTCACACTTAAAACACACATGGGAATTAACTCTTTCATTCCATATCTATTCTTATTTCCCCTAAGAGGATATGTTTGACCTTAGTGTCTGCACTCTGCCAAGTACCCTTTCGGTTCTCGTATCTTGTTTAATGTCATCATCATAAAAGAATTTCATATGTGTAATAGAAGCGGCTCTCCCAAGGGAGACTATATTATCCACCCAGAACAGTGCGACTCTCCCAAGGGAGACTATATTATCTCACCCAGGACAGTGCCACCATTGTTGTTTTTTTTTTTTTTCCTCTTTTTTTGTGTTTTTTTTTGCATGTTTTTTTTGTTGACCTATCAAAATGGATTTTCCTATAGAATATTTCCAGAAATAATTCCCTAGTTGCCACCAGTTCTCTCACACATGTTTAAGCACATCCTGCACCAGGGTCTGCTAATTATCGTTTCATGTGAAAGAATAGTACTCAGACTACTAATTGCACTTTGGGTGCTAAGGAAGAGAAAAAAAAAACCCTATCCCAAACAACACTTGAAACAAAAACCCACGAAATCTCTTTTCTTAGGTAGGTATGTTACCTGCATAAAGACAATTTAAAAAAATTTTCCCTGATATATCAAGGACAAAAAAAAGGGTACAAATTTGTGAACAACAGCCACAGATACCATCTAGAACAGCGTTTCTGAATTTCTCTCCCTCCATCAGTTCTGATAATCCCTCAAAATAACACCAAAAAAGTTCTTTTGACCAAATGGGAATTGCTGTTCTTATGGACGTCACTATGACATGAAATTGCGAGTAATGACACCCTCCTGTTGCACTAAAAGTGAAAATCAAAATCTCAAATCCCTCAAAGCAGATTCGCTGCATGGGTCACCGTTTTTTAAATTTCAGGGTACCATCCTGTCAAAACTTCTTGTGATAAGTTTCTGTCAGCAAGTTTGAACATGGAGCTGGACCAAAACACATTCAAATACTCTTACTCGCAACAGAATTGAAGTATACATGCAGTTTCACATTGCACAAGCAATCAGATTCCACACAAAAAATGTTTTGATACTGAGCACCTGAGAGAAAACGACTCATCCTAAACTGGATCATGTATTCTTTTAGTTGTCACTAATTGAAAAGAATCATTCTGTAATAACTCACAATGGTTCAAGTCAAACATCAGCTTTAAAAAAAAAAGGGGTCCTTAATAATACAGGGGGCCTATAATGGGAAATAAATATAACAAACACAGATGACAAAATGTTCTTAAAATGTTCTTTAAGTGGAATTTTGATATGGAATCCGAATCTGAAGGTCACGCTGTAGAAGCTCAAGGCCATTCTTCATTTTAACAATCTTTTAGATCGCAAAACTAGAACTGATAATATGCTTTCAACAATCTTCGACTTCATTCTTGATTATGCAATCTTTTAGTTGCAATGCAAGTTTGCTGCATTACACAGAATTCTACATTCACACTTATTGGAAGAAAGGAGACCACTTACCATTCTCACCAGAGTTTGGATTCGTGCAAAGGGAAGACACTACTGATAGAAATTATCCTGAGATGAAAAACATCTATGAAAACAGAACCCTGAATCACCCAGCTAATAAGAAACCCAAGATTACCCACCCACCCCACATCTGGGATCCAGTGTCATGAACTAACACTACAATCAACTTTAAAAATCTCTCCAAGCTCTCAAATTTACCTGGCTATTTCTGCTGCGACAGCAGAGTAACATGGAAATAAGCAGAAAAATAATACTGTCAACTTAGGTACAAACTTACATCATCACTCAGATACACAAAGAGAGAGAAGGGTGATCTTTCAAAGATGAGACCATACGGAAACAAGTCAGTTTCTTGCAAGGTTAATCTTGGGAGGGAGGATGAGACACAGGGATTTGGGGGGGGGGGGGGGGGGGGTTGGCTCTGGGACATGAAATATTCATTTATTCACAATTTTCAAAATAGGTAATTTTAACCACAAAGACTTGCTTCCCTTTCATCATTTTTATATCTTTGATTTTGGTTCATTCCCATGAATAAATGTCCAGGGAAACGATCTATGAACTGAACTTGCCGAAGTGTGTGTGTGTGTGTGTGTGTGTGTGTGTGTGTGTGTGTGTGCGCGCGCGCGCGCGCATGTGTGTGCATAAATTTCTCAGTACAGCCTCAGTTTAATGAAACAATAAACTAGTTTCATTCAGCTACTTCATGTGTGCACGCGCAGTGTGGCATACATGCATGTGCAGGCATTTATGCGTGCACACATGTGTGCGTGCGTGACCGGGGAGAAGGGAAAGGTGGGGGTAGGAAGGAGTTGGAGGAGCTGGTGGGGTGTGATATGCAAGATTCTTAACAAACCACACAACATATTTGTTGTCCTACACTCCCCCCCACCCCCACCCCTCTCCCTTTTTCTTCAAGACATGAAATACCTGATGGAAAAAAAAAAAAAAGAATGGGAACCTTCTTAAAAAGCCCATTTCTTCGGAAAAAAAAATGCCTCTCCCAAAACACAACAGAATAGTTATTCATTTATTTCAAAGTAAGTTGGACAACATTTTCGTAAACTGATGATGTTTGTCATTTAAGGCTTCTTTTTCAAATTTTGCGGGAGGGAGAGGGGGGGGGCTGGGGGAAGAGATGGAGCAAATTTTGACAGCGAGAGAGAGACTGTGCATGCATGTTTGTGTGTCTACGTGTGTGTGTGTATGTGTGTGTGTGTGTGTGTGTGTGTGTGTGTGTGTTGTATGTGTGGTGCATGTACCTACATGAAGGAGTATGTCAGCAAGGATTAAATACAGAATTAATTCTCTAATGAAATATAAACTAAATGAACTCTCACTCCCAAATTAGCTCATCCAGCTAAATCTTTTCGAATCATAAGAGTGAAGGTAAACGTGGAGCCATATTTGCATGTGAACATTACTTTTTTAATTGTGAACATCCAAACCGCTTTGCAACCAGTATGCTCAACCACTCTTCTGCTGTAGAACAAGCATTTAAAATGATATATCCGCTCTCTCAGACACCATTTCATATTGTTGGGATAACTTTCACATATACTTTCTAAACACAAGAAACTGTACCATTAAGATATTTGAACATCATCCTGAAATTTCTTTTCCTCAGCAGTAGCACAGCCAAAAACCATTCGAACACATCTCAAGATATGTGACGACAAAACAAGGTAGACATCAAACACAGAAAGACATCAAATGCAGAAAATCAGTCATTTCTTTGAGAGTTTTCATCATTTGTTTTTTTAAATCTTCAGACACACAAAAAGGCACACATTCTCATAAGCATCTCACACAAAAAAATGAATGTATCTTTGGGGGAGAAAGGAAGTTTTTAAATAAAGAGCACAATTTCTTTTTTTCTTTTTTTAATCAATAAAAGACAGTTTTGTTACCAGACTCATTCTTATTGACATCTGCTGTTGAGTTTTTTTAATCAAGTCAAATAGGCCAACACCTGTAATATGATAGCTAACACTCATTCTCAATTTTTAATTTAATACTAAAAAAAAAAAAATCTTCAAGAGAATGACCATGAGTGCACACATTCAAATCAGCTGAGAAGTCCATTTTCATTAACACGTATACATGTTGACTGAAACTAGGTAGAACTGACTTCTGAGGAGGTGGGATAAAGGTGAGGGGGGCGTGTGTGTGTGTGTGTGTGTGTGTGTGTGTGTGTGAGAGAGAGAGAGAGAGAGAGAGAGAGAGAGAGAGAGAGAGAGAGAGAGAGACAGACTGAGAGAGAGGGAGTGTGAGAGAGAGAGAGAGAGTGTGAATGTGTGTGTGTGTGTGTGGATGCGCAAACTGTACATGCACATGTGCAGACAAGAGTGCAATCACACTTAGCATGCTTATTCAAAATGTATGCGCACACTGTTATCACCACACATCTCAAACAGAGTCCATACTTATTGCATTTCTGAAAAGCCTAAGGATTATCTTCATAATGCCCACATGTGTAGCCTTAATCATACTTTACATTCACCCACCCACAGAGCTGAATGTTTCAAACATTACCACAGGCCAAACTGTTCAGGTGGTGACTGTCGTCCCCAAAGAGAACAAGTTCTTCTAGCCACCATCCACCAGGACTCCCCCATTACATGTAATGAATGATCAACAGTACACTCCTGAAACAGCACTGGAAGGAATTTCTTACACATTCTTTTGTGTAATCTGGGCATAGGTGTGAGGATGGTTTTAAAGGAGGGCCAACATGTGAGAAATGCTAACACTGATAATCTCTCTGCACTTTGCTCACAGCATCATCAGCAACGAAAATACAAACTTTCTTATTTCGATGCATTACAGCAGGAGCGAGCAATTAATATACATGAAATGTACGCATAGACATGATGTGCATACATGGGGTATCATATGGATTGGAGCCGATGACCATTAATACAATGGGAATGTTTTTGTACAAGCAAACATGAATGTGCATGCAAACTTATACACTGTACTAAAGCATACATGGATACATTTCTTTTTCTAATGAGATTAGCTCCCATTCCCACCCAAAGATACTATATCGCCGTCCGTTTTTTTTTTTTTTTCCCCCCATCCACAAAATACTGACATACATACCACAAACTGTCATTTCAGAACCACACTGAAACTTGAAATGTTGAACAAAAGTCATGAAAGAAAGAAGGAAAAAAAAATTATATATTTTTCCACCATTCTCTTTTCCAATTCATTCTTCAACGTCAAGACTTTTGTGGAGTTACTGTATCTTCTATCACAAACCTGATTGGCCACCAACCAATTTCACACTCTTTCACACTTCACACTCATACATTTATCTTTTGAAATTACCCCCAAATTCTTTTCAGTCTCATTCCTTCTCTCAAATCTTTCACCTGCTCCATACAAGGAAGAAAAATATGCATGCTTTCCGTACTGAAGGATGGAATGGGACACGTATACACACAAAAAACACATTTACACAGGGGAAAAAAAAATTCATCACAATAAATCGCACATCCTGAAGATTAAAACCAACTGACACAAACGGATCAATATTGAAAGCGAAAAAAGGAGGGGGGAAAAGTGGTGGCAGTTATCAACCATGTGTAGCAACAGTCCATTCTCCATCCAGCGATAGTGACGCCTAACACAAGTCGCTGGGTCAGTCTAGAGTCTCTTTGGGGACGTCCCGGGTCGTTATTTCCCCATGGGGGGTCCTCGTTGTGATGACAGGAATTCTTCATAAGCCTTCTCCATTTCATCGTTCAAGCCTTCATCCTCAATGTATGGAGTATAAGCATTGCTGAAACATAGGACAACTGCCGTAAGTAAAAACCTCTCAGGAAAAAAAAGTGTCAACGAAAAAGGAATTCATCTAAAGAAAGCATATTCATTACTGGAAGGAAAAGTGCCAAATCAAAAATGGGGTTAACATTTTTCACAATATTTGGCAGGGAAAAAAAAAGTTTTGATAGGAATAGGATGTAAAACTGTTTTACTCAGGGAGAGAAAAAAAAAAAAAAAAAAAAAAACTACCAAAATATGCAATAATAAAATCATAGATCTCTTTCACTTTTGCAGCATGTTGCCAGCGCATGACATCAGGGTGTGACATTATTTCTGCCTTTAACCACGCAGACAAACAGTGGCAAAACTGGCCGCTATAGCCAAAATTACACAAAATACGATGATATCAGGTTCGTCAGCTAGCATACTAAAACTTTGACCACCACTCGCAGATTTCCCTATTTTCTTTCTTCTTCACGTCCAGCTGAGGCACCTTCACCTCCTTCCCTCCTCTCCCCACCACCCTCATCCCCACCCCCCCCCCTGTTTCTCTTCTCTGAAATCTGTGAATTCCTAAAGCAATCTGAGCACTACTCATTGAAGCGTCATCATTACAGTGTGACCAGTTTAAAAATATTTGCAGACGCCGTTTGCCCTCTCAATACTTACATGGAACTCATGGGCACAACTGGCTGGCAAAATGTGTGGCACTAAAACCATATCCACTTTTTTTCTTTCATACAATCGTGACGCATCACATCACATTACCAGTTCATACACATTTGCTCTTGACAACAACAACAGCAACAATAACAAATGAAATCTTTTTCTTTTCAAAGACTGATGATGCTTGCACACTTCAGGAACTGCAGCAGAATGCTCACCTGACGCCAGATATTACAGTACATGAAACAAATGAGGACTTACTAGTCATAATTTTGAGGGTAGTCGGCATAGTAATTGGAATTGCCGTAGTCTGACTCTGCTGTGGACCACTGCTGATACATACGGGGCGGAGCATTGGGGTTCTCCATGTGGCCTGGGGCAGCCATTTCCTAACTGAAGACACACACACACACAGAGCACGCCACGTCAACTATACCATCTGACCTTTACCCACTGTATTGCACACCTCGCTCTACGGTTCCACACTGCGCGTTGTACAGCATTGCACTGTGGTATCACATTCTGATGTATTTTACTTTCTTTCTTTCTTTCTGCGTACGCAGGCCGATACTCCTGCGAACACCGCCTGTATAGAGAGGCAGTGGAGTTTTTGTGTGTATGACCATTTTTTTATCCCACCATTATGGCAGCCATACTCCATCTTCGGGGAAGGTGCATGCTATGTGTATACCAATGGCCAAACTGGCCTTCTCTTCCGAAAGTTGGTGATAGGATTTTACGTGTGTGCAAGATGTTGTGCGTGCATTCACACATGGAACCTCGGTTTATAGTCTCATTCGAAGGACTGTATAGCGAATGGAGTCAGAACCAATATTAAATCCAAGGGAAAAATACCCCTGTACTGAAATTCGAACTGCAACCCCAGGATCACGAGTACGGCGCTCTACCAACTGAGCTATTCCGGCCCCCGCAATGTATTTTCATTGAATTGCATTCCATGCACTGAATCATGATGTATCCCACAGCACTGTACAGTTGGGTTGTACCAAGCATTACCCTGGCAGGTACCCCAATGCAATGAATTCTATCTTCTTACCACAATGAAGGTAATGTGGTCGTTGCATTTTAATGAATCATACCTATCACAATGAGTTGTAATGTGGTCTGTTGCATTTCAATGAACCATATCTATCACGGTGAGTTGTAATGTGGTCTGTTGCATTTCAATGAATCATATCTATCACGGTGAGTTGTAATGTGGTCTGTTGCATTTCAATGAATCATATCTATCACGGTGAGTTGTAATGTGGTCTGTTGCATTTCAATGAATCATATCTATCACGGTGAGTTGTAATGTGGTCTGTTGCATTTCAATGAATCATATCTATCACGGTGAGTTGTAATGTGGTCTGTTGCATTTCAATGAATCATATCTCTATCACGGTGTTGTTGTAATGTGGTCTGTTGCATTTCAATGAATCATATCTATCACAGTGAGTTGTAATGTGGTCTGTTGCATTTCAATGAATCATATCTATCACAGTGAGTTGTAATGTGGTCTGTTGCATTTCAATGAATCATATCTATCACAGTGAGTTGTAATGTGGTCTGTTGCATTTCAATGAATCATATCTATCACAATGAGTTGTAATGTAGTCTGTTGCATTGCTCCATTTCATTGTATTATATTGCATCACACTGTGTTACTTTGCACTACATTGCATCAGAATTCTGGCGAGTTATACTCCACTGCATTGTGACGTAACTGCAATGAATGGCAGTTGTGTTGAATCATAACAATGCTGCACTGCACTGCTCTGTATTGCAAACATGTTGTGTCGCACTGTCATCAAGTTGTATCACTCTATAATAGTGTCGCATTATATTGTACAGCTATTGTATATCATGACTACATCATATTTCATTGCGGTGTAATTAGGTTGAACTGCGTTGTGTTGGAAGTGTGATGGGCAGTTCTGTTGCATTTTTCTGCATAGCCACTGTATGGCGACTACATTATATTTCATTATACTGTAGTTAGGTTGAACTGCGTCCTGTTGGAAGTGTGATGAGTTGCACAATCTTTTCTGCAAGCTTTGTAATTGTATCTTCTTGCACAGAAATGGGATTGTCTCATGCTGATTTGAATTCATATCATCACAGGTTTACCACTTGAGTTCAGCCTACTCCCCTAAGGCAAAGCTCAATGCCATGACCAGAGGTACCAACCTTTAAAAAACAACAAAAAAATATCATCATTTCTCTTCAATTATAAAGATTCAAGAACATTAGTCCTTCTGCTCTTTTGGATACAACAGAAACAAACTGGGCCTACTCATAACCAAAAAGCGATGTAAAACATTTAGCACAAAGTAAATATACTAAAAAGATTTAGTTCTTAGTTTTAACATACGCACCATCATACAATGGACACAATCAAAACTGAATAAACATTAAGTATCTTCCAATACATGACACTTTACAGGGCCTTGAAAAGTTTTACAAATTTGCTGTTTGCAGTGGATTTTTTCAATGTATACTTTTTGTCAAGAACACCTGTCTTGTTGCCGTGGGTGTTCACTCTTCTGTGCATGCTGAATCCAAAACCTTGTCCTGTACAGGCTCAGTGGCACAAGCATCCAAGTCACAGACAAGCAAGGCAAGTTCAAATTCTAAGGGCACCGAGCCTAAAAAATGACATTTTCAATGCTGTGTCTACCGATGTTGTTGTTCTGGTGAAGCGTTATAGAATTCTCTACCTATTTCTGGGTCTGCATACTTTACCATCAGTTATATCAATGGTGGATGCAAAAAGGGAAAAAAAAAAAAAAACCTGTAAGACTAGCACACTAGCAGTCACTAAAGGTTTAGAGAGGGAAATGAAAAAAACATGTCTTAGGCAAGACTCAAACCACTGTCCTGCTTGCGATCATCTTGCTGTCTAGGTTGTCATTATACATCTGTGCCAACTTCAACCTTAGCCTCTTACTTTTGTGTGGGTGTGTATGAGTGAGTGAGCAAGTAAGAGAGTGAGCATGCATATATGCAAGCAAGCGCATGTGCATGTGTCTGAATGTGAAATGTGTGTATGTGTGCAAGTGTGGGGGGGTGTACTCGGTTCTATATCCAGTTATACAGTCCCTGTTCAGTATACAGTGTTCTCAGCAGATCTTGTGTCTTGAGGAGACATTGAAAATGAATTAATTTATTCACATTTCAGTCTCCAAGTGGCACTTTGGATATTTTGACAGAAAAAGCCAAATTTCAAACCTTTGACACCTTTCTCCTTGATGAAATCATGTCAGTTCATACTATTTTAATTTTCATGTCCTCATAAGGTATTCTGAATGAGACAGTGTGCAGCAATGTGTACTCAAAGGATGCCATATAAGAAGGGTGTGTGAGTGAGTGAGTGAGTGAGTGAAGTGTGTGTGTGTGTGTGTGTGTGTGTGTGTGTGTGTGTGTGTGTGTGTGTGTGTGTGTGTGTGTGTGCGACCCTGCAAAATTTTGAAACAAGAGTTAGTATGTACGCATGTGTGCTTTCTGGAAAATGTATATTTCCATATGTAAAACGTATATTTCCATATGTGTCTGCATGTGTAAACACACATACATGAGAATATGAGTGAGCAGGCATGCACATTGCATGTGTACTTAAAGAATATGTGTGTGCTTGCTTGAAACTGTGTGTGTACTTCCATTTGTGGGTATGCGTTGGCTTGCGCGTGCATGTGTGCGTGCGTGCGTGTGCACACATGCCTGTGTGCATGCAATTAGAAGTCTTAACATTGTATAAAGATGCAGAAATGCAATGGTATAAAAACTGCTCTGTATACATGAAACCCACTATTCTCTCTCCATCACCAGAGTTTTTAGTTTTTGGATTCCAGGGTTTTGTTTGTCACTTTCTTTTTTTGTCCTTGGCACGAAAATGCACATCAATGATGTTACTTTTTTCCACATTCTGTCTCCCACCTTTTCTTGCCAATGAAAACTTACAGCATCACAAGTACCCACACAATTTATCAGGCATTCACACATACACATACTCACAACACTTTAAGTATGCAAAACCTACATGACTTTTTAGTACAACTCCCACTCACATCATTGCGAACGGATGTCTCCTTCTGCCAAAGCAAGAAATCTTGCTCCTCCTCCTCTGTTAGTTCGTACCCATCATATTCTTCCTCGTCTGCTTCTTCATGAAAGCCAGCCTCTTCACGCGTGATCTGCTTGCCGTTCTGGTCATAGAACACTGGTTCCGACTGGAAACAATACTACAGGTAAACAGGCTTTATCCTTCCGTCTCAGCACAAACACTTGGGACAAATGGCACAATACCACAGGCAACAATGAATTATCCTTCTGTCTCAACACAAAACTTTGGACAAATGTCACAATACTACATGTAACAGGTATTTATCTTTCTGTCTCAATACAAGAAACAGCGCTGCCCTTTAAAAGGTAAAATAAATGGGGTCGTTTTCAACACTTTGTTTCACTGAAATTAAAAGAAAAAGACTGATGGCAATCAGCATCATCTCATGACTCAAAAAATATACTGATGATTGGTGTAATTGAAGTAATACAAAGGATAACCATTTCTGGACTAAAAATAGCACCAAGGGTACTACTCAGTGCTTGGTGTCTGGCCTCTGTCGGAAAAAACATCATCTAGGGTAACCGGTTGTCCGATTAAAAATCAATAATACTGATGGTAACCAGTGTCTGAGTGGCACCCAGTACTCATCCCAGGGTTTCCAATCTTACCACTTCATAGTCGGATTACAACAGTGTAGCTAGAATTACAGCAATCGCAAAGAGAGTGAGAGAAAAAAAAATTGCAGAACAAAGACAGGCAAATAGGCCATGAATGCATATAAAACAACATACAGACATATAGTAAAATGTTAAAAAAAAGTAAATGCAGTCAAAGAGAGAGACAAAAAAAAAAAGTAGAATTTTGAACACAGAAATACCTGATAGCTGGGACACAGTTTCTATCTACTGCCATATCCCCCGGCGTCCCCATGGGGGATCAAGGTCTACTTTGCATAGTCAGCCTGGAGTCTACCATCTGTTAATGCTTGGATTGTTTTCTTTTCCTTTCTACACCAGTCAAAGTGGTTAGAACATTGGCTTTCAATCCGTCACTTTTTCTGTGTGTCACAGGTTCAAGCCTACAGCCCAGCCCACAGTGGGGCCTAAGATTTCTAAGATCATCTATGCAAACATATGTACAGCAACAGACCTGCTTGAGGTTAAACCCCAACCAACCCCCATCATTCCCCACCAACACTCCCACCATTCCCCCACCACCACCACCTCCCTCCCTCCATTCCACACCTTACAAAATCAGATACACATGTTAAAGATCTTGTAACCCATGTCTGCATTTGGTGTGTGGGTTATGGGAACACAAACACCCAGAACACACAAGGATACCTGGAGGAGATTGGCGTCACAAGCTTTTTCCCACTGCCACGCAGTGACGCCATGATAAACAATGACAAAAATAAATGTACCACCAGAACCTGTTACCACTTAATTTCAAAAGTCCTTAAAACTGTGTCTTGGGAGGCACTGTGTCTTGGGAGGCAAATTTTACAGATTAAAACCAAAACGACATAGGGGATTGAACTGTCTAATAAAAAAAAACAAAAATTATAACAATAACACAGACAGGTTTCTGACCTGAGCAAACTCGCCCTGGGGCATGGGGGGTTCTTGTGGTAGTTCTCCCCTGACCCTGAGGTCTGACTGTCGGCTCGCCCCCAGTTGTTCTGCCTCAAGTTCAGCACTGACATCATCAGCATTTTCATGTTCCTGAAAGTGTGAGAAAAAAAAATGGATGTTAAGGGGTAAATGAAATCAATGTTAGAACATTTTTTTTCTCGTAAGAGCACTTTTTGGAATACTCGCATACTTTGAACTTTTTTTTCCCCTTCTTAACAGTTTCTACCACGTATCAGAAGATGATCTGCATTTGAGCATGATTACAATTAACCAGTCCAACTGTCTAAATGTAGCACTCTACGACTGATCTACATGTTGAGAGGATGATCATACGTGATGTTCCATACACGTTGTTTTGGAAGACTTGCGTATGCATTAAGAAGTAGCATTTGAGAGCATCTGTGTGAAGCATTTGTGGCTGGCGTTTGCCATCTGCTCGAATTTGAGCCAAAGAAGTTTTCTTTTTTTTATGAAGTTTGACAAAGAGTGACAGGGGCACAGGACTGTCCACTTGCCACGATTGTGGACAATTTAACAGTCACAATGCTGCTGAATGGATGACGACGGCTCAGAAAACGGAGTGACTGCACAGGTATGTTCACAGTCACTTCAGACTTTAGTGGCAGCACATGTGATGACCAACAAGTGGGAAACTGGTTTTTGATGTAAGACCGATTCTGGATTGTCTGAATGAAGGGGAGTAAACTTCAACTACACACAGGCCACACATGCACAGTGAACTACATCCATCACTTGATTTCCATACCAAATTTCTTGCACTTTGGGCTTGCTTTTCTTCTTTTTTTACCCTGGGAAGAAGACAGGGGTGGAGGTAGAACTGGGGGCAGGGGGAGAGAGTTTTTTTTTTTTTCAAAATAATGCTCCAGTTTCATAAGTCTGAAATTCTATAAAATCAGTTTGGAAGCTACATACATTTGTAAGATTAAAACATAACAAACAAAACTAATGTTAGCTGAAACTTTCCAGGCAGCACTTGACAGCACTGAAACTGTCAGTGGCAAATCCCATGGCTTATTGACCTTCACATTATACTGCTGGGAGGATGCAGTTTCTCATACAAAACCAAGAAATTGGCTGTTGTGTTACACAAAACTTTGAAGTACATTGCACAACTTCTTTGATTTGGCTTGTTTTGGGGAGTAATGTTGGGAGTGTTCACTGAGTTGTTTCATCAAACAAACTGTGCACACAATATACCAAAACACAACAAAGGCACAGATCCACAGAAGAAGTGGGAACAATGCAACATATCTTAACAGACATGGAAAATCAAAATGTAGAGGACTCAGCTTCTCTCCACCTCCCACTCTTTGCCTTCCACCTTTTACGCCTTCACCCCTCCCTCCTAATTTCTCCCTTTTCTCCATGTCTTCCCACAATTTCCCTTCCATCCCCCACTGAACTCTTTTTCCTGTGAACTCTTTTTCCAGTGAACTTTTTTCCAGTCCACAACCACAGAATTCTGTGCTGTTTTGTTTGTCAATTGGTCAGCGCTGCTTTGAAAAAATTGTGCTAAACCACGGTTCCTACTGACCCCCCAAGAACAAAATTCAAGGAGTTTTCAAGGAGTGTTTTATTTATTTCAAGGCTACAATACTTGCATAAACATCGAAAAAAAAAATGGTAGTTTGATTTTTTTCTGCGTTTATGTTGATGAAAAAAATCATTAAAAAACAAAGTGTTACCAACGTCATCATGATCCTGGATTGTCATCTGCTATTTAACCAAGGGAGATAATTTGTAACTTCATCAAAATTAATGTACAAATTATCTCTCTTGAATAAATAGCAAATGCCAAATCCAGGATCACGATGATGTTTGTAAAAATTTTTTTAAAATAATATTTCATTAGCCTGAACGCAGAAAAATCAAACTGCTACTTCTTTTTTCCCACATTAAAGATTTTTGGAGCCCATGGCTTGATTTTCAAAGGTTTGGTCAACAAACCACATTTAAATGATTTTCGATGGTTTTCAAGGCCTTGAAATTCACTGTCAGAATTCAAGGAGTTTCAAGGAAGGAGCGTACAAAACCCTGTAAATCGAAATATTGCATCTAGTTACAAAGTAAGGTGACTGCAGGCAGAAATCTAAATAAATTTGAAAAATTATTTAAGGTTCCGCCGTTGAAAGATTCAACACCCATCTTGCGCTGAATACGATGAAGACAAGAGATTGCCTGTTCTTTTTCGTTGTCGTAAGTGTTGTGTATCTTGCCTGAAGAAGACCTAAGAGGTCGAAATGTGTTATGTTTTGTCTTGTGATTCGTTTGTCTATGTTTTTCGGTGGAGCCTAATGAATAACATTTCATATTTGTTTAAATATTGCAGTTAATTCATGGTTTGCTGTATGGCTTCAACTCTTGATCTTCCTCACCCTGAAATATGGGGAGTTGAGTGCAGGGCCTGTAAGGAGCTGAAGACGTTGTTGAACTTCTGCATCTCCAAGGGTGGTTTTTGTGCTATGGAGTCTTCTGTGGGACCTCCAGCCAGCTGATACACACACCCACATGCATGCACACACACACACACACACACACACACACACACACACACACACACACACACACACACACACACGCACGCACGCACGCACGCACGCACACACATGCACATACACACGCACGCAGCAGTTGCGCACGCACACACACAAAGTTGTACAATCCTCTTACTGCCAAATGATTTTCAATCGTATCAACACACAACATCAAGCACAGGCACATGATGATGCATAACCAACAGGTTTACTGATGTGCTACTGCATATGCAATATGGCCTCCAAGTAGGATTAGAGCCTTCAGTGGCAGAGCTGACAGTCTTTTTTTATACCTTAAAAGCTATTTCTGTGAGCCTGCAGTAAAAGGATACCCAGTTCAACACAGAGAGGTGTAGAGATGGAAAGGAACAGGCTGGTCTCCGCCTTCCACAATGCTGTGTCCTAAACACAGTCAACTCCCAACAGCTCATTGCCTCTAAGGCCATTAGGCTTTGGGACTTTTAACTTTTTAACTATGTAGCTGTTAGCCTTTGAAACATTTCACTGGAAAGTGTCGTGGAATGGTGTTCCTCCCCCTCCCAAGATCATTTCCTTGGCAACTGAGAGGCACAGAGACCTTCCAGAAGCTTACACACATTCGTGACGGGACAATAGTGCAGTTCATGTGCAGAGAATATTACAGTCATTTTTGAACATACAAAGATCAGGATCTAAATCCCATAGGTTTTTTTTTTTCTATTTTCTTCTTTTTTTTTTTTTACAAACTTGCTATTTTTCTTGTTAAAAATTAGAGAAACACCGAACACAGAACAGCAATTTCAAGGAAGACTTTAGGATCTGCGAAAATTGTTTAACAAGCAATGTTTAACAGGACACAAAAATACAGCTATCAAAGTCCAAATGCTGAAATTTTGATAATTCAACCTTCCTATGGGACAAAGTTCAAGGGAAAATGTAAAGAAGACACAGTCAGCTCTGGCACAGTGTTGTAAACCAGCATGAAAAAGACCCACTCAGAGCACCTGATAGGCTGTCTTTACACCAGTGTTGTAAAACAGCATGAAAAGACCCCACTCAGAGCACCTGATAAGCTGTCTTTACATCAGGGTTGTAAACCAGCATGAAAAGACCCCACTCAGAGCACCTGATAGGCTGTCTTTCCACCAGTGTTGTAAAAACAGCATGAAAGGACCCCACCCAGAGCACCCGATAGGCTGTCTTTACACCAGTGTTGTAAAACAGCATGAAAAGACCCCACACAGAGCACCTGATAGGCTGTCTTTACACCAGGGTTGTAAAACAGCATGAAAAGACCCACTCAGAGCACCTGATAGGCTGTCTTTCCACACAGAGCACCTGATAGGCTGTCTTTCCACCAGTGTTGTAAACCAGCATGAAAAAAGACCCCACTCAGAGCACCTGATAGGCCGTCTTTCCACCAGTGTTGTAAAACAGCATGAAAAGACCCCACACAGAGCACCTGGTGGGCTGTCTTTCCACCAGTGTTGTAAAACAGCATGACAGGACCCTACTCAGAGCACCTGACAGGCTGTCTTTACACCAGGGTTGTACTCCAGCATGAAAAGACCCCACCCAGAGCACCTGACAGGCTGTCTTTACACCACGGTTGTAAACCAGCATGAAAAGACCCCACTCAGAGCACCTGATAGGCTGTCTTTCCACCAGTGTTGTAAACCAGCATGAAAAGACCCCACTCAGAGCAGCTGAGAGGCTGTCTTTACACCAGGGTTGTAAACCAGCATGAAAAGACCCCACTCAGAGCACCTGACAGGCTGTCTTTACACCATTGTGGACAAGACAGCAGAGTCCTTGCAGATGTGACATGGAATAACACTTTCAACAGAGGAGCAGCACCAGTGTACAGAGAACACACTGAAAGGACTGGGTCTTCTTCAACTCTGCTCTTGCCAATGGGCATGGCGTCATTTCAAGTGCCATGGATTAGGATAAAAGTTCGTGGTGGGGCATCATCACACAAGCTAATAAATACTGATTTTCTCCACAGAAAAGAGTGCAATAAAACCACTCCCCTTCACGGGCAGAATCTTTTCCATTCCCGCACTCTTTCATGACGAATGAGAAAAAGATTGAGGAGATGAAGATGGTATTTCTGATCATTTCTCAGAACTCAGAGAAGTCATGTTCTACTCCAAGAAATGGTCTGAAAAGTCGAGGACATTTCTCAATGCTCAGAGAGAACTCAACCTGCGTTCCAAGAATGAGTTTGAACAATGAAAGACATTTCCCAGAACTTTGAGAGAGAAGTCAACTTATTCTCCAACAACAGGTTTGAAAAAACAAAATATCCACTCACGTTATCACATCCCTAACAGAGCTCAGTAAAACAAATTTTGTTGGAAGTTCTCTCTCTTTGGTTAGTGTCATTTGACTTTCCATCCAAACTGATTGATTAAAACAGCAGACAGTATATCAAGAACAAGTAGGGTAACTCTACACATCATCTCCTTGTTCGTTCTGGGTACTCTCTCTTGTTATTTTTGCTAGACGATTGGGCGTTGAAAGCAGCATTCGTTTGGAGTTATGGGTGCAAATTCATTTCATCAAGGGAGCAAGAGTTACCCTACTTGTTCTTTAACTACTGCTTACTGTTCTCAGCTTCATTTAAGATTTCCTAGCATATAGTACAGACTGAAAAGTAAGCGCAAAATAGCGATGCTGTCAATTATGAGGCAGTGCTGTGAGGTACTGTCAAAAGTGCACCCCACTGTGGACGTTAACTGGATGAAGATGAAAGTGAGCCAAGCACAGCAACACTGTCAATTATCAGAGAGTGTCCTGAGGTGCCGTGAAAGCAAGCCAACAATAGGGATGCCGCCCATCATGAGGCAGTGCTGTGATGTACCATGAAGACACCTCACCTTCAGCAGCTGACACACTGTCTTTATGCAGGTGTCGGAGGGTTGAGACAGCAGGGTCAGCAACAGATCAGTGAGCACGGAGGGCAGGAAGTCCAGTCGTTCCGTCCGACCACTGGCGTCTGCCTGCAACGTACATGACCAGCCAAATGCTCACTGCCATAAATGTCTATGACGTATCTGAATCTAGGCCCATGTACCTAAAATTTATTCATGGGAATATTTTCACAGCAAAAAAGAAAAAAAAGAAAAAGAAAAGGGCATCATGAAGAGTGGTATTTGGGGAAACACTTATATTTTCTACAATTCCTTCTATAACAGCTGAAGGCTTCCCATCACAAGATATTCTGTATTTCCCCATGATTGAATTGAACATCTAGTCCATAACGCTTTTGAACCTTTGAGTTAAGACATCTTCAAAACAAAGACATCCCTTTCAGCAAACACGCCTTCATTTACAAGACTCCATCCCATTCACGACAACCTTCTCAGAACGACCTTTTCAATCTCTAATACATTTACTTCCTAACATGGACTCCACCAAATTCAGGACCCATTTTTTTGAAATCCCAACGAACAGAATAGGAGATTGCATGATAGCCACTTTGTCCTTGCAACAAGCACTGAATTCCTCCCAAAGTTTTCGCTTGAGTTCCCAGCCATGTGGGCATTCAAGGAAATAAAGTGGTTGATGAACTTGCGAAGAGTCCCACAAAGGAAGAGTTGAACTGATAGTCTATCCCTCACACTGGTTTGAAACCCCAAACCCAGGCCTATGTCAAAGACCTCTGGCAAGAGGAATGGAACCTGCAGATGGATAACAAACTATCTAAAATCCGTCAAACCTGAAAGTTTTTAACCATGTTCCCAAAGCGGCCATGAAGAAGAAGAACAGTCTTGTGCCGTTTGCATACAGGCCACTCCTTTTACACCCATTCTTATCTTTTAAACGGTGAAGAAGTTCCGTGGTACATTCCATGTCATGCACCACTCACAGTTAAACATTCTTTTAGAGTGCTGGGACTTGCATGATGCGAGACATAAACACTTTACAGCAGACTCCATGAAAACGTTGTTCAGAGATGTCCCACCTGATGTAATCCATGAATTTCTAAAAGAGATTAATATTTTTCATCTATGCTTCTTAACAAAATTCCCAGTGTATTTTTAGAAGCAAGGAGTGTTTAAAAGTGTTCTGTGATTTTTTTTTTTCTTCTTTTTCTTTTAAATGACTTATCAGTTTACTTCAACGCGGTGACAACCCTGATATGGCCCTTTGTGGTCGACTGGGCTATAAGCAACATTAACTTACATTACCTCCTAAAGCAAACTAAAAAAAACCCAAATGACCAAACAAACCCCATGGACACAGGGTGTTGTGTGAAAAGATCAACTCACTGTGACGTTGAGAAACAGCTCTCCCATGAACATGGTCAGTCCGCACAGAGTGACCAGGCCTTCATCTCCGATTTGACCAGGTCCTCTCGGCGCATGTAATCCTGCTGACACCTGGACAGAGCATTTAGCAGTCAAGCCTCCAGACTGGATTCTTCCAAGTAAAGTGTTACGTTCATGGCAATGACATGCAAGTATACTCCTTTAACAACTTGCACATATGCATGCATACACAAATACATGAGTGTGCACACACGCACGCACGCACACATACACGCACGCGCACATGCACATACGCACGCACACGCACACACACACACACTTCTCACACATGCAAACACAAACACACACACACACACACACACACACACACACACACACACACACACTTACACAGGACTCCCAGGTCTGAGGCACTTTGTGTCAAATGAGTCCAGTGTCTTCTGGCCCGAAATGCCCTGTCATATAACTATAAAACCACCACTGGATGGCCAGTGACAGTTTGAACTGCAACTTTCTTTTACTAAAACAATCAAATGAAAGCAGACTATACTGTATTATTACAACATATCAGCAATGAGAAGCACATTTTCAATTCCTATTTTTCTTTCCCCAATTTATTTTCTTTTTACCCCTATCTATTTTACATTAATAAAACACTGAGAAAATAATTCATACCAAGGTGAAAAAAAAGAAAAAAAAAAAAAGACTGCTGGCAGTGATGCTCGAGTACAGCTCTGTCCAACACCATGTGTGTGCAAAAGTATTGTCTTTAAAAAGGAATGTGTGTGCAGTCTTCACCACTTTTCACAGGTTATCTTCAGATGAATATGATCTGTCAATATCGATCAACGTACTTCATTTAACTGTTCTGTTGCTGGTATTTTTTGGGGTACAGTGTCTTTACAGTAAAAGTGTGTCACTACCAGTGCAGTGTCTCCTTTTTTGCGGGTTGTCTGTGATGGTCTAATACTGACTGCTTCCTGAGGACTGTCACTGCAGAATCTGAGATAGGACAAACTTGAGACGTTCTGAGTACAGGGTAGCCAAAATAAGCGATCTGAAAGGGATGCCGGAAAAGGCATGTGGAAGATAATGCAACAACAACAAATAAAAGGAAATTCAGGGCCACAGAATTTCATTTCTTTGCTTTCTGGACATCATTTACCTCTACCTTTCATCATCGCTTTCTATCTCAAATCTGCTTGAGGAATTGTAAGGAAAGAAAAAGAACAGGCAAACAGAACCATGTAGACACTAACTTCTGCAAAAAATTCATTTTGAAGCTGCCAAAGAGACTGTGATCTTTCAGCTCCTGACACAGGAAGTGCACCACGCGGGCCCCGGTGTAGCGAAAATTGGGCTCGAATATACTCTGCAGAAACAAACATTGTAAAAAAAGACACCATTTAAAGATCGTTTTTTTGCCCAGTTACAAACACGTATAAAAATCATTCCGAAAATCTAAAGACTTTTGCCCACTTACCAACACATATAAAATCACCCGAAAAAATTACAAACTTGAACAAAAGTGATGATCTAATAAAAAAAAAAAAGTTTTTTCCCCTCCATTTTATATGTCCTTTATTTCTTGTCAGAGTCAAACACAGATGACCTCACGAAAAGCATCTCAGTGAGGCAAGCTGACAGTGGAGTGCACGAGCTAAACGATGCACCAGAAAAAGGCAAAATGGTGAAATTGTAAACATGGCAGACACGTCAATAAAATGATTAATAGGCTCAACGATGACCTTCAGCATTCTACTCTGGAGGTCAAGTGACGACTTAAAAGCAAGAAACAGTGGGACTCTGCTAAACTAAAGAAAAACAGAACCATCCAAAATACAGCAAAAGACATTTGAAATGACATTTTTCTGTTCACAGCATCTATGGTGTTGATTATCTTTTCTCTTTTCTACAGATTTAAATGAATTCTTGTTTATGAGCCACATGAATTAAACATAACTCAGCTGTGAAGCTGCACACTCAAAAATCCAACTAGAAGCAAAACAACATGAAGCAAAACAACAAAAGATGATAACATTCGTTGGCAGTAAACTTGAGTCATGGACACTTGTTTTCATTGGTCATATTTCTATAGCCATGAGATCCTCTCCTTAAATTCTCTCATCTTAGTCATTAATTCATTTATCCCATCAGCTTTAAATCATGCGCAGTATGGTCTTGAAACTTAGCGGATGTGGTGTAGCACATACAAACTAGTCTGCACATAGTGACACCTCCTTGATGAAACTGAAACATATTTCTTTTTTGTTGTTACTTGTTCTGCTTCGTTTTGTCAGTTTGTTGCTATAAAAATGTATTAATCATTCTACAAATGGAGAACACATATGGGCCCATTTAACTCCAAACAATTTTTCATCTTTTCACTCTTTTTGAGCAAAACCTAGGCAACAACACCTAAAATTTCTCAAACGTTTTTCTTGGTAATTGTATTTGTTTAGGTTTGCTTTAGTATACTATTGCTTTAACAACAAAAAATATGTTTTCAGACGTGATAATTATAAAAACAACAAACAAGAAAACTCGTGATCACCGGTGATCGAAAACAAAGGGAAAGAACTGCAGAGATTTAAACGAACATCTACCTCCAGGGCTTAAAATGGTCAGGCATACAGACGGAAAGTCGATACCCTGGAAAGAAGATAGAACAGTTTTCGCAACCGATGATTTTTCCAAAGGCTGATAAGGAGGCTGGATAGTGGTGAGGAAGGGAGGGTTGGAATGGGGTTGTGCATAGGGTCTCAACAATTTAGGAGGGGGCATATCATTAAGCTCTGCAAAGTGCAAGGCAACCATTCATCTGACATAGTCTTCTCTGCCTGCCTGGACAAATCACAGAACTGCATTCTGCTCTTTGTGGAGTTCCCTCAATAATTACGGGGGACAGTGTGTGTGTGTGTGTGTGTGTGTGTGTGTGTGTGTGTGTGTGTGTGTGTGTGTGTGTGTGTGTATCTGTGTGTGTGTGTGTGTGTGTGTGTGTGTGTGTGTGTGTGTGTGAACAGCAGACTACATATTTCCATGTAAAGGCGATGGATTTTAAACCCTGCAACCCACTATCACATTCTCCTCACCAAACTGATCCACAAACTGAGGATTATTCCTCTCCCCTCTCTCCCCCCATTAAAAAAAAAAGAATTCCAGTAGGAAAAAACACAAAAAAAAAAAACAACAGCAAAAAATTTTAAAAACATCTACATGAATAACTTCAAGATACTACCCATACTCCATCGCAGCAATACTCCACCCCACTGCTCACCTGATCGTACAAGATGTTGATGACCTCACTGAGCACTTCTGGGGATTGCGTCTGCCGCAGCTTGTCACAGAGAGGCTTGAGGAAGTCGCGTACATTGGCCGGGTGGGTGGTGAGGATAAGCATGGTCTGAGAGAACTCGTTGAGCAGCACCTCCATCTCAACCCCTCCTCCTCCCCTGAGGTTCATCTGTCCAAAGTCGTTGATGAAATGGTCCTCCATTGCTGGACCTGGAGGCGGGAAGGTGGGGGGTGGCATCTGTCAGTTATCAAACAGACATGGGGTGAGTGAATCTGGGTATCAGGGGGTGGGAGTGGCATCTGTCAGTTATCAAACAGACATGAGTGAGTGAATTTGGGTATCAGGTTTGTGGTGTGCATTTGAATGTACAAACACATGGAGTGAGTGAATTTGGGTATCAGGTTTGTGTGTGTTTGAATTTACACACACGCACTCTCTCTCTCTCTCTCTCTCTCACACACACACACACACACACACACACACACACACACACACACACACACACTTTCAGGTTTGTGTGTGGTTGAATGTATAAAACACACACAGACACACACACACACACACACACACACACACAATCATGTGTGTGTGTGTTTGAATGTACACACACACACACACACACACACACACACACACACACACACACACACACACACACATACTATCAGGTTTTGTGTGTGTTTAAATGCATGCACACACACACACACACACACACACACACACACACACACACACACACACACACACACACACATGCACACACACACTCGTGCACATGGATATGCACATGCACACCTAGTCAGACACACAAACGTAAACCATCTTCTGTTCATGTGATGTTTTAAGAATTAAATTCCCTTCCTACATATGTCCATGCATTGGCAGCTTGCTGACAAAAGGAATGCCTGCCTCAGTTATAGCTAACACACATGCCTGCAAATATAAACAGACAAGGTCATGCATGCCTGAGCTCAGAAGAAAACATGAAGCATAAGTTTTCAAATGACCTAATAATAAAAAAGAAACAGGCTAAGACTTTAACAAATCTGCTTTTTTAAACAAATGTGGTCTAGTTGCCAGCCTCCCTTCCCCTCTCTCTTTTTCTATCTCTTTCTTTCTGTCTATCTCACCGCACACAAACACACATACATACGACACACACACACACACACACACACACACACACACACACACACACACACACACACACACACACACACACACACACACACACACACACACACACACACACACACACACACACACACACACACACACACACACACACACATCACATGCATGCACACACACAAACATACACATAACCTAAAGAATTTTCAAGTCAGGGAAACATCAAACATAAAAACATTACACACAATGTTTCAAAATGAATGTTTGAACAAAAGCATCTAACAACAGAGGGAACAACATCATACTAAATGACAGCTCTCTTGACTTCAGAAGAAACATTCTTTCCTCCCTGGCTATTTCCATGTCAAATATGCTGATGACATCTTGGGGAAATGAGTCATATGACAAACTACTGAACCTTTAAATATCGACATCTTCACAGCTTTCAACTTTAGTCTTTCCAGGATCGACATGTTTCTTTTAGGAGGTCAATGTGTAAGATGTGAAAAAAAAAAAAAAAAAAAAAATCAAGGAAAATGTGTTTCAAACCAGCTGTCTTTATTCGGAGGTTTATCTCGCACAGATGTGTAAAAAAAATATGCCAAAAAAAGTAAGTTAAAGTACAAAAAAGGGAAAGGGGGGGGGGGGGGGGGGGGGCTTTTTCTGCAAGAAAAATTTAATTAAGATGTGGGTAATAATAAAGGTACGATCTGAACATCATCAGAATGTTATATGACATTATGGGATATTTTGTTCTTATCCCAACAGCGAAAAAAAATCTACCCATCCAAATTCATACATGTTAACCAAATATCTAACAACCTACTCTATAATATACAGGCATTTATGCATACACATTCCCATGAATACTGTAGCAGAGACCATTATCAAGTAGGAACTCAAAGCTTTTCAAGTAAATCCAAAAGTTCAAACAATTGTTCAGTCTAGTCCATGACCCGTAATCTCCACCCTCTTTCCATCTTTGTCACATGTTTCTGTTATATGTTTGCACTCTAGGTCTTGTGACGTAGCAAATGTGAAGTTCTATATGGGGTTGTCTACACGCACTGGGGAGACTGAAATGCTTCCACAATCACTGAAACACTTCCACAATCACTTTCACAAAGCCTTGACCTGCAAAGTTCAAAGGACTTGGGCAAGCAGACTGGAATAATAGAAACGATGTGTCTTTTTCACCATAAATGCGCATTTTCATCGCACTATCAAGCTCACCAAAAACCTGTTCAATGAACACCATCTCAAACCCTGCTGTACCTCCTTTCACATGATCTCGGTCCCCAAATGTCCGCTGACTTCTACAAAGTCAGTACCTTCAGTGAATCACACATGTACTGATGTAGCTAAAACAGCTGAGGAGTATCCTTAACAACTCTCATGCCGTGTGGCACCATTCTACACAGGCCTGTCACTACCAGTCTAAGGCTTAGCTGGTGGTTGTACAGGAATATGCTAAACAGCCACAAGCACACTCTACAGATACGACCCAGCAGCTATGCAGGATCTACCCTGGCAGCTGACGCTAGAGCAAACCTATCAGAGCTCTGGACTGTTAGCCTGTGGTCTGCAATGAGGTCAGCTCAACAGACAAGAGCCCTACAACAGGCATGGGGTATGGCAAGCTGGTCCTTAACATAGCAGCACCAAATTAACATGAACAGTAAAACTAAAAGGAATTATGATTAAACCAGTCACGAAAGGTACAATGAAGCTAAAAACATTCGCAGCTTTTCTGAACAGCACATTAACATACTTCCATAGTAACTTTATTGACAGTGTTTCTGATTTTCTACCAAAATTTATACTGAAAATATGATGGACAAAATATGCAGGAGCCACTTCCATCATTTCGCAAGTATGTACACTGTTAAAAACAAGAAACACAGGTTTTACCTTTTCTTTGAATGTACTTCATGTTTCTAAAATATCACAGAAAATAAGACAAAATTTACAAATATTATGTGTCTGTTTAATATATAAAGTCAAAGTAATTGCTCGTTCATTTTCGTTGTCCTAATTGTTTTGTATCTTGTCTGAAGAAGACCTAAGAAGCCGAAACGCGTCGTGTTTTGTCTTGTGATTGTTTTGTCCACGTTTTTTTTGGCAGTTCACAAACACAAATTTAAAATCTGTTTACACATAATAAGTTACTCTTTGATGGAATCCAAGATTTGAACTTTGACCATTCTTGCATGATAGCGTGTGAAAAGTTTGATACCTTGCCACTGTGCCTAAACGGCAATCAGTACCTGGATACTCACTTGGTGGAATTATTTTAATATGCATGCATGGCAAAATACTTCTGGAACTATAATTTGTGTACTATAGACTACACAGGTCTAAGAATGATGTCTGCTGCCACTTGAAAACATGCAGGTTAGAAACTATGTGGCAAACCAGATATATATACTGTTGTCAGCAGTAATTCACACATGCACAGAATAAACTCTGAAAGTCTCGGCTACATAATAACAACATCCAAGTATAAACAGAAACGTGGAACTGTTCTACATGTTCCAACACATGCACACTTTAGCATGATTTACACTTTTACACACATACACACATCACTGAGCTATGCAAACATATTTTAACATATGCATATCACCAATATTCTATGTGCAAATAATTCACTACAGAGTATTTCTACACCCACACTCAAAAGGTATCTAAAGAGCAGCATTTTTCATTTTTTTGCACCACCACCACACATGCAAATTACATTCATATGTCCTTCATCCAAAACTGACAAGAAAAAAAAAAAGATGGAGAGAAAGTGAAGAGGCAGGTGGATGTAGGAGGGGGAGAGGAAGGGAGGAGGGAAGGGGTGAGGGGAGGCAAGGGTGTGTGTGTGGAGGGGATGGAAGGTTTGCTGAGGGGGGGGGGGGGGGGGGATACAGAGCATAGATGAACAACCCATCATCTTGCAGGGTAATTGTAAGCACACAACACAGCCAGCCAACTCTTTCAACGAGCCAATGAACGATTCAGTTCAATTCATGTTTACACCCAATCACACAGGTCCAATCAGAACTATCAATATAATGCAAATGGAGAAACAGGACTGCACCCATAAAAGTGATCATGGTTATCCAAATAAGCTAAAAACATTCATTCTCATTTGCATCTGATGGTATATATGAAAAACACTGACCTGTCATAAAAACTTAAAAACCACTTCAAGAGGTGCATTTCTGAAGAGATTCCCATACTCCTGCCTAAATGACAACAGGTATAGGTATTCTTATTAATCTGTGTGTGTGTGTGTGTGTGTGTGTGTGTGTGTGTGTGTGTGTGTGTGTGTGTGTGTGTGTGTAAGTGTGTGTGTAAGTGTGTGTGTAGAGAGATAGTGAAAGTAGAAACAAACTAAAAAAAAAAAAAAAAAAAAAAAACTCATTCATGCATGTGTGGCAGATGCACTCAAAACTGTAGTAAATGTCTTGTATTCTTTGATGGACAGATTTAACAGACAGATCCAGGCTGATGGTGAACCTGCATCATTAGCAAAAACACTTTTTGAGTGGGGTGCAGTACTTTGATTAGGTGCATCCATCGGACACACTTCAATCAGCTGACACTTTTTTTTTGTAAAGTCACTATCATATTTTACATAGCTGGAGGTCATGATCAAAACCTTTTGTGTGGAAATGCAGTGAAGTCTGCCTCATCTGTTTCAACTAGCCGACCAATGTAAGTTTTAATAGCCAATCAGCACTGACTACCCTTGTTAATAAATAGTGCTGCTGAAAATAATTTGAACACCCTCAGAATAAGTACTGAGAGCAACTGGCATGCACAGATCTGTGTATTTCCAGGCGAACCCTTCTTGAAATACACCTTTTTCTCAAGGCAATGGAGATCACTGACAACATGAAGAATAGATACTTCACACAGGATATGGAGGTATACGTTTTTTTATTTTCCTGAAAATGCTAGCTTTTGGGCAATGGAATTTTTATTCAGTAACTTGAGTGCCACACACACACACTGCACGTGAAGTCATCTAAACTGGACAAAAAAACTGTCAAAACTGAACCCCTCAGTTTTGCTAGCAATAGGTCAACTGACCACTGATATCTAAAAACAATCTTAAGTACCACATTAATGAAATATTGTAGCTGTAACAACAATAATCTTTAATTACAGACAGGACCACAAAAAGGACTGTAAGAGAAAAATGAACATGCAGAGATTACAGTATGAATGAAGTAATTAATCACGATGAAGTCCATTTGTGTCCGACTGCCAAAAATACAGCCTCTGCGCAGTTTGTTAAGTATATCTTTGATTAAATGTCTGCAGAATTTGCCTGTATAAATATGGTGTATTACTTGACACACTTGAAAATAATCTTCATACATTCTGAGCACTGCAATCTCTGTGTGTATGCAGATGGAGGGGGGGGGGCATTTTTTTTTTTTCTTTTCTTTTCTTTTTCTATGACTATGAGCTCAGCGTTATCATCCCCCAACCCCTGCAACAGGATGAAAGGAAACAGACATCACTGAATGTGTCTGAATAATATGTTTTATTCAAGCAAATCGAGGAGGCATTTCACCATCTCACAAACACTGTACACAAACATGCACGCAGACAGACACTTATGCACACACAATCTATCTGCTGATCCCATGCCACGGCCAGGGACAACACAGTCCCAACACGTTTTTTCCCCTTCAATCACAATAACCAGCATTAACATCCACAGGCTGTGACACCATTGAGTCCAATAAAGGGAAGTTACACATATCCCAAAACATGAAGGAAAAAAAATTCCACAACCACAATATGATTACAAGTATCACACAAGTGCAGATCTTGCAACACACACTGCAGGAGAGAATTCAAAAAAAAAAAAAAAAAAAAAAAAAAAGAAAAGAACCCACACACATAAAGCATGCAGCAAGCTGCTAGCGTCAGTCACGAGTGCGACACACACCGCACGACTCACTCCCATGATTCAAGGGGCTACACAGAAGATGACATGACAGCTAGACGACTACCTGTATAGGTGGTCCCACACTGGGCGGAACACCCATCGGATAGGGGACAAAGTCTGTGCGAGGAACAAACTCCGCAGCGCCCACCGACAGAGCCGGAGATGGCTTCACAAACAAACACAAACTCTTCAAACAATTCAAGCACAAGCAGAATTTTGTAAAAATGAATAAAATGGAGAAAAAAATATTTCAATACACTGACCAAAGAAAGCAAAAACAATCTTTACATTAGTTTTAAAATGGAAAAGCAGTAAATATCCAGAGAACTGTCTAATCAATAAGTAACTTTAGTTTTACAACGGAAGAGCTGTAGACATTCAGAGAACTATCTAATACCTTCTTTTGTTGTTGTTGTTGCAAGTCCTAATACACAGATACGTATACATTTGTGACAATTTATAATATCTGCTTACTGATATTAATTTGTTTCTTTCTTTTCTCTTGAACTTCTGCAGTAGTACTTATGGCTGAGGAGACTGGATCTGTATAGATGTCAACCCAAAGAGAAGATCTCTAACAGCCTGATTATATCGAGTGAGAATCAAACCTGGACTTTGGAACAGGTGCCAACAAGGCCTGGTAAGAGCAATGGGGAGTGGGGAGGGGGGATTATTATCTGTGACCACTTCTGTGCTTCCTCCAAAACAATGCATCACTTTTACAATTTCACTCTGACTCTGAAACCTGGTGTCAACCACAGAATTAGAAAAAATGACTCAGTACAGTTGTCTGTCTAAGCGGCGTAATACATTCATGAGATCAGGACAATGTCACAATCACAGGACAATGTCACAATCAATGGCATACCAGCAAAGCATAAGACTAGACCTTTTTTTCATTTTACTTGAAATAAATGCAGCACACACATATAATTCACCTTTCAAAAGATATGAGCAACAGCTATCCCACAAATGCTATTCCAAAAAGAAAATGCATAGCCACAAGCTATAAACAACTGACTATAAGTATAATGAAATAGATATGCCAAACTTCCAGACAGCTGAGAATAGTGCTTGTTAAGGGCAGCGAAACATTTAAAAAAAAAAAAAAAATCTTTTATCTCTATCGTAATTCATAAGATGAATAAGCTTTCTTTTTTTTATCTCAAACAAACTGCATTTTAAAGCATACATGAGATTGATTCACACCCAGATACAAACAAATCATGACTGCTAAGCTTTATAATAATGTCAGTCAAACTGCAGACAAAAGACTGTTCAAACAACTGCCTCACCTGTGCTACAGAACTGGAACCACCATGGTACGGAGAGTACACTTTGGGTCTGAACTCTGGTGCATTAACTGACAGCACAGACATGGGTTTGGTGGTTGGTGGCAAACCTGATGAAGAAGACAGAATGTACTGTTACTACACTATTTGTGTTAACTGGGAAAAAGAATGTCAAATAGTTCAAAAGCTAGTATAATGAGAGTGTCAGTTGTGGATGCACCCACACCATCAGCACATACACACAAGACACACAAAACAAACAAATAAACAAAAATAATAATAATAACTGAAACAATGAGTGGCATTTTGATCAGATGTGCCTGTAAGCACATACTGATCAACTCTGTCAGACCACGGGGATGTTTTCAATGAAGTCAGAGGTTATAAAATTGAAAGAAATTTTACAATACATTCCATCATATGTTTCAACTGGTTGCTGTAAACTGTAATGACAGCCCATCAACACTGACTTATATGACTACAGAACCGTGTCACAAATGAATTCACTAAAATGGCGCTGAAAAACAGCATACAAAATGATTCACACTACGGTGGTCTTTTCAACTACTAGGTCACCCAAAGTAGTTCTTCTTACTCACATGCCAGCTTAATTAATGTCTTCAGTAATGCAGCCTAAGATACAGTGTCAGTTGGCAGAGGCAGAGAGAAGGGATCCCAAGTTAGTTCTTAAAAAATGTGTATTTCAAACAAAAACAGAATTCTTTTCCATTAAATACCACTTCCAGTTTCAACGTAGGTGAACTTTCCCAGCCTCCCTTTCAGATTTGGTAAAGGTTGAGTTCAACCACAGCCCCCAGCCTCCCCCCCCCCCCCCCCCCCCCCCCCCCAACCTACCATACCCCCCGATTGTGAAATAAATTCAGCCCATCATATATTTTCAAAAGACAAAACTGACAATTCATTTTATCTGTAAAGGGCTGTTTGACCCCTGATACCTTAAAACGATTTACTGGAAACTCTCCTTTTCTGGAACCTTCCGACTTCAACACACACTTTTTTCTTTTCGTAAACATTCTTGTTCTACTCTTAAAGCTTGATTAAACCCACAATTAAAAATCTGAAATGATTAATCTAATGTATATATTGTATTTATACACACACACACACACAAAAAAAAAACATAAATAAAAAAAGGGGGGGGGGGGGGGGTTAGGGGTGTGAAATACACACACAGTAGGCCTCACCCCTGGGAGCCACTTCCCTTGTGCGTCCCATAAAAATCACAGCTTTTAGTACTTGACATTCAAACAAGTAGAAATTTCCTAGTTTTTAATTTTTTTCAATAACATAAATTCTGCACTCTCTGGCTTTTTAGTACTTGACATTCAAATAAGTAGAAATTTCCTACTTTTTAATTCTTTTTTGTTTAATAACACAAATTTTGCACTCTCTGGCTATTGCTAGTGGTGTATCAATTTACAAATAATATTTTAAGTTCTTAAAACCAACCTTTAATTGTTTTAAATGAGATAGAAGGCAATTTAACAGGCTGAGGTTGTCTTACAATGGGGGACAGGTGTTAGATAGGTGAGGATGATGTATAAATGGGAATGGAAGGGGAGAAGGGGGAGGTGGTTTTGGATGGCAGAAGGCTTGAGAGGTTAGAAAGGAAATCTGATCCAGGTCGTAAGATCTGACAAAGCTCAGTTTCAAAATGATACTTTTATCAGAGTTAGAATTGTACAAAGGATGTAATCTATCTTTCATTTTTTTTAATTGATCTTGATGCATATAAATCAAACACAAAAGCTGCAATCGAAATTCAAGTGATTCAAACAAAGAATAAGAATGTACCTAAATAATTATTCATATGAATTTAAGATTCATACATGTATATATTCAATTCTTTGCTATCGTTCTCATGGATCCACCCCTTTCCCTATCCTCAACTCGTGTAATGCTAGAGAGAGAGATAAGAGAGAGAGAGAGAGAGAGGGGGGGGGGGGGGGGGGGGGGGGGGCCAGAGACAGCAATGAAACCTAAAAATTCATAAAAGCTGCAATTGTATATTATTTCTATCCTGTCGTCACACACAAAGGGGGAAAAAAATACAGACAAGATTTTAAAAATGTTGTGTCATCCTATTGTTGTCATGTCAAACTGAACCATTCCTCAGCCAGCACATAAAATATCAGACAGTAATGAGTAAGCGATGAAGAGAGAGTGATGGAGGTAGGAAGGAAAGAAAGTGAGAGAGAGAGGAGGAGAGAGTGAGAGAGAGAGGGGGGGGGGTTCATGACAAGTACTGAAAGATTATAAGACACTCACACTGGCATGGAGAGAAAACATTCACTTCTAAAACTGAAACTACTAGTAATATATACAGGAGAGGGGGAGGGGGGAAGGGTTCAATTGTGAAGTAACAGGAGAAAAAGAAAAAACAGTCCATGGAAAACAAGCTCAAGAGATTGATCTAAAATTAACCATCATTTAGTACAGACGTATTAAGATGTAAAGAAGACAAGACACTGACAGCAGACTGAAACAAATAGCTCTGCAGTAACAGCACCTGCATCACTTACAAAGAAACACACACACACATACACACACAAAGAAAGATTTTATGCATTAGTTATAATTATTTCCTAAGTAAAAAAAAAAAAAAAAAAAAAAAGAAAAGTGTGACTATAGCTATACAAAATGCCTCTTTCTTTTGAAAAAGTAAATCATAATTTATATCCAGTGATTTACCACTATTGCAACAAACTAGGGAGAGGAAAATGAGTCAAAGAAAACCAATGACCTGATCACAGCAATGAAAGAACTACGAATGCGGAATGGTCCATTTTTCTCAATGCCTACAAACAATAGATAAAAATTTAATACACAATATGAACATTATCAGTGGCCCATATTTTTTTGGTTGGTATTTTGTATCTGAACCTGTAAAATACTGGTGATAACTAGTCATCACAAATCTTGATATCAACATTTCAACTATTTTGAAAAATATCGTGAAAAGAGTTTGTAATATGGATAGGATAAGAAAGTAGAGAAGGCCACGAGACCTTTTGGCAGCTTGCCACTAATCACATTTAAAGTTTATTAAACTAAAGACATTCAATGCTATCCAAAGGAAATCCTTGTTCACATAGATCTATTATCTAGAGTTAAATCTGATTTCATTTAAATTTCTTCTTAAGGCCAAACAAGGGCTGTCCAGTCCAAAAGGAATGCATGCACTACATCAGATGAGGCTGTCATAATATCATATGACAAGTACACTCTAGGACTTTTAAGTAACATTATCTGACACTAGTGACAGTGTCAGTGGCATCATCAAAGTTGAAATGTTCAGTTAAAATATGTCAAAAAGACAATATATACACCTGCAATGTTCAGTTAAAATATGTCAAAAAGACATATACCTGCAATCTGATAACCTGCAATGTTCAGTAAAATATGTCAAAAAGACATATACCTGCAATCTGAATAACAATTAACTATCAGATACTTGCTGAGACTGACTAAACTGCCAAGCGTTGAAACAATAATTCTGAAAATACTTACACTACAGTGTAAAAACCCGTTCTAATACTAACAGATAACCACTCTTTGCTTCTGATGATCTTAGCAAAACTCAGATGCGGAGCTTGTCGTCAATTTTCAAAATGCGCATTTCAGAAGCTGTCTGAAATTGTCTTGGGATGAGAACGTGATCATGTTTACTCACTGAACATTCTGATGGTGTCCTATTATATGGCCTTTCACGTGTCAACTGATTGCACTCACTGTACTACACAGTATTAAACTGAACACAGGAATCAAACACACATACATAATCTTTAGGCCAAACGATTCCCTGAAACAGACGATTATTCCACAATATGGGTGCACAATCGCTGTCTGTTGTATTAAATTTGCAAACTCAAATCAAATGAATTGTGGTTTCAAACTGACCTGATGGTAATGCTGCTTTAGTCTCCCCATGCCCATGTGCAAGCAAACGTGCTTCGGTTTCGGGCTTCGGAGGCCGAGGTTGCTGTGTCTTGTCGGCATCTGACTTGGAATGCAAATTCCTCGGGTCAAAATGTGGATTCTGTGACATGCTATGACTCGAAACTGTCACAGAGTCAGGAATTCTGAGAGCAATCCGTGAAAACAAAACTTGACGCGAAATTTATCTTTTCTTGGCACTACAACAGTCCCGCGCAGAAAATGGATGCCGAAACTCGATGCGTTTCCGTCGTCCGCAGTAGTTCATCTCTGCGTCATTTTCTTCACATCAGAACATGATTTTGTTATTATTATCCGCTTTTAAAACGTTCGATGCTCACACCTCTTCCCCACCCCTCTCTTCCTCACTTACCTCCCACGCCCGTCATCTAAAAACTCATCTTCCCGCCGTCTCCCCCCCCCCCCCCCATCTCTCTCTCTCTCTCTCTCTGTTATTTGTTATTATGTCCCTTGTCACCTATTATGCTTGTGCTTACTTTTATGCCATTCTGAATACTTTCACCACTATGTTTGTTGGGGGGGATGGGGGTTAAAGTGTGAGAACGGGGAAGGAACCCATTATGTAGCCAGGCGTCGTATATAATACTGTCGCCGTGGAATTGTATCGCAGCGATAGCATTTCACGTGAAATATTTGTTGCAGCGACAATATTTTCTGGAAAAAAAATTGTCATGCGACAATTTTTCACGAAAAATGTCCTATAGAATATTGTAGCTGTCCATAAATTACTGTCGCTCAAAATTTTTCGACATTTTTTTGCGACAGGACACTGTGAAATATTGTAGTCAGTGAATGCTGTCGCTTGCGACACATTTTCAGGTGAAATCTTACTGCTAGAGCTAACATTTCCTGTGAAATATGGCTGCAACGTTAACATTTCACAGCGACGATTGTTTTTTCCGCAAAGTGAAAAAACGTCACCGCGGTTGAGTGTCAAAATATCACAGAAAATAATGCAGCCTGCCATGAAATAAAAAATATTGTCGCAAGTGATTTTTTTTAATCATAAATGTTTTCGACGAAAGTCAAATTCCATGTGTGTGTGTGTGTGTGTGTGTGTGTGTGTGTGTGTGTGTGTGTGTGTGTGTGTGTGTGTGTGTGTGTGTGTGTGTGTGTGTGTGTGTGTGTGTGTGTGTGTGTGTGCGCGCGCGCGCGCTGTGAAATGTGATGTTTTTATCAATATTGTAGGCCTAGGACATTCAGCACAACGAAAGTAGGGGAAGATTGGGTAAGTTAGAACCCCCTACGAAATGCAGCCCTACCTCCTTCACTAATTTTACTTCACTCAAGGTTAATTATTTGTAAAGCTTACCATAAGAGCTTCATATAGTACAGCCATATCGAATGGCTATCTTTATTTCAAAATATATAAGAAATCATAAAAATTTGTAAAGAAAAGGAGCCCACTTTAGACATCATTTTGGGTTAAATGGACCAGGGAGTGGTAAATATTGGGCCACAGGCCTGTATTAACTGACACGCATTATTCATAAACCCAAACCAGTATAGTTTGTCTGTTGGCTATAATAAGATGTGTGAGCTTGTTCGATCATTCACTCATGGGCACCTAAGGTCTCAACACATTCATAAATTGAATTTAAAGAGTAAATGATTATCCTTATTTGTCAGAACAGAAACACAAACATAATAGAGTCTGAAAGCTAATACAAGCCAAATCGCAGAACAGACACTTTCAGTGGTCTTGCTTTAATTGCAGTGCTTCTAAGGCACTTTAAATCATGAATTTACAAACGAGTCAAAGTGACCCATTTTAGTCACAGGTAACCCAAAAGTTATCAGAGGCCATAATGCAGACCTTCAGGCATCATTTGGATTTGTTTTATTACTGCAGTCCTTTTAAGGCATTCAAAGCTCCAAGGAAGCCGTGATTTGAAATTATGTAACATAGTACTTGGTTGAAAGGATAATCCATCCATTTCTTTTCTAAAGCTTTTATCTAGTTTAATTAAATAAACACGCAGAAAAAAATGCAGAACATAACGTTCCAAATGGGTTTTATTTCATTACGCTCGTTTTAAGGCACGTAAGGCCTAAATATAATCAAGTTCAACATGTGAAACATAACACGTTTATATGAATTAGCTGCTGTTTTGGATGGCTTTTTTCAAGAAAGACAAACGAATTAATGTTCGAAAACAAAAAGAAACATTCAAAGCACCGTCAATATTTGGATATGTTTCTTCTGAACAAGTGGATGCCACACACGCGCACACGCACGCGCACGCTCACACACACACACACACACACACACACACACACACACACACACACACACACACACACACACACACACACACACACACACACACACACACACACACACACACACACACACACACATCGGGCTCTATCAATGATTACTGATCACTGAAAAAAAAAACAACCGCTATCAACTTCTAAAGAAGTGGGTATAAACTGATCACGGTAGGCTTAATTGAGCTACTGGCCCAACTTAGCCCCATCAGGGGGAGTTCATCTTATCCATTTTGACCATGGTCACTAAAAATCCTCTACCATGACAGCACATCAAAACATTACTCTGATTTTTGTTTCAAGGGCGTTTATACTATGTTAGAATTCGTTGAAACTAAAAGCAAACAATTCCTATTATTTTAGCCATGTCTTTGATTTAACAGAAGCATAGAGGTAAAGAATGAGTACAAAATGTTTCTGATGCTTACTGTTGGTATCCTTTCCCGCGACCAGCCATGGATTTCCAGCAGAGGAAGTTATGCATGCTGACAATGTAGCACACAAAAGATCTGAACTTATCTCATCAAAGTTTTCTCAAATTAGCATCAGCCCAATTTATCTACTGGCCTGCATCAACCAATCTTCCCTTACATGGTAACAAAAGAAAGTAACTAACCTTTCAAGTAGGTCCCACATTTTTGGACAAGACGCATTACTTCTAACTGAAGGCTAAAAGCATTTTTCATTGGAGAATTGTTTATTGCAGCCTAGTTGGTTGCTTTTTTTTTTTTTTTTTTTTTAACAACGGGTCCAGTTCTGCTTACTTTTAAAAGAGTGAGTAGAGCTCTCTGCATTAATCATTTTTACTTACTCTTTCATAGAAAGGAAAACTGTGTAGGGCCCTTTTAAATGAGTCACAATTAGCCTTTTTTCATCATTCATCATCATCATCATCATCATCATCATCATCATCACAAATAACAAGATGCTTTGCCATCTGTGATTTTCTGATACACACACACACACACACACACACACACACACACACACACACACACACACACACTGCCGACAAAGCTGGATCTTGAACCTCTAAAGTCTTGCGGTAGAAGACAGAACCAAAATTTTCAAAAGATGAAGTTCCTTTTGACCAAGATCAAAGACATGTGTTCGTTTTGTGATGCCGCGAAGTTAAGAAGTAAAAAGGTCACATAGTCTAATAAAGTCGAAGAAGCGGTTAAATAGCTAACTACGCAAATTTCTCAAATATCATTGTCATAATTATTTCTCTTAGTTCATCGTACACTATTCAGGCCTATTAAAAATGAGCAGCCCAAAGCTGCAACTTGTCATAAGTATACTATAATGTCCATGCAACTACTACACATCTTTTCTTTTTTCTTTTTTTTTCTTCTTTTAAAATAAAATCCAAATCAGGAATTTGGAGACATTTGAGGTAGAAGGAAAGGAGTTTAAGAGTTGGATGTAGCATGTAATGAATTAGGATATCCATAATAAAAGAGTGCGGCTATTATACGATTTCGTGTCTCTCTCGTTGTCTTCCTATGACTATCCATATGTCTTCCAATGACTATCCATATTGACATTCACATAACCCTGTCACCCTATTATGTAATATTATGGGGGTAATTATATGATTTGCTCCCTCGGCTTTGACCTCCTCTCTGCCCCATCCATCTCTGACCTATCATACCTCCTTCAGTGGTTTGTGTCCCTCCTGTACTGTAAGGGAGAGGAGTGCATGAGTGAGAAAATATATGTGTGTGAGTTTGTGTGCGCGTGTGCCCACACATGCGTGTGTACATGCATGTGTGCTTAGTCTCTCTCTCTCTCTCTCTCTCTCTCTCTCTCTCTCTCTCTCTCTCACACACACACACACACACACACACACACACACACACACACACACGTGGAACACATAAAACGCGCATGTGCGGGCATACACAACAAACTCAAACACGCATATACACTTCTACAAAGAGATCATTGTGTAACTTGCAGGGTTTGTGGGGAGAAGTCTTAAAGGTTCTATTAAATTGTCTAGGGGAAAGAGTATCGTCCCACGAGAAGATGTTCAGAGTGGGTGGGGTATGTAAAGTGATAGCTGACACGAGGGGTATCCTTGGAGAGGGAGAGAGAGAGAGGGACACTGACACTGACACTGACACTTTTTATTGACATTGGCCTAACTAGTTCTTATGTCAAGGGGTGTACTTTGTCTTCGTAAACTTATCAAAGGCGAAAAATAGAAATAACAATCAGAAACCATAGCTTCACAAATGTAGAAAAATCTTTAACACATATGTGAAAATACCGTGGCGGGCACACATACACACACACACACGCGCGCATACGCTCACACATTCTCACTAACTAATACGAAAGTGTGCGTACAAAACCACATTCCAGCGTCAAGTTTTGCGTCTCAGCTTACTCGTTCAATTTTAAACAGGGCTGGGACAGATCATCGTAAGAAGTAAATAAATAAGTATTTACCTATTGTTTTGTTGAAAACGTATTATGTTAATTACTTAGTTTCTTTTTTCTGATAGAAACTTTCTTTTTTCTGACAGAATTGGCCTCTGCTATAAACTTCGCAAAGTGGTTGGAGCAATTCTTCATCTTCAATGCATAACAATCCCCACGCATGTGCGGGGCATACACATTTGTTACACAAACTTTACATTTACTTCTTAAGTCTTTATACAACTCACAATGAAACAGAAAATGTTCTTCATTTTCCTTGAAGGCATGATTTTTATCTGAACAAAAGTTACACAAATTGTTAATGTTATCGCTATAGTACCATCTCTTGTTATTGTTCAGATCAAGAGTTCGGTTTCTAAATCTCACTAACATGCTCCTATGCCACTTATTTGTGACTAATAACAGATATTTTTCTGTCTGGAAAATACTTTAAAATGAATGAAACCAAGAATATCTTTCATTTTCCTCATTTTGGAGTCAATTTTGGAGTGCCAATTTTATTTATATAATTGAGCATGAATGCAGTTGTTTCAGGGTCCGCACACACCCACACACCGACCCCCCCCCCCCCCCCCCCACACACATACACACACACACACATACACACACACACACACACACACACACACACACACACACACCGTCGCGCTCTCTCCACATACACGCACACGTGCTTCACGTCCAGAGAGAGAGAGAGAGAGAGAGAGGGGGGGGGGGGGGGGGGGGGAGGCAGAGACCAACTGACAGACAGTTTGATGGACAGAGTGAAACTAAAGAGAATCAAACAGACAGAGGTAGGGCGATACATAGAGAGAATGTGCGAGAGAAAAACAACACTAAATAGCGACAGAAAGATAGACCGACAGTCAAGCAGACACAAATACAATCGTAGACAGAAAGACAATGGGGCAGCTAATATGTAAAACCATGAGAGAGGGAGGTGAAGGGTAGGGTTGGGGCAGAGACCGAACATTTCTTCGATGTCGTTTTTTTTTTTTTTTTTTTTTTTTTTTTTTACAGGAAATGCTGTCTCAGAGTGACAACTTTTCTACGGCAGCAACTTTTTACATGAATGCTGTTGCTGCGACATGATTTTATTTTAAGGCAACGACACGATTTTATGGACACTTTTACGTGAAATCCTGTCACACTACCAATTTTTATGAAATTAAGTCGCTCAGCGATAATTTTACATGAACCAGTTGCAGTATTTTCCAGGAAATACTGTCGCTGCGACACAATTTTATGAGCGACAGTATTATATACGACACCGGCCCGCTTTGTTGCCATTCACTTGGAATTTTATTTCAATGTTTCAAAATGTCACGTAATGCATGTTGGTAAGAAGAATGTTAGACGTGAGTTTTTCTTGAAAATCTGAAATGATGTACAGAAAATTAGTGTGTGTGAAACCGAAAAAGATTTGGTGATTATATTTGACAGTGAACTTTCCTTTGACCTGCACATCAAAAGAGTAGTAGATAAGGCTAATCAATTATAGGAATTAGTAAAAGAACATTTTTTCATACATGGATAAACATACATTTTTAATGCTACAAAGGCCTATGGCTTTTGTTAGACCTTATTCAGAATATGCAAATGTTGTTTGGAATCCTTATTTAATAAGACAATCAAAAATGATTGAGAATATACAAGAAGGGCACAATCAAAAATGATTGAGAATATACAAAGAAGGGCAACTAGTTTACTTACAGAATGTAAAAATATGAGTTACGAAGAAAGTCTCAAGTTCTTAAAACTTCACTCTCAGAAAGGTAGGAGGGTTAGGGGGGATTTAATACAGGTGTACAAAATAATGAATGGGATGCATAATGTATTAGTTGAAACATTTTTTTCCTTTCCACAAGCTAGTATAACAAGGAATTCAGAAGGTAAAATCTTTGTTTAAAAAAAAAAAAAAAAAAAACAAAAGAGCATTTGGTTTTCTGTTAGATTGTAGAATGTAATTCCTTTTGAAATTAAATTGACTAAAAACATTAACAAGTTAAAATTTTCCTGGACATTGACTCAGAACTCAAAAATTTTATTGCACAAATTGACTGAAGCATATTAGCTCAAAGTATAAATAATAAGGCATGCTTTTCAGACCCCAAAGAATTTAAGCTAAACACATGAAAGATGGGGTGTTAAAAGGCCAAAAGGCCTAGGCTTTGAACCAGCCCTCAACTTCTACTACTACTACTTCTTTTTACACCTGAGTCTGTAAAATTCCCTATCTCTCTCTCTGAGACAAAGTGAGAATCAGAGATGGGTGTAATTGTTGACAAAATACCACAGTTCATGCTTGCTATGAACACACATGCATGCACACACGAGCACACACACACACACACATGTTGACAAAATACCACAGTTCACATTTGCTATGAACACACATGCACGCACGCGCGTGCACACACACACACACACACGCTCCAGGTTTATGATAAAGACTCAATAATTATTTTTGTCTATAAAGGTGTGTCAAAAAGAGATCACACACACACACACATACATTCACGACACACGACGAACACACGAGCACGTAGCATGATGATTATATACTCTCACTTTGTTTTCACATCCAAGTGAAAAAATTAAGAAGTTCTGACTGGTTTTGCTTCAACAGATGTCCCTGAGATACTCTGTTTGCAATCTGCATGATGGAAATGAAGAAACTGATTAACCTTTTTAGTCTGTCCAGCCCTTAACACATTTATCTCCCCTTGCTTGTGGCATTATACTTAATGTTTTATCTGTTTCTGTCCCTTATGTTCTTTTATATTTTTTTTTAAAAATTCCATTGTATTCCTTAGACTCAGGACAGAAACTATAGTAAAAATTAGAAAACCTCATTAGTTGTTTTATCCTAATGAATAAAGAATTTGTCATCTCTCTTTCATGTAATAGTAATAGTAATAGTAGGGAATGTGTATAGACAATATAGACAAGTCTCTCTCAGGCTCTAGCGTCTGTCACCGATGTGCAGCAATCTGTTTTTCCAGACGAAAAACTGTGTGACACTTAAACTGGTGTCATCTTCCCCTATCTGGTGCTCCATATCAAGT
The DNA here is from genome assembly GCA_016801955.1 of Conus betulinus. Lineage (NCBI taxonomy): Eukaryota > Metazoa > Mollusca > Gastropoda > Neogastropoda > Conidae > Conus > Conus betulinus. Next base: position 230,132 of record JADBJO010000450.1, read on the forward strand.
TTTCCAAGATCTCAGTCCCCTGTTAAGCAAGCATTCTGGAGTGATTTGTCAACAGAGACAAAATCGTGTCAACATTTGTGAAATGGTTTAACACCCCAAACAATTTCTCTGCCGATAACAAATCATGCACGCATGTTACATCTGCTGATGTGTGATTTGTCACCTTAGGAAAGCATCAACTTGTTTTGATATGTAAAATATAACCATAAACAGTGTGACATTTCAAATCTCTAACCAGAATCCTCCCCCTCCCCTCCCCCCACTGTGATTCTAGATTCTGACTGACTGAAACCATTTTACTGACTGAATCCAATTTATTGTCAGATTAACTCAAGGTTGTACTGACAACCTAGATTCAGCTGAAATGTCTTACTGTGAGTCAGAATGACTGCCCTCAATTAGAGAAAGAGAGAGAGAAAAGGTAGCGAGACATCTGACCATATTTCAAACAGCCATTATTAAAGAACTGTCTGAATGAGCATGGGTATATGGACTGTCTTAAAAAAAAGCTGTTCAGAAACCCTTTTTCATGAGTCAGAAAATGTGAAATGAATGTTTGTGGAGCACTTACTTGTTTTGCCAGCGTAACTTTGTGCACCCACAACACAAACATCACTCCGACACAACATTGTGGCAAACTGCACAGTAAGCAGACATGAGCATGTGCCATACCAGCATGAGTTGTTACTGCATTGTTATGGGTTGGGTCTGAATGACCAGTTGTTTTTTGTCATTGGTATCCAAAGTGGTTTGGAGTAATGAGAAACGGTTCCAGGGAGAAAAATCATCCTGCAGCAGTCCACGCCAGTAGTTCAACTTGGTTCCACTTTCCTAGCAGCCTATTGGGAAGATCCCTGTACTTTCATCATTCTGTTTTGTCATGTCAGTTATCGGTGCGAGAGGTTTTTTTTCTTCTGTGTCCCTCTGCTAGGATGACTGTCTAAAGCAAGAATTGAATATGACCATGGATCAAGAGAACAAACTCTTAGTCACTAAACCAACCAGGCTATGTCTCTACAGATAATTCTAAATGATCCACACATCTGCCGCTACTACTTTCTGACGTCCCATCTTCGATCCACACTCTTAGCTTATAAAAATTTGTGTATGCTTTTAACTTGTAAAATTTGGGATGGATTCAGATTACAACCGGAGTCTAGGGACAAAAGGTAGTTTGATTTTCTCCCATGCTGTTCATTGCACTCTACCAAACGTAGCCACACCCAGGGTTGTGTGTTCTTTCACCGTCCCAGTGAAATCTATCAATATCAGGTTCTCAAGTGGTGACCCAGCACCAAAGAGACTCATAATGCATTGCTCTTGACTCGAGTCAACTCTGCACCACTGACCTTGCTTCTGATTAGTCACAAGTTTGTGTATTAAAGTTTCAAACAGTAAATGTGTCACGGTGCAGCATGACTTGCATACCTTTTAATACATTACACTGACATTTGTATGTTGGGCAGTTGTATTGATCTTTTCATATTTTGGAGCGCAAGTTTTACTTGAGTGGCGAGTGTGCATCTATTATTCCTACAATGAGATGGCTCGGAAAAAGAGGCAGACAAAATTCAAATATGCGCGTAGTGACACCTAGCTGAAACTGAAACTTTGAAGGCAAGCACTGATCATGCAAGGATACTTGAAACTTCAACACTGGTGCTTAACACTAGTTTTTTGTTAAAACGGAGACTAACTGCAGGATGTTCACAGTTCAATACAAACTTGTTTGGATTTTGTGTTATTTTGGCTTTTTTTACCTCACCTTTTCTCTTTGAGGACAAGTCGGTCAAACTTGAAGATTTGTGACAACAGAAAGAAAAGAAATTCTCAGAGCATGCAATTTTTTTTTTTTTGGTCATGACCTACCTGCCGTACCAATCTGAATCATGACCTCCGCCAAAAGGTTATGTTTCAACAGCACCTGATGCTTTGTCTGCTGTCTATCAGACAGATTACACAAAAAACTAACACTAAAACTGACCGTAATCACAAGAAGAAATTTGGTGACACAATAGAATGTGAACGAAAGAAGCAGATCATCATTCTGGATTAAAAGGTAGATCCATATCATTCTTTTTATTTTCTTTAACACAGCTAGGTGGAGTTTTTTCTTTTTGATGTTGGGACATTTCTCTCAAAAAAAGTATGCATAAATCTTTATTGAAAAGAAAGGAACAGGCATGCAAGATGTATTGACATTTATAAACTTGTCAAAATTGGGATAGACTCAGATTACAATCCCAAGTCCAGGTGGCGAAAGGCGGTTTGATTTTGATGGAGGCCTTCTTGCTGTTGTTGGTCTCGATTCTACAGATCTCAGGGCAGATCACATGGTTGGGGGAGAGGGGGAAAATACACCCTAAACAATCCTCAGCAGGCATCTTTTACCTTCCTTACTTTGAGATTAATTCCCTATTAATTTCAGGAGCGATTTCCACACACTCTAGACCCACGCAAAAAGAATTTCTATGCCATTCAGCTTGAGTTACCATTCTATTCTTACAGAGGGGTGGGGACTCACTGTTTTAACTTTGACCTCAGTTCAAGGACACAACCATTTTGTATGCATCTCTGTCTTCCTTAAAAATGGTAACACTACCATAGAAACTGGATATACCAAGGCAAATCAATGTCAAAAGTTTTAAACTTCCAGAGCAAATTGGCACTGATAAAAAGGGATTTTCTATAGCATACTTTTTTGCACATTTTAGAGCAAATTGGCACTGTAAAAAAGGGATTTTCTATAGCATACATTTTGCACATTTTAGACAACTAAATGTACTGTCTTGTACACCACTGAAGAAGTAAGTTGGTCATGGATACATGTGGTTGTGTTTCACACATGTGTAAGATCAAATCAAAACAATTTCAAGCCATAAAAACTCTTTTTTTTTATACAGTTTTTATTTATACCGGTTGCACAATGAAACATAACTGGTAAACACTTTCATCTTTTCAAGCACGAATGTATGCACAGTACAATGTCTTGAATTCATGTGATCTTATCTCTCCCCAAAAACACACACACCTCTCTCAAATTCACACACCCATTCTCACACATACACATGTTGCCATTGCAACTTAGACAATTTCTCAACCCCATATCTCAAATTCACAACAAAACATGTTCACATAGAGATGTTCTCCAATGCACAGTCATTTCTTTTTCTTCTCATTTTCGTCAAACGGACACACTCCGGTCTTCGTGTGTCCTTCCCTGCCCCAGAGCAGGGAAACACACACACACACACACACACACACACACACACACATGCATGCACACAAACACATACACACATACACATACGCATGCACACACACACACATATGCGTATACACACACACACACACACATATATGCACACACACACACACACACACACACACAATACATACATAGCACAACAGAATTTCCCTAACATGCCCTGTGCTTCAAGTGGTAGCAAAGATCTCGTCCAGAGGATCCAGGTCATAGGTCACCTCAGGCCTAACTCTGCCCTTCTTCTTCTGCTCCAGTCGCTGTTTGTACTTCTGAGCTGCCACTATTTTCGTGCGTCTCCTCATCTGAAATCCACCAAATGATCATCAGTAAATCATTCTACCTCTACCAATCATCAACTTTGTCTTTTAACAAACCACCCGCCCCACTCTGCCATAGCTCGCTAACTACAATCTGTCCTGTTTACCTACTGAAGGAGTCAGTATACTATATCATTTATCTATTTTCTGTAACCGTAGCAGTTGTTTATTTTTCATACAAACATGTGAACATTTCAAAATCAAAGCATTCACTTTTTCAGTTCTCAGTGTGCACATGTGCCATTCATGCTACTTAAACAAGGCCTTCATATCTTTGGAGATTCCAATCAGTATCATCAAAGTCTGCACGAAGTTGAAGACCGAGACTGACCGGTATTTTGAAATAAGCATGCACACTGTACATCAAGTATGACACATGCAGACCACACAAAAACACCATCACTTCTTCATGTATTGAATAGCAAAATCTTTTTTCTTCTTTCTTTTCTAGCCTGAAATAGTTCACAGCTCTGCACTTAACACTTGCCATCATGATGGCTTGCATTAGAACAAATATTTTTGTAGTGTCTATCAAATAACGATCACTGGCTATACACATAGCAACTATGCAGATCTGCAAAGCAGTTTGATTCAGTGTCACACTTTTTTCTCCCTCCTCCAGCAGAATAACTTTCAGGTAAGCAGAACAGCGGAATTAAGAGCCACAAAGCGGGAATAAACAGACGATGTGACAAGTCTAACAGTAGAAGTTCACTGTCAATGTTTCAGAGTGGTATTCTGATGCTCAACCTTGTACGCAATGTTCAAAACGTACCAGTTCATAGATGCATGCATCTGTCTGTGTGCTGTTTGTATATAAACCAGTACAGATGTATCAATTGCATCCAACAATTAATTCCTATAATAAAAGAAATGTCAGAACCACAAAGACAGCTACTCACATTATTAGGTGAGACATAGTGTGGATTCTGGTAGAGGGTAGGCCACCAAAAGATCCTTCAAAGATTTTGATGGGGTTCAGGACAAAGCGAGGACCTGTAATAACAATTGGAAAAAAAAAAAAAGCAAACCATCACTATTAAGCAAAACAAACAGAACAAGAAAAAATTTGCACAGTACTATGTATACTGTTTTCCCAAAATAAAGCAAAAGGAAAGCAGAAAAGGAATCGACCAACCCAAATAAACAGTTCTTTTCAATTTTCATTACTACAGCCTAATCGAACACACACACCCTTTTCTGGGCTGTCAAACCCATATAAGGAAAAAAGAAAAATCCTATTGTGAAAAAAAGTCACTTCTTTTAACAGATTGTATTCTGAGGAGAAAAAACAACAACAACATCACGAAATTGATGACATAGAAACATCAAAAATAAGCAGTGCTGTACGGGCTATACATTCTGCTAAATTACTGGTATCAGATTTTCTTTTCTTTTCTTTTTTGAATTGCTCCCCCCCCCCCCCCCCCCCAATATAATAGAAAATATTTTGAAGCAACAAAGACCACATCAAAAAACATAGGGGTAAACAGACACTACAGAATGAAAAGTTAGTGTCCACTCTGAACAACGAGTACAATTTTCGCAACCTGTTCACTGGATCACAATTTACAGCATCAAAAAGTAGACACATCATAAACTGTGACCAGAGAAAAAAGTTTCCAGAGCAAAGACTGAAAAATGGCCAACAAAGGCAAAAGAACAGCAGACAGTAAAGATGACCACAAAACAACAACAACTACAGCAAAATGACAGGGTCAAAGAGAGTGATAGAAAAGAGGACAATACAAGCTGGGAACTTACTGATGGCAGGAGTTCTTGGAAGTGAAAGAGCCCACATCATCCCAACACGAACATTTAAACTTTCATTTAGAAAAACACAAAACAAAAAAGGGTAAACACTCGCCCCTAACCATGACGGGCCACCACAGAGGTTAAACCCCAAATTTCAGTCCACTCACCAATTTCAGCCAGTGATCCATCCTCCTCCACGATCTGGTAGTGTCTGACGAACACACGGTTGCTGCAGGCACTGAAGGTCAGTACACACGGTCGATGAATGGCTGACTCTTGGGTGATTACGTGGTGTGCTGAACACCTGCAAAGTATGCACACAGTTTCCTCTGAACACACCCAAACCCTTGATGATTTAGATAATTCCCTGGGAGAAGCTTTAACCAAGTCATTAGCTTACTTACTTACTTACTGCCCATTATGCCCAGTGGCATGTAGGGCAGCAACAAAGGTCCTCCATTCTCGTCTGTTCTGGGCCAACCTCTGGATGGTACCCCATGTGTGGTTCAGGGTCTTCAGCTCTCCCTCTACAGTTCGCCGCCAGGTGTTTTTGGGTCTCCCCCTCTTCCTCCTTCCTTCAGGCGTCCAATGGAGGGCGACACGAGTGATGTTGTCTGGCTCTTTCCTAAGTATGTGCCCTATCCACCTCCATCGCTTTTTCCTGAGAATGTGTTTTTCATGCTTTCTTGATGGCATTGGGAGAGTAGTTCTTCATTTGAGATGGTATTTGGCCAGAAAATTCTTAATATTCTTCTAAGGTTTTGTGTGGAAGACTGATAGCTTATTTAGGTCACTCTCTGTCATTCTCAGCATTCTGAGCCATACAGAAGGGTAGAAATAATGCAGCTCTGATATAGTCTGAGCTTGGTTTTGATGCTGTATTGTTGGGACCTCCATACATTGCTTAGCATTCTGAAAGCATTTCTGGCTTTGTTTAGACGGTTCTTGATGTCATGCCTGCTCCTCCGTCGTGTCTGACAATGCTGCCCAGGTAGGTGAAATTCTCAGTTGTAGGGAGGGTTTCTCCATTCACTTGAATTGATGAAGGGTTTGGGACATTCAAGGTCATTACCTCTGTTTTTCTTTGACTGATCTTTAGTCCAATCTGTTGTGCAAAGCTGCTGAGGCGGGATGTCTTTTCCTGTATGTGTTGGTGAGTGTGGGAGACCAATGCCAGATCATCAGCAAAGTCAAGATCTTCTAAGGCTGAGAAGAGTGTCCATCGTATGCCTCTTGTCTGGTCTTCAGTTGTTCGACGCATCACCCAATCTATGGCAAGATTAAAGAGCATTGCTGACATCACACAGCCTTGTCTCACTCCTGTTTTCACTTCAAAACTGTGGTCACTGTTTCCGACTCTGCATGTGAAGTTGTCATAGAAGCTTTGATGATGAGAAGGACTATCTGCTGCGGTATCCCATACATTCGTAGTATGCGCCATAAGCTGTCTCTGTGGATGCTATCAAAGGCTTTTCAAAATCCACAAAGTTTGATGTACAGTTGTCTCTGCCACTCTGTGCACTGCTCAATTATGTTACGCAGTACAAATATCTGGTCAGTGCATCCTCTTCCTTTTCGAATCCTGCTTGTTTTTTCTCAGTTGTTTATCCACTGCATCTGATATTCGCTGAATGATGATCTTTGCAAGGATCTTACTTGGAATTGACAGGAGGGTGATTCCACGCCAGTTGTTGCAATCTTTAAGTGTTCCTTTCTTGGGGATCTTCACAATTATTCCCTCGGACCAATCATTTGGTATCTTCTTTTCTTCCCATATAGTTATAAAGAGTGGCAGAAGTATTTGGGCCGCAAGATCTGGATCTGCTTTGAACACTTCAGCACTGAGGTTGTCTTGTCCAGGGGCTTTTCCGTTTTTTAGAGCTTTAATGGCAGTCACGATTTCTTCTTTTGTTGGTGGTTCAGCATTGATGTCAAGGTCATCTTCCGCAACTGGAATGTCGGCTTCTCTAAGAGGTGGTGGTCTATTCAGTGTCTCACTGAAATGTTCTGCCCATCGAGTTTCCTGTTCTGCTTCTGTTGTTAGCAGTCGCCCCTGTTTGTCCATGATCGGTGTATCTGCTGTTCCACGATATTTGCCGCAGATTATCTTGGTGATCTTATATACCTTTCCTTGTTCTCCTTTGTTGGCTGCATCTTCTGCTTCATCTGCAAGGGATTCCATGAATTCACGTTTGTCAGCCCTTGATTTCTTCTTCACAGCTTCATTTGTTTCCTGGTACAGCTGTTCATACTTTTCCTTCAATCGTTTAGATTTTGCCTCCATCTTCTGCACCTTCAGGGCTCTGCGTTTTTCAATGAGCTCCCATGTGTTTGCTGTTATCCATTCTTTCTTTTTCTGTTGTTGTGTTCTGAGACAGGTCTCACTGGTTTTCAGGTAAGCTGTCTTTACATGTTCCCATTTGGTGTTGACTTCATCCGAATCTGGCTGTGTGTGGTGATCTAGATCTGCCAGTGCTTGAAATCTGTTCCTCAGCTGCAGAACAAAAGTATTCTTTACTGTGGGGTCTTTCAACTTTTCTGTGTCAAACCGTTGCCTTCCCGTTTTCCTGATTCCTGTTTTCCTGAGTTTCACTTTCAGTACTGCTACCACAAGGTGGTGATCGCTGCCAACATCTGCTCCCCGGTTCACCCTGACATCATGGAGTGAGCGTCTCCAAGTCCCATTTTCATTAGATGATCAATTTGATTTCTGTCCCTTCCATTAGGGGAATGCCATGTCAGCTTATGGATGTCTCTGTGTGGAAAGAGGGTCCCTCCAATAACAAGATTGTAGGTAGTACATAGTTCTAGCAGCCTCTCACCATTTGCATTCATGATGCCACAGCCCTCTTTTCCCATGGCTCTATCGTAGTTGGTGTTGTCACTTCCTACCTTCGCATTCATGTCTCCCATGACAATTTTTAAATCGTGCCTTGGAATATTTTCTAATTCAGCTTGTAGCTGCTCGTAGAATTCATCTTTGTCTTGTTCGTCGCTGTCATTTGTGGGGGCATAACACTGGATGATAGTAGTGTTGATCTGTTTCCCCTTCATCCTGATCTTGATGATTCTGCTATTGACAGGTTTCCACTCTATCAAACTGTTTTTTCTACTCCTTTCTTTAGGATCATGGCTACTCCTTGAAAGTGTTGGTCGTCATCCCTACCTGAGTATAGCACTGTCTCACCTGTGCTAGTTTTTAGTCTTCCAGAACCTGTCCACCTACTTTCACCTATCCCAAGGATGTGTAGTTTGTATCGTCTCATCTCTGCTGTAACCTGTGCTAGTTTTCCTGTGTCATACATCGTTCTCACATTCCAGAATCCAATCCTGGTTTTGCATTTGGTGTTCAGTACTTCCATCTTCCTGTCAGTGGCTTCCTTTCGGCTTTCACCACTGTCATTCATACGAGTATCTTCCGATGACTCTGGAAGCCATCACACCCGAGTTTGGGTTCCTTTGTTGCTGTTTCCGTAACAAGAGATTTTCTTTACGGGACAGAGTTGTTAGCCCTGTGCCCACCCCCAACCTGGAGGACCAGTGGATCACTCTTCGTCTGGTCCCTACCCCTTTGACCTGTCCGGCTTGGGTGGCCCTACCAGGAGACGAATCTCCCGCCGGCATAGCTCTCAGGGTCATCGGAGACACGCAAGCCCCCCAACCACGGCAAGGTTGTGATCCTATGGGAGGCAAGTCATTAGCAATGACGCTTAAAATATCAGCCTATCATTAGTGTTTCTGAACCAGAAAATTAAAAGTGAATACAAGAAATACCCCCCCCCCTGCACACACACCACTACCACCACCACCGCTCCCCAGTGACAATGGCATGTGCATCTCTTTAAAACAAACAAAAACAGTGCTGCATGGGCTGCCTATTCAAATGAGCAGCCTGCCCCTGAAAAATAACCAACGAAAACAGCAGTGACAAATTACATGTACCAAGAAAAAATAGGAGAGATGAGATGTTTTGAGGATTTTCCCCTCTTGTTCATAGTAATAGACCACGTCCTCATCCATTGAAACACTTCTTCTCTCTCACAGAAAGTCTGTTGTTGGGAGAAAAAAATCCATATGTTTTCTCAACATAATACCCCTTCAGAGAAGCTTCACAATCGCAATCTAACAGTCACTTCAAGCAATCAACGATTGCTACTACTCATAATCCTTCTTTGAAAATGTACCTCAATCACAGAACAGCCATGCCAGTACTGGCACAGTGTGTGGTGCTGTAAGCACGGGACACATTTCAGTGATAGCTAGCAAAAGCAAGTCACCAGCCCAAGGTGTGCCAGCTGACCTTAGACGAGAGAAAAGAACACGTCACAGTGGGGGGGGGGGGGGGGGGGGGGGGGGGGGGGGGGGGGGGGGGGGGGGGGGGGTCATGGACTGCTGCTGGAAGGCTGTGGGTTTGAAGCACCATCAAAAGCATATTCACACATTAATACATTATCTTTTCAGTCCTGTTAGTTGCCACCCATAGTTGTCCAGTGTACTGAGGGCTGCAAATGGCTGACGGAAACCACACAGCTGACTTTCACTCAATGTATCTCTTGAATGGTTCTGTTCCAGTCCAACACAACAACTCCTCTGACCGAAGTCTCAGAATGTTATCAAAAGCTTGTGATCATGTTCAACCGATTCTCGAAGGCAGAAGGTTTTCCTAAATTTCATAAGGAAACACTACTGACAACAGAATGGGTTGAAAGGTGATGTTCTAGTTATTTTGGATCAGAACATGCTACAGACATGACTGATCACCACTGAAGTGATTCTGCAGCAGTGCAGTCTCCTCCATTGAGTTGCTTCAGGTTGAACCAATAATAACTTCTGTTAACTGCTGGCTCTGAGACTGGGGCAGAACAACCTGCATGTGGCTGCGCACTGCGGAGTGGCATGGGAGTAAAACATTGGAAGAAAAATAAAACCCTTTCTATGGAAATGCCGAGATTTTTAAAAGGTGTAAAATGGGAACAATGGAGGGGACGGGACAATTGTTCACACAAAATTATGGACAAAGTTCGAAAAGCCTAATCCACGCCAGTGTCATTTCAATAATGCCTGTCTTTTTTCTTTTCTTCCTTCCTTACTTCCACAACCAGGCTGTTTTTGTCCTTAAACCAAAGGCTTCCCCGAAGTTGGAGTATGGCGCCTAAATGGCAAGATAAAAAAATGGTCATACACACAAAACTCACACCCTTTGTTGGGTAGATGGGATTAACATGGGGTGAAACTGAAAAAAAAAAAAATTGAAAAACTGAAAGGATGGGGTCCAGGGGCTGCTTAGGCCCTGGCAGGGTACAGGGGCAGTGCCCTGGTGGGGGGCCCAGGGGGGCAAAGCCCCCTGGTCGAAAATGATTTTTTAAAAAAATTCAGACAGTTTTTGTGGCCTCTGATGAAAGGAAATTTGGAACTGAGGCCTTGTTTGAAACACATATTTATTGCTTATATGACAGTTTCCCATACATAAAATGACAGTTTCCCGTACATAAAGTGGGTTTTTGTGTGTGTGTGTGTGTGTGTGTGTGTGTGTGTGTGTGTGTGTGTGTGAAATACAGTGCAGTGAAACCTCTCTATTTAAACCTTCCCTAATAAGACTTCCTCTCTAAAGTGACTCTAAATTCTGTGATGGTTCCATCAAACTGTCTGTTAAATTACCTATCTTTTTATCTTCTTTTTTAAAAAAATCCATGTTTCATGTTAAGATCACATATCTGTGCATTTTGTAAGGTCTTAATAGAGAGTTTCCATTGTACTTCCAAAACTAACCCATTTTATTACACGGAATACAACCTTTAGTAGTTTTCCCCATCCTTTTTCAAGAAAACTAACCCTCATATTTATTTTTCTTTTCTGTTTTTTTTTTTCTTTCTTTGAAAATTTTTTCATACTATTATGTCACTCTCTCTCTCTCTGCTTATATCCATCCATCTTTGTGTGTGTGTGTGTGTGTGTGTGTGTGTGTGTGTGTGTGTGTGTGTGTGTATCACTGGGGGGGGGGGGGGGGGGGGGGCATGGAGGGCTATCTTCATGCTTTTAATATGGTCCAGACTTCTGGCATGCTTTGCTAGCCGAGATTTTCCATTGGATCCAAACTTGAGGTCCGAGTTGCACACACGCAGCAAAACGCTACACCAGGTTTGTTCGTTTTCAAACACCAAACATGATGTTGTCGTTTTTCATCATCTATTTTGTTCAGCCAAGCCCATCGCCACGTCTTAGTGACGCCAGCGTCGATCTCCTCAACTGAATCACCTTCTTTAAGATAGGTCATTCTCACGGTTTCCAACCAACTCCAAACTCGAAATCTAGATTTCGGCAAATGATGCTTTATCTCTGTTCCCTAAAATAAAGAGTACTTCCGATTCGGCACTTTCGTTTTATGGTAAGACGCACTCGATACGCAATTTGCCCAATTTTAGAGACTGTTTGAAAAAAAATTATTTTCCTTTTTTTTTTCTTCCCAGATTTATGTAAAATGGAAAATTCCGTCTCGAAAAATTCCATAAAACGGACTCCGTCCTCAGACTGAAGAAGTTTCACCCATGGATTAACCCTCTTGTCAATCGGGCGCCCGCTAGCGCCCAACCGGAAATCACACAGCCAAAACGCTGAGCGCCTGCCAGCGCCCGGTAAAACACGTGGCAACAATGGGCGCCGCCCATGTTTCTCGTAGAAAAGGAAGTCTCGCGAGAACGTGATTTCCTTCTTCCTGTAGCCATTTTCTACTGTCTGCAAAAAACCGCGAGTCGATGCGTGCCGTGGTTCTCGAGTTACGAATTTTTAAAGTTTTGAAGTCGAAATGCCGTTTTTCACCATGGCTTACCTTGATTTCTGCCGTTCTATAATGAGATTTAGTGATGGAGATACTGCGATTTGTAGAATTTACGGCATAAGACTAAGTGAAAGTGCTGGGTGATGAAGCTTAGAGTGACCTAGATTTCGACTGGGATGAGGTTCAAGGTATGATGAACAACGATTCGGAAGGAAGTTCTGAAGAAGAAGATTTTTTTTTTTTCCCCGAGAGTAAATGGCTCATGTGACATTCTTCAGACTTACGATATAGCAACATATATATTCGTAGGAATTTTAAAAATTATTTTCATTTCATTCTTTCCTTTCCTCTCTTTTAAATCATTTTTTTTAATTGAGTAACCATGTTCAAATTACGGAGTTACCTATCTTGCCGATGTTTTTTTTTCGGTGTTGCTAAGCTCGGATAAGTGCATACTGAAGAGGGTTAATCCTTGCCTGTCTATACAGGGAATGTCTGCAAGAGTATCAGCCTGTATATGCAGAAAACAAAACAAACAAAAAAACAAAACCCAAAGGCATTGCTTCCTGTCACATCTCTTAACAACTGACAATAACAGACTAAAATTGTCAGGCACAGATGGACTCTACAAGAAGAAACAGGCATCTCAGAATAGAGGGATAAAAAGAGAAGAGTGAGGGGCATGTGACACTGAGCGACAGCCAGAGATAGCAAACACAAACTTAAAAAACAAAATAAATCATACTTTGGAGTATGATTACTGTACATACCTGAACGAATAACTCTTTCATGAGTTTCAGTTCTGGAGATTTGTCAAATTCCTGAAAGAAACAAAACAAAACAGAAGTATGTAATATGGTAACAGTTTCTAAACACTGCGATTAAACAGTAAGTGCATAAAACACAGACTGGCCTAGTAGACAAGACCTCCAACATTTGTTCCAGCATCCAGGGTTCAATTCCCATTTGAAACAACCAAGCTGTAAGAAATTTTCACTTTATAGCAAGGTCCAATGCATGATGCATCAATTAAAAATCTTACATGCATCTAAATCCCATTACATCTTTTGGAGAAGATAGTGAAGAGCTGGCCATTGTGCACTGATGGGATTTACAACACAAATACCCGAAAATGGAATATGACTACTTTATGGTAGGATGAAAAATTGAAGTGTACACAAACTTCTCACCATACATTTGTTCACCATATTTTTTTTTTTTTTTTTCTTTCTTTTTTTGTCCCACCTTCTGTACCACCTCAGTAACATTACACCTATGCAGCTCATTTTGACACCCTGTCCACAGCCTGGTCAGTCCCGCCACAGAACTGGCACCGGCAGTCCACAGGGAGCAGTCAATGTCAAGTCATCAAGAGGCAACCCACTAGAGAAGACACTGCACTGCTGCCAAGTCACTTCAGTGGTATTCAGTGGCGCCTGTTCTGATCCAACGTACGCAGGACACCACCTACTAAGCCCCCTACTGACGACAACAATTGCTTAGTCGTGGAGCCGGTGTGAGTGAGCTCTCCCTCTGGAGGGCGCCACCACGACCATGCAACAACAGCCCCCATAGACTCGCCGATGCTGGTGACCCCAACGGAACCAAACCAAGGCCACAGACATGGAGAGGACATCCAAACTGAGGTCACCATGAGAGCAGGGCATGAAGGGCCACAAAATTTGAGACTTTTTTAATGCTGAACGATGAAAATGAGGACGATTAAGATGATGCTAAGATTTCCATTCCGGTCTGAGACTGCATGATAGGGCTGTACTCTATGCTTCCTTTTATAATATATCCTGGCGTCAACCAGGCCCAAGAGGTACAGACACCTGCAGTGTTGGTCAGAAATTTTGTGCAACACTCTCAGAGACGCATCCATTAAGTGAATGAAACTCGACTGTATGATCCCAGTCTTCCCACTGAGTCCGCAGCAAACTCTCCTCTGGGTAGGAGCCAGTCAGGGCAGTAAAATCCCACATGACTCTGAGGGGAATTAAACCCACGACATCCCAGCTGGAAGTCCACGACACTAACCACTTCACCACTGCAGCTGGTTTGTTCACCATATTTACATAACCTTTTTCATCCACTGATGTCATTTGCCTTTTATGTCGTTTATACCTAAAAAAAAAAAAAAAAAAAAAAAAAAAAAGTCAGAACAGAACTTCCTTCATCACAGTAAAGACTGCTGCTTATGTGAACAGAAAACAGCAGAAATAATCTCCAACACACACCAACTGACCTGACTATTTGTCCAGTTCATAATCAGGATGAATGCGAAAAAAAAAAAAATGCAAGAACTGGACTGATTGTTTCATGTAATCACAAAAAAAACCCACAACAAAATCTTTCAATAGATCAGGAAGAAAGGCAGAAATGATTACGCCATTTAGGACCAGGAAAAGTGTTTTCAAGTCTGTCAAGTAACATAGTGCACTTTATGTTTGGATAGTATATCCTCACATTGAATAATAACATCATACACACACAAAAAAAATGGCAAGTCAGATGTAGACAATTACTTCCAGTTTATTTCTACCTTCTATGCTGTCAAATTTCTACCATGTCATTCCTCATTCAAATGAAAATCAAAACCTATAATTAGAACAATGCCAAAGCTAATTCTTAATATTTATACATCAAAATCTACCACAAAAAGTTTTTTTCCAACAAAATGTGACAGCAAAGATAGCGACATATTATACCACTGTTTGTGTGTGTGTGTGTGTGTGTGTGTGTGTGTGTGTGTGTGTGTGTGTGTGTGTGTGTGTGTGTGTATGTGTGTGTGTGTGTGTGTGTGTGTGTGTGTGTGTGCGTGCTGGTTTTACTATGGTTGTGTGTGTGTGTGTGTGTGTGTGTGTGTGTGTGTGTGTGTGTGTGTGTGTGTGTGTGTGTGATTTAAATATCCCCTTTCTTCCCCCCTTCCAAATATCAATCGTCTGCTAACAGTACTGGCGCTTCTGCTCACCTTGTCAAACGACAGGATGGGGCGTGATGTGGCGAGACAATTGCCTGTCATCTTCATTTCCATCATGGTGTGAACTGTCAACAAAAAACAAAAACAAAAAGTAGCAAGTAAAAGGAAATGTAAAACACTTCCTTTCTAAAACATTACGATCAATCATGGTGCTTGGAACTGAAAAAAAGAATCGATTTAAACCAAAAATTCTCAGTCTAAACAGAGGGATGTTTTGTTTGTTTCACTGTCTTAAAAACTAAAACAAAGACTGCATTAATACAATATCCATCAAAAGTATTTTCATAATCACAAAAAACAAGAACAAGACCCACTAAGACTTTATTTGTATTACGAATATATTCCAAAGATGACAACAATACATAAAATCAATAATTTATATTTTTTCTGACAATAGTAATGTGGGTGTATGGATGTGCGCTTGGTCTCTGTGTGTATATGTGCATGCACACTTATGTATGCATGTTAGCGTGTTTTATACCTTTTTGTTTTAAAATTCTTCTAACCATTGTGATAGTTCTTATCCTGAACGGAGTGGTTTAATTCATCTTTCTTTCATTACTTTATTCAGCTGAAAATGAGTTTTCAATGGTTAGAGATTTTAAGCTCATCAAAACTCATTCCAATTTCGCTTGAGCACCTGTCATTTTAAAGCTTTTCCACAACAATTACATAGTACTGAGGAATGGGAAGGGAGTGTCTGTGAGAAGTCCACTGTGATCAGTTTCTTTTAAATATTACACATAACTTGCAGTTATGCAGTATCACTGTTTATGCCAATCTGCTGAACATTTTTTCTGACCACAAAAAATCCACATGAACATATCAAGTCCCTTCTCTCTGTTTTTCATGTGCATAAATTAAAAAGAAGTATTAAAAAGAAAGGAAAAATTGAAAGTAGTAGTGAAAAAAAAAATAATGATTTGCAAACACAGAATGACATATACGATACAAACTCATAATATGTTCTCACCATTTTCAACCAGGAATTTGACTGAAGGGCCTTGTGGAACATTTGAAAGCCTGCACAGGCACACGGCATAGTCATTTGGTCAGGGCAATGCCATGATGAGCACATGAAGCCATAATGACAACAACAAGAAACTACTTTGATAAGCGCATCAAACCACTTTGATAAACACATCAAACTACAATGATAAACACACCCAAACTACTTTGATAAACACATGAAACTACAATGATAAACACACCAAACTACTTTGATAAACACATGAAACTACAATGATAAACACACCAAACTACTTTGATAAACACATCAAACTACAATGATAAACACACCAAACTACTATGACAAACACATCAAACTACCATGACGGGCACACCAAACTACTATGACAAACACATCAAACTACCATGATGGGCACACCAAACTACTATGACAAAACACACCAAACTACTATGACAAACACACAAAACTACCATGATAAGCACACCAAACTGCTATGATGACCACACCAAACTGCAATGATGACCACACCAAGCTGCTATGATGACCACATGAAACTGCTATGATGACCACATGAAACTGCTATGATGACCATACCAAACTGCAATGATGACCACACCAAACTGCTATGATGACAACACCAAACTGCTATGATGACCACATGAAACTGCAACGATGACCACACCAAACTGCTATGATGACCACACCAAATTGCAACGATGATCACACCGAACTGCAACGATGACCACACCAAACTGCAATGATGATCACACCAAACTGCTATGATGATCACACCAAACTGCAATGATGAACACACCAAACTGCAACGATGACCACACCAAACTGCAACGATGACCACACCGAATTGAAACGATGACCATACCAAACTGCAGTGATGACCACACCAAACTGCTATGATGACCACACCAAACTACAATGATGACCACACCAAAGTGCAATGAAGACCATACCAAACTACAATGATAACCACACCAAACTTAACGATGACCACACCAAACTGCAATGAAGACCACACCAAACTACAATGATAACCACACCAAACTTAATGATGACCACACCAAACTACAGCAGCATCCTGCCCACACAAGTCTCAGTAACATAATTATCCAGTTTACACAAACAAATTTTTACATCTCCACATCTGTTTACCATATTGTCCCCTCTCAAACAACAGCCTTTGATTGTCAGTTATCTGATCCAAATGTCACAGGCCAAATGTCTGATCCAAATGTACTGTCAATGTATTTTCATGTGGTCATCATTTGAGTTTGGTGTGGTCATCATTAGAATCTGGTGTGGTCATCATGGTAGGTTTGTGTGTTTATCATAGTAGTTTGGTGTGTTCATCATGATAGTTTGATGCGTGTGTGTGTGTGTGTGTGTGTGTGTGTGTGTGTGTGTGTGTGTGTGTGTGTGTGTGTGTGTGTGTGTGTGTGTGTGTCTGTCTGTCTGTCTGTTTTCCCACAGCTTCTGTTAATCAAAATTCCAAGAATTTGTCAGACCTGACCTTCGATTTCCCACAATCTATTTATAACATTACATAATCATATCATATATGACCTTTCTCTTTTTAATGACTCTGTCAAACCAGCCGAGAGTGCTTTGACAAACTGGTCCAAAACTGCAAACTAGGGAAAGCTGAGGTACCCAAGACTGTGGGTACAGGACAGAGGTAGAGGAGGAGGAGGGGCATGCACAGATACTGAGTAACAAAAAAGAAAAAGAAAAAAGACTACAACTAAAAGAAATACCTTTGTATCATTTTCTTCAGGGACTGACGGTCAAAGTGAAAGGCATATATTTAGCAGGGCAGAAAGGTGAAATGAAGAACAATCTGAAATCAGTCTCTCCCTGCAGCACATGTAAGTTGCATGCTAGTTAGTCACAGACAGTAGAGCAGGTAAAGGTCAGGACATTTCAGACAGTGATGCTGTCTGGCCATGGCAGCTTGGGCAAAAGGAGAAAGAGGAAGGGGAGGGGGGGGGGGGCTGGAAAGAAGGAAGTTGGAACTGGAAGGTGACTTTTCATTTCTTTTTCTTTTTTTTTTGTCATTTATTTGTCTTTTCTGACAAGATACACTTATGTGACTGCCTATGCCTCAAAATGACTTATCTTTCTCAAAGAGCCGAGAGTAACGTACCTGAGTGATTGTTTGTACCTAAAAATGTTTTATCATTCTTCAGGAGTCGAGACACACAGTACTTGAGCAATCTCCTTAAAGTTAATTTTACCTGTTTCAAACTTTCCTTATGACGCTTTTCTGTATTCAAACTTTACTGCAAATAAAGAACATAAAAAAACATATCAAAATATTTCTTACGACATGTACGAATCTTCTAACTTTACTGCAAATAAAGAACATAAAAGAAGCACATCAAAATATTTCTTACCACATGTACAAATCTTCTTTTTTCTTGCCCTCAAAAAGATGCATTTGTTGCAGTTCTTCATTTCACAGATCTGTGAACAGCAATACATCAACATCAGAAACAACAACAGCATAATAAAGTATGACTTGGGATCTTTTTTTTTACTGTCAAGATAAAACATGAATCAAGAACCTTACTCAACTTATTTACAGACCTAATTCACGAATTATGCATACAGATTTCACACAAATACTGTAAGAGACATAAATTAAAATAGGTTGACCAATTAAATTCTTAATTACAGAAGAAATACAGATGTGGCCAACTGCCACATTCCTTCTAAAGTTTAGAGAAATTTACCATAAACCAGGGTAAAATTGCAAGTGTTTGGACAACAAAAACAAAGCATAAGACCTTTATTACTCTTGACTGAAAATATGACTGAAACAAAAGTCAGGTAGACTGAGATTAGACAGCACGGCGATAGCAGCATCTTAGAAATAATAGAATCCACCAAGCTGAAACAGCACACACCGAAGCAGAATTTCTCATTTAATTAACCCACAAACAGCAAGAAAAACAATTTTTTTTCCCATTCTAATGAAACATCAATTCAAACAAAAAGCTGTTTATGCCAGTCACTCAACATTTTTCACTTAATTTCCCTCTCGGTGTTTGCTCTCTAAATTCTGATGACTGCATTTACATTAATAGATACATAAATTCGTTTTTTTCACTGTCGACATACTTTCATATGCAAACAAGCACAATTATAAAACTCAAAAATGAAAGGACTGAAAATTTCTTTTCAGGTCAGCCAAATTTCCAATAAACAAAACAATGCCTAGGACCAATGAATGTTCCTGTTAACTCTTTCATCCCTACAACCCGGTTTTCCGGTTTGCAGAAATCCTTCCCTTCCTTCCTGCAGCCCGGAAAACCGGGCAGCACAAAATCCCTCCTTTCCTTCCTGCAGCCCGGAAAATCGGTTCTCGCGGTAAGCACACTTTGAACTTTGCGCGAGTCGAGTCATCAGTACACGTCATGACCAAGTCGCTCGCATGGCAGCAGTGTTTATGAATAGAATGGATGCCAGACGGCCCCTACAGCATGGGAAAGTGGTCACAGCTCTATTTCTGGCCGGTTTGCTACTGCATACGTGGCAGTCCTCACTTTACACTTCTTTTTTTTTCTCTAAATCCAGGAATGAAGGGAATACTTGTATCATAAGAATCTAGGAACAAGAGGAAGGAGGAAGTAACGGTTCATAGAAAAAGTAGGAATAAAAGAGTTAAGTGTTCATCCTATTTCTTTCCCCTGTGTGTGGTGTGTAGCTGCTTCATCCTCCATGTCATTCCATGCACCATTCCTGTGTTGCTCATTCCAGCTCTCTGTGCATAACCTCATCTGGTATGGACTGCACAGCCAACCTGACTGAACATTTCCTCCGCCATACGCACACAGCCTCAGTCCTCATCTGCATACAGCCTCAGTCCTCATCAACTTGCCGATACTGATGACTGACAAGATCTCACTAGGGACATGGGTACGGGAGAGAACATCAAAACTGAGGTCACCATGAGAGTAAGGAATAAGTGGCCCCAGAGTCTGAGACTTCTTGTACTGTGATCCGTGAGCATGACTGTTGTGTCTACACGATGCTATGGAGATCCATTCTGGTCTGAGATTTCAAAACAGGACTGTGCTTCACTTTTTCTCTCAAATTTTTTTTTTTTTTTTTTTTTATCCAATATTAATGTGGCTGGTGACTGACTTTGTTTTAAATCAGTCTTTGAATGGACTTGCATTTCAATAGAAGTCCTGGCATTTCAATTTTTACACCACATGCTTGGTGCTCTGATGTGGCCTCTGTGATCGGCTGAGCAACAAACAATATCATGTCATCATCTAATGAAATATTTTGAACAAATTATCATTTCAAATATAAGACTTTACCTCATTGATGACTGAAAGCTGATCTTTCCTATCCATTTTCGAATCTGGAAAACAACACACAATGTTGTTCAATTTTCTTTATGAAAATTGTATGAACACACACACACACACACACACACACACACACACACACACACACACACACACACACACACACACACACACACACATATGTGCTATAAAAGTCACAAATTTGGCACAGATCACATGTATTTTTCTTCTCTGCCTCCTCTCTCTCTCTCTCTCTCTCATACACACACACACACACACACACACACACACGCACACACACACACACACACACACACACACACACACATACACACACACACACACACACACACACACACACACACACACACACCCCATGCACACACACACACACACACACCAATGTTCAACGAAGTTATCGAAACAAAAAAAAGCAAAATTAAATAAAGCATAAAATGCTATGTTCACCAGTGCAATCCAAAAGCAAATACAATTTTTTGAAAATACAATTACAATACATTACTCTCCTTCATGCTCTTTGAAAGAAGCTGAAGTGGATTAAGAAGCCTAGATAATAATAATGCATGAAATTTTTTATGTTCTACTTGCAGTGGATTTCATCACCGGTTATTCACATTGAATTTGGGCTTTAGGAACTTGAAAGAGATATCAATGCAGAATCTACATATAACTGTCTAAGACATGAATAGGACTTTGTGTGAATGATAAAATGGTGTGTGTGTGAGTGTGTGTGTGTTCGTTCGTACTTCTGTTTAACGTCTGTTCACTTTGAGTGATATAGACGTGAATGAAAGAGAGAGTGCCTGACTGACTGAATGATTAGATGAATAAGCCTATGTGTTGTGTAAGCATGAATGTAGGCCTTTGTATGTGAGTGTGTGCGTGTATGTATCTGTATATGTGTCTAAACTGAACATTTAACAGATCAATCATCTTAAATACAACAGTTAGTGGGAAAAAATTAAAAATTAACATATAGCAAGAAAACAAAAATCCATTCACTATCTTAGACACAATGAAATAGCTCAAAACTATCTAAATAAAAACCCCAATCGGACTATGTATTAAGTATTCAGCAATTTCGATCATCAAAGAATGATTCGAAAGTAGATCTTGCAAGTTTTTTTCAGAAAAAGTATTGGATCGCAAAGATGTTGGTAAGAATGTAGTCAACTTGTGACAATTGAACAGAATATGGTTCAGTGTTATCTCTTTACCACAAATACAGTTAGTATTCTTACTAAACTTTGTTTTTAAAGCATTTAGCTTTAATCGAATTATAAGGGAAGATATTTGTCTGGAATAATAAACTGGAAGATCAGTCGTTTTTCTTAATACAAGGTCTAATGGAAAAGCTTCCCATTGGTTGGATGAAATCTCGGTAGACGTATCAACATTTGTTTGAGCTCTCTTCCGTGCAGTCGATTCAAGGGTACGATAGCATTCCACTACTGACGGTTTTTTTTTTAACTCAGAAAATGATGACCCTGCTTTTTTAGCACTTTTTTTTCGCAGCCCTATCAGCCAGTTCATTTCCAAGTATACCAGTATGCGAAGGAATCCAGCAAAATTCTATAAAAATGTCTTTAGATGCCAGACAGTATAAAGATATTTAATTTCAAAACACAAGGTCGGGTCGGGTCGAAATATTGGAGGAGTCAAGGGCAAGTAGGACTGATTTTGAATCTACAAAGAAAACTACCTGAGCGATGTTAATGGGAAGATCTGTTAGAAATTCCATTGCCATCATTATAGCTACTAATTCGGCTGTAAAAACCATCAGTAAAACACCTGAAAATGATTTTGATATCTTTCGTATACATGTGATTTTGCTAAATTTGTGATGATATTAATATTTACTCTTTTTTTGATATCAGAATAACCAGTATCAAGAATAGAGTGTGTGTGTGTGTGTGTGTGTGTGTGTGTGTGTGTGTGTGTGTGTGTGCGCGAGTGTGTGTGTTTTTGTGCGCGTGTATGCTTGTGTGTATGGGTGTTGTGTATGCATGCGTGTGGTGTGGAGGGTGTTTTATATGTGTGTGTCTGTACTATATTCCGTGTGTGCGTGAGGTGTGTGTGTGTGTGTGTGTGTGTGTGTGTGTGTGTGTGTGTGTGTGTGTGTGTGTGTGTGTGCGTGCATATGTGTGTGTATGAGTGCTTGTGAAAATGTATGTAATGTGTAAACCCTTAGCCTAAGGGTCTGAAGGCTCCTTCAAACAAGACATACTTGCCTTGTGGGTAAATGTGGTATAAATGTCATTGACAAATGTCCACTAAGTACACTAATTTTACACTAACAGTGATTACTGACCTTGTTTGGAGTGTGCCATGAGTTTTCGCAGATCTTGCATCAAGTGGCGAGACCTGTAGGAGATGCCTCTGGAGCTGAAGATCAACACACGTTGCTTGTTCGTCCATTTTGCCTTCGGCAATGTGGAAAAAAAAGCAATGGTCAAATTAAACAAAACATTGGTGATATGTGATGCATTACAAGAGTAATATAATGTAACTCAGAATTCTTGAAAATAAAAACTAAAGCAATTTGAAAACCATCGTCATCATGACCATCACCTCCTCTCTCAGCAGGAAAGAAAATACACAATGACACCAAGAGGAGGAGACATCATTTATTTTCATGTGATTTTTGCCAGTGTAAATCTCAAACTGAAACAAAACTTAAATAAACTGCTAACAATTTTAGTACAAATCTTAACTTCTTTTTTCTAAAGATACCTGTAACACCTTAGTCTTCCCTCTCTTGAATTTTGCTGCTCCATAATTTGGAACTTATACCAAAAGAAGAACATTAAGAAAACTGAGACGGTACACACATTATACAGGAGGTACTTTACCAGAAGTTATACTACAAACAAATATCACAAAAACACATACGGCATGTGAATTGTAAATTTTATAGTAAAAGAAAGAACATAAAATTATACATGTTGAAAAGAGACCCATGGCAAAGGTTGTTGCACTGTGTTGTACAGATTTAATGTCTTGAAAGTTTGTTGTTTTTTTTTACTAGCTGTTGCAGAGTTTTGGTTCCAGACACTGGACAGCGGAACTTGGAAGAATACTCAAGATGGTACACACAATAGTTTTTGAAGGCCTATTATTATGACTTTCTGTTGCATTGTTTTCAAAGACCCTCTGTAAAAGCTCAGGATGATGCTTGCTTTGGCCCAAATATTATTATGTTGGGTGACTCCCAAAATAGTTTGGAGTGCTCATTCTTTGGACTCGTTGGAGGTCTTGATTCTGGAGAGTGTACTTGGAAAAGGTGATGAATTTCCACTGTTAACTAAACATGAAACTAGTAACAAATGTCTAGAGACAGCTGCGTGACTCATTCACCAATTCAGTCTTCCATCTTTCATTCTGAAGATCTTCCTGAAACACCTGTCTATCTTGTGCTTGAGCTGCCTGGTGTGTTGGGGTTGGTGTTGTCAGCAAACAAGCTGGCGAACAAGAGGCCCACCCTGCCTGGATGGTCAGTAATGACAGGGACAGACAAGGGGTGAGAACATTGCCATGAAGAACTCCTGATTTCACACTGAATGACTGACTGAGTCCTGTCTTTGAAAGGGCGACCACCTAATGGTTGATATGTTTCAATCAAGCACCATCCCTTTCATTTTCCTTTTCTCTCCATGTGTACCCAACGACTTGAATGAAATTAACCTTTCTAAGAACAAAACAAAAGGGATGGCGCTAGATCGCAAGTTGCCGACATTATCATATTTAAATACTGTTCACTGAACAATGAGCAACTGTGACATTTACTGAATACACACTTTGTGACATGCGCATGCACTCAAAACTGAAAACTAGCGGGGCGGGGCCGGAATAGCTCAGCTGGTAAAGCATCGGACTCGTAATCTTGGGGGTTGCGAATTCGCATCTCCGCCGGGCCGTTTCGGTACAGGGGGGATTTTTCCTTCTGAGTTAACAATGGCTCTGACTCCATTCCTCATACAGTCCTTCGAATGAGACTATAAACCGAGGTTCCGTGTGTGAACCGAACGCACGCACATCATTTTGCACACACGTAATCCCATTGATCACCAACTTTCGGAAGTGACGGCCAGTTTGGCCGTTAGTATGGTTAGCACGATACATGTAGCATGCATCTTCCCCAAGTTGGAGTATGGCTGCCTTAATGGCGGGATAAAAAATGGTCGTACACATAAAGGTGTGTCAGAATAATCAACATGATGATTGTGGACACTAAGAAAAAGAAAGAAGAAAAAGAAGAATGAATCGGTGTGACTGAACAAGCACGTGTCGAGAGCTCCAGTTGAAGTCCTCTCAGCACGTACACTAAGTTTGGATAAGACTACATTTTAACTATATGATTACACTTACAGCTTTTTCCGTCCTGTTTTTTCATCTTTTTGTCGATCTTTGGTATCTTTGCAGGTTTTTCATTTTTTGTTTTCCACGCCCTCGTGCGTTCTCGTACGTTTCGCCATCTTTCTCGGAAGTCTACATTCCACTTCCGGTGACGTGCACTCCAAGCTTAGTGTGGTTCCTGACACTATGTTCACAAAAAGAAAATAGATATGCACGAAGGAAGGGGATGATGATGATGACGATCTTTATTCCCAAGGGTAACAGATCAGCAAACACATGCTTTTTTCATCCGACCCTTGACCCGCTACGGGACTAACGAAGCATGACTAGCGACTAAACTTACAAAACTTTTAACAAACACACAGATCTTCTTTTAACAAAACACATTATCTTTAAAAAGTTGATGAACTGTTCATCCATTAGATGACTTTAATGGAAAAAAAAAAAAAAGAAGTAAGCGATCCTCCTATCGAATGGGGGGGGGGGGGGGGGGGGCGGGGGGGGGGTTTGATTATTATATTTCCAATTTTACTTGTCCAAAATATCATATGCTAAACATTACTATGAAATTTGAATAAAAAGTTAACAATACATCAATACAATCAACAGAAATCAGGACGAACATTTATTACAATGTAGTTACAGTGCTTCAAGAAATCAAAAGTGTTAGGACATCAATCAATTAGTGACAATGCAGTAATAAAATCAGTTATCACAATATTCATTCATCATGATATAATTACAATTTATTACTAAAACCAATGGTAACCAAATCTCTCTCATTCATCATTATCTGGTTTTAAAAATCAGTAGGAAGGAAGTGGCGTATCAGTCAGTGTGCAGCAAAACAGAGGGTATGCCCTGGTATATGCATTTTGTCCCTAAGGAGGGGAGAAGAGAGGAGGAAAAAAGGTGGGAAAGAAATAAAAAGAAAAACAAGGGCAAAAGAAAAGAGATTTTTTTTAAAATGAAAAAGGATGAGGGGGTCAAGCGATTGCCAGGGGGTGATTGGGGTAGATAGGATGTGAAATACAGCGAAATGATATAGGCTTATAGATGGTTATCCAGTATGCAAAGGCCATTGAATTCTTACACTTTCGATCTCGCTACTGAAGACGTCTTCTCAGTGACTGTTTCCAGGTGCTAGTAGATGTGAGTCATAGCTGCATTGTTTAACCGATCCTTTTTGCTGTGAAAGTTGACTGAGTCCAGAAATTATGCGACACTAAAGAAAGGCATTGACTGATATACAGGACCCAAGCTGTTGGACTTCATATAGATTGCAGACAACAGCCGCAGTGATGTCAGATAGTCCACACGCTTCAAACTTTAGTCAGTCTCCAAATCTTGGAGGTCGTACCGTCTTAGTAGTCCATAAGCAACTTGGATGTTTACTTTATGGCAACTTATTTAAATTCCCAACAACAACACAACAACAACAACAAAAAAAAGAAAAAGAACAAAGAAAAGAAAAGAAAAAAATTCCACTCTTCAAATGTTCGGCCACGTAGCCTTTTTCAAGAGAAAAACAAAAACAAAAACAATACAACTACATAATGTCCATCTTTGGCAACTGGACAGAGCAAAGAATTGACGTCATAGATATATTACGCAAGTTATGACATCATAATATGTGATGTCATCAAAAAGGGGAAGGGGGGGGGGGGGGGCAGTTGTGTGTGTGTGTGTGTGTGTGTGTGTGTGTGTGTGTGTGTGTGAAGTCAAGTCAAGTCAAGTCAAGTCAAGTCAAAATTATCTTTATTGAGGGTTAAAGAATAAGGTAAGGCAAATTATTCCATGTGGTCCCTCCAGAGTACAGAAAACTTGATTTATAAAGATTACATCGAGGTCTGGGAGAAGAGACAGTTTATGTGTATGTCTGTAACTATTGAAGACAAAGCTTTCAAAGATTATCTTCGGAGCTGATCCATTCATTACATTGTACATGCACAAGGATCTGTTGAAGTGGAGTCTGTTTTAAATGGAAGAGAATATTTAAAGTTTTGTAATCACTCTTTGTCAAGGTACTGGATTTCAGCTGAATTAATCTAATGGCCCTT
Source organism: Conus betulinus (assembly GCA_016801955.1). Lineage (NCBI taxonomy): Eukaryota > Metazoa > Mollusca > Gastropoda > Neogastropoda > Conidae > Conus > Conus betulinus. The sequence goes on from JADBJO010000450.1 coordinate 256,968, forward strand.
TAATGCAGACGACTTACTACTTTCAGACTAGTTTCACTGGCATTATCCCATAACGTGGATGCATAATTGATAAGAGAAAGAATGTGCGCATGAAAAATATCTTTAGGGAGTGAAGATTTAGAATTTTTTTTCATCTTTAAAAGTTGATATATTCTCTTAGAAATACGTTTTCCAAGATCCGCGATGTGGTGAGACCAAGATAAATCGTTGTCAATGATAACACCTAAAACTTTATGCGATGTAACCTCTTCAATCTTTTGTCCTTGGTCATGTAATGGCGCAAATGAGGATGTTATTTTCTGTCGTTTCTGGCGTGTTGTGACATACATGCATTTGGTTTTACTAGCAATGAGAGACATATGATTCATTTCTGTCCATGTAATTAGCTTGTTGATATATTTTCTGCAGGTTATTAACCAGTTCAGTAGGGCTACTAGTGTGAGATTGTAATGAGGTATCATCAGCAAAAATTCCACAACAACATTCTATAAACATGGTAAGTCATGTATATAAATAGAAAAGAGTAGGGGCCCCAATACTGAACCCTGAGGGACATCAAATTTTAAAGGGAGTAACATTGACCTTTTGGAGTAATTTCAACAAGCTGTTGACGATCAGTGAGAAACGAGGTAAAGAATTTAAAGGCTGTATTCGATACATAAGCTTTTTTTTTTTTTTGATTAAAAGGGAGTGGTTTATAACGTCAAACGTTTTTGCAAAATCTACAAAAAGAATTCCAGTAAGGTCATTATTGCTAATATTCGTAAGACATCTATCTACAAGTTGTACAAGAGCAGTAAAAGTTATTTTCTCGAAAACCTGATTGATTTTCATGAATCAGATCGTAATATTTAAGATAGCTGTGTTTGAACATGTTTTTCGAGTGGTTTAGACAGCAGGGATAATATTGAAATAGGTCTGTAGTTTGAGAGATTGGTGGGATCACCTTTTATATAAAGGTATAGCTTTCGCTTGTTTAAATCTTAAGAGAAAGTGGCTTTTATCAATACACAATTTATAAACGTAAGAGAGTATCAGCAACAGCCAATGAAGCGATTTTTAGTATCTTGTCATCAATTCCATCTAAGTCCCTTGTCGCTGACTGTTTTAAGTGTGTTAAATAATCAAATAATGACAATTGTGGTATGGCAAAACACGAAGAAATGTTTTTACATCGACAGTATTTTTCTAACATACATAGATCGTTGTACTTTGTTTTATCATTTACAATTACATCCTTAGTTGTATTTGCAAAATGAAAGTTGAAATTTTCTTGTAATTTTTTTTATTGGATTTTGCATTCTTGAGTTATTGTTAGTCAAGAGATTGATAGCTTTCCGAATTAAGTTTGAATTTTGAGAAGACGAAACTAAATTTTGAAAATATGTTTTTCTTTGCTTTTCTGTTCATGGAATTTACTTTATTCCTTTGTTTTCTGAACGACACTTTATCCTTTGACATGAGTATATGATCTCTTTTTTGTATCTCTCATTGTCTATCTCCTTTGTTAACCATGGGGATTTAATGACATGTTTCACTCTTTTTCTTACAAAGGGTGTATGTTTATCATATACTGAATTGAATGTATTTATCCAAAAGTTCACAGCATCGTCAGGGTTCCTAATCTGATAAATGTAATCTATTTCAGAGTGAAGCAAATCATTAAGGAAAGCTTTTTTTTTTTTTTTATCAAAATGCGTGAGGCATCTATTAAAAAAAAAAATTCTTTCTGTCCAGACTCAGGAATTTTGACACCTTTCTTCATTCATGTTAGACAAACTGAACAATGGTCACTATAGCCTGTCTGTACAGAACACATTCCCACTATGTTATCTTTTGTGTTGACGAGTGTGCATGTGTGTGTGTGTGTGTGTGTGTGTGTGTGTGTGTGTGTGTGTGTGTGTGTGTGTGTGTGTAGTTATACTGTAACCAATGTACTTGAAAAACATAACAACACGTTCCATAGATGACAATGAAAATGAAACTATAGAATAATGTGAATATAGTCCTGTCTGTGACTGTGTATGGTATACAATAACTGTCATCTGAAAAAGATATAAATTTTCTGCAAATCATCAATGTTGTTCATAGGTAAATTAGGGTTGTTACAAATTTGTCTTAACACTACATCCATTTGGCAACCTTATGTCCATATTTTGTTTTGTTTTGTTTTGTTTTTTTTTTGTTTTGTTTTCTCTCTTGAAAAAGGCCCATGTGTGTGTGTGTGTGTGTGTGTGTGTGTGTGTGTGTGTGTGTGTGTGTGTGTGTGTGTGTGTGTTTTCTCTTGAAAAAGGCCACGTGGCCGAAAATTTGATGAGTGGAATTGTGATCTTGTGCACTGTTTTATTCCTTTGGAGGACTATTGCTTTTGTTTCTGATTTCAAACAAACAAAAAACATTCCACAATTTCAAGGCCAGGACTGTTGGGCTATTACTTACTTCCCAACCAGCAAAGACTAAGCCCATCACTTACCTCTAATTGAGAACAACCCCTACCCCTCTAGCTTAGAGGTAAAGTGCGCAGAGCCGCCACGCCCATCCATCACCTTCACCCGCCTCCCACCCCCTCCCCGGAATAATAACACACAGAGAGAGAGAGAGAGAGAGAGAGAGAGAGAGAGAGAGAGAGAGAGAGACTCCACGACCAGAGTTTGAAGAGCATTCAAACTGGGATGGTACAAAGGGAGATACTTAATTAATGGTTAATTTGTTCGGGCAGAAATCCGGCAGAATGCGATCAAGTGGTTGAAAGTTGTCTTTGTGGTTGCGGGCTGAAGATATTGATTGATGAAGGCGCAAGCGGGCTTGGTCTGGCCAAAGATAGTACGCCCTACGGACGGTAGGGCGCGTACGATCTTTGGTCTGGCCATCAGTGAAGTGGAAACAACTTGAATAACATGTTCAGATAACCATTACCCACAAAGAAATATATGCACGACCATAATACAATCATTGTTTTTTCAAGGATTTTACATACCTGGGAAGCCCCATGAATAATCAGAATGGAATGACAAGTGAGCTGAAATGTAAAATAAGAAAACCTGGATAGCCTAGTCTTTAGCCTACCCAGTTCAACAAGATCTGGTCAAACATGAAGAGTTGTTGGAAACCATGCTGAAATTTTACAGTTTATTTGTGCTGTAAACTCTGTTGTGCGGCTGAAAATACACCAGAGAAGATCGAGGCTCGTAAATAAAGAAGCCTTAGATATATCTCAATCATAAAGTGGAGCAGCTTTATCACCGACTAGCAAGCCAGGAGGCATACAAACCAAACTCTAGAAGTCTCTACCACATGTCAAAGGTACCTGAAGTGGTTGGGTTATGAAGTTCGTCTTCTTGCTTCATAACCAGCAAACTATAAGCGCTCTGACGGATGCCTTCAGGAGGAAGACAGAGGACAGCCATTTGTGCATATTTCTATTTGCAGGATGTGGCCAAACTGTCATATGAACGGATGGAAATTGTCCTGCTTCTCACAAAAAGTGAAAAAGACGGTGTCGTCCTGGAATTTGGCATTGATAAATTATTCATCTCCATATGTCAGCAAGGATAACAGAAATATGCATGGCTTGTGGACACCTCATGTTGGTAGAGAGCACAAGAATTTGGGAATGAAAAGTCTAGCAGACGACAGACGACTGGAGTTTAGTGTAGATCGTGTTGGCACATAAAAGAACGAAACTTTGGATCTGCATCAGAGTCAGGGACAGTATGGTTTAAGGGCTGAACTGTGCAGTGTTTTTGGTTTACCAGATCCTCAGTTTAGTGCTACGTGCAGTCCACGGTGTCTCCACTGGTGAACGGGTTGCTTGATAATGATTGGACATCGACTGCTCCCTGTGGATTGGTGGTGCCGGGGCCAGGCCCTGTGGCGGGACAAACTAGGCTGTGGCCGTGGACAGGGAGCCGGAGTGAACATCATGCGTGCAGTGCCATTGACGATTCACCGTCAGCTACGGGAACCATTGACTGCTGTATTTTGTGCAAAGATGAGGGTCAAAACTGGGATAGTGTTGGGTGAAGGAATAGGTCTTGTGTAGTTGTCACCTGTCGCCATAGTGTTGGGCGAGGGTCTTGTGTAGATGTCACTGTCGCCATAGTGTTGGGCGAAGGTCTTGTGTAGTTAAGTCACCTGTCGCCATAGTGTTTGGCGAAGGAATAGGTCTTGTGTAAAGTCACCTGTTGCCATAGTGTTGGGCGAAGGTCTTGTGTAGTCAAGTCACCTGTCACCATAGTGTTGGGCGAAGGAATAGGTCTTGTGTAAAGTCACCTGTCGCCATAGTGTTGGGTGAAGGTCATGTGTAGTTAAGTCACCTGTCGCCATAGTGTTTGGCGAAGGAATAGGTCTTGTGTAGTTAAGTCACCTGTCGCCTCTTGTGTAGTTAAGTCACCTGTCGCCATTGTGTTAGGCAAAGGAATAGGTCTTGTGTAGTTAAGTCTCAGGACTGCTGTCAAACAGTTCTTCATTGTCCACCTCCTCTCGCCTTTTTACTTTAATATTATTACTGTGTGTGTGTGTGTGTGTGTTATTTTGACCCTCAGACTAGAAAAGGGTAACTAACCGTTATCAGTTATGGAAAGACAGCAATTATCTTCCCCTAAACTTTTGTCTTAACCAGATCAGGTCTATTTATAATATTGTGCCTGCTGTTTAAACAAACCTGGGTGTATGCAATGCATATTCCTGGTAAACTGTACGCTGAGGTGAAGTTTTCGTCAAATCTGGTTATAACTTGGTGTTCAGTGCCTGACTGGTTTACCCTCATATCTCTGACTTTAGTTCACACCTTTCCCAAATTAAGTTCAACAGGTGTTTAATTTATCCAAGAGTGTGGTTAGGCTGTCTTGTGTTCTGTATCTAATCCACCATAACAACTATCTATCAACTATGAGAGGAGAAGCTGAGCTGAAGAATTTAACATTGAACAATGCAGTCATCAGTCGCAAGGGAAGAATATAGACAGGGTGAGGCAAATGTGAAAGGATCTTTATAACCCTCTTCGTTTGCCAGGTCTTGTTGCCATACATGAACAAACCTGTATGGGTAAAAGGTGAGGCAAGTGAAAGAAGATCTTTAGTAACCTACTTGCTTGCTGAATCTTGTTGCCATACATGAACAGAAGTGTATGGGTAAGGGTGAGGCATGTGAAAGCAGCTCTTGAGTAACCTACTTGCTTGCTGAATCTTGTTGCCATACATGAACAAAACTGTGCTGGTAAGGGTGAGGCATGTGAAAGAGGATCCTTAGTAACCTATTCGCTTGCTGATCTTGCTATACATGTTCAAAATCGTGTGAGGTCCTCCAGTCAGTATTATATATGACTTTCGTGATTGATATTTATAACTCAAGCATCATAATTCTTGATATTGTATATTCAAAGCTGACAAAAGAAGGCCTGGCTGTCCTGCTGGACGAAGCCTTGTTCACTTGATCCATAGGTCCTGGGTTCAGTCCTCCACCTGACACTGGCAGCTTAGAGACATCTTTGGACATCAGTTTCGCCTGTCAAGAATCCTTCGAATGACGCTCAGAAACAGCGTCCCATGTATGAGCATTAAAAGAAAAAAAAAATCTGACTTAATTTCATGAACAGGCATCAGAGAGTAAGTGTCAAATTCTTCATACACACACACACGTATATGAATGCATGTGTGTGTGTGTGTGTGTGTGTGTGTGTGTGTGTGTGTATGCACACACGAAACTGCCGATCTTCTCCTGAAGCTGAAATTTAGAAGTCATTTGGAAGTACTTGGTAGGTCTTTCTGTGTTTGATTGATGGATTTTTTTTTTTTTTAAACAGAAACAGGGAAAGCATATTACTCCCAACTATTGAAGCTGATCAATGGAGGAACCATATAAAAAGCAAATCTTCCACTAAATGCAGCCACTAGCATTTTGCAAAACATGATTTTGGCTGTGTTCAAAAACACCTTTTCAGTCCTTTCCAAAGATGAACATCAAAACTGACACTTTGTGACAAAATTTTGTGAATTCAGGACACCCTTGTGAAACACTGATATCAGGAATTGTTTTTATAACAGGGAAATTCAAGAATAATTCAGGAAGCCTGACAGCTGTGTGCATCTATGGTGGTGTTTAGGACATTGGAATGGAAACAACTGAACTAAAGTGACATTCTGTCCCACATAAGTCATAATGTAATCAAACCATGCCATCATTAGTGGTAATATAATGATTATATTAATTTGATCTTAGTATCGTGTTGCCAACTTAGATGAAATTTGATTTTTTGTCTCCTTTTTTTTTGCGCTTGTTGGATGATCTAACTGTCAGACACAAAATTTGGTCATTCTTTTTTTTTTTTTTTTTTTTAAACTCTAGTCTCTTCAGTATGACAATGGTCTTCAGTATGACAATGGTCTTTTAAACAGGTGAACTTTGGAGAAAACTTCAGTAGCAGAAAAATTGCAAATCAGGAACAGCCTACGATTCATGCAGAATCTGAATCCAAACGGCATGTGACATTATTTGACTTCATTGGATAACAAGAGCAGAATTCAGCTGTGCACATCAACTTTTACATGGTATCTCGAATAGTCATGCTCTAGACAGCAATCTGGAGGACCCCCTGCACCCCCCAACACAGCAAACATACACACTCTGTTCATTTCTTGCTCTCGTACAAACCAAGTGGAAAGATGAAATGGCACACAGAGAAACATTCTAAATGTGTTAATTCTGAGAAGGGAAAAGGTGGGAAACAATGTTACACATGTTGAATAGTAAATTTTAATCACATTGTGGATCAAGTGTGTAGCTGCAATACTTGACAATTCGTTATGGCATGACAGACATTCTATGACTGCAAACAACAAACAAGTGGGGTAACTCTTGCTCCTACAAGAAAACAAATACACGCCCATAACTCTGAAGGAATGCTGCTTACAACACTGAATAACCTGGCAGATATGACAGCTCAGAGCAGACAACGAAACATGCTCTGTGCTGTCATATCTGCAAGGTGATTTGGTGTCGTAAGCAGCACTCCTTTGGAGTTATGGGCATGTATTTGTTTTCTTGTGGGAGAAAGAGTTACCCTACTTGTTTGTTGTTTATTGTTTACTGTTCCCTGCCTCATTTCATATTTACTTTCTATGACTGCAAATTTAGCAATGCCAGTCAATTGCAACATGTTGATTGCAACACCTCTCTTTCTGTCTCAACCCAAACACACAAAACCCCATCATTTTGTCCATAAAATGTTGATTTTGCACTGTAAAGATTGAAATGGAGAGAAATGCATATGCACATACACAAACATCTATCAAAATGATATCTTCATTGGAACACAAAAAACATCATTCTTAACAATTTACTTAAGAGACTAAATTAAAACAAAACAAAAACACCATCAAAACCATTTCTCCAAAATTCAGCAACTCTCTGTCTCTTTCTTTGTTCTCTCCCCCCCCCCCCCCCCCCCCCCCCCTTTGAAAGACCGATACATCGTAACTCAGCAGTACCACTACTTCTGTTTACTTGATTCATTTTCAATATTAAAAATCATCTCATAATCAATCCAGACGGCAAATGTAATCAAAACAGAGAAATTACAGTCAACAGAAATCCTTGACTGATAAATACAACATGCACACTCCTTCATTTCTTTATAGAAAACACACACACACACACACACAATTCAGCTGAACATAACTGATATTTATTGCTTTTGCACAACCAAACAAAAAGTACATTTTTCTCAAAAGATGATTATGCATATTCTGTTGGCATTCATAGCTTCTGACATCCAACAGAGAGAAAGAGAATTACAACAGAGTAACTGTAAGGGAACACCCCACAAACCCCAAGCTATGGTCTAAACACAGTGTGTGTAATGACTACCTTTCTTGCTCTGCGACTGACTTCAACACGTCCGAAGCACTGCCTCCATTATATGTGCGATCACCTGCGGCTTTTGTAACCTGGCCATTTCCGTTCAACTTAAGTCTCAATCTTCTCGGTGAGAAGCATTTATCAAGAATATGGTATGGCAGACCTTCAAGGACATAACTACATGACCTTTTGGTTCATACACCAAGATCATACACTAATGGGTTCTCAATGATTTTACAGCAAATTTTACTTCAAAAAAAAAAAAAAAAATCCTGGATCGTTGAAAATATACATAACAAATGATCACACATTTGCAGAGGAAAAAGAATTGCTCAATACCTCCGCTCAAATGGCCATTCTAATCCCCATGTATAATGGCATGATTAAGGAAAGCTCCATCACTCTAACACGCGAACTAGCCAATATCCTGCTAATGGTCCCAGGATCTTCAAAGAACAAATCCAATTCATGAACAATATTCTCTGTTTCACTAATCAAATTCTTATCAGCAGCCACCAAAACCTATTCACCACCAAATGAACTGGAAGTGTACTTCTTGTACTTACAGATGTTCTTACACATGCGTGCATGCATGGAACTCATTATGAGAAACAAAACAATTCAATTTTCAAAATAAGAATGCCGACTGCAAAACATTGCCTAAATAATATAGAACTGGACAAAGGGGTGGGCAGAAGGCATGGATGGTGAGATTAACATCCTCTTAGCAAGAGGTCCTGGAGGACACGCTGTTGACACACTAGGTGCATACGAGATGCAAAAGGCATCACCGATGATCATTAATGGTGGCATGGACCATGTAGCTAAAAAAAATCCCCATGAACAATTAGAAAAAACAAACAAACAGAAAACTGGAAGACAAATGAAGGGTACACAAACTGTACTGCAACCTTATCCTATATTGTGAAAGAAAAAACAACTTTTCACAAGCAAGTTTATGGTGGGAGGGTCTCTGGATTTACTCTGCAACAAAGTGGACAATGTGAAAAGCATTCTCTCACTTCCATCCGGTGCATAAAATCTCTGATTTCTTTAAGAACCTTTGAAGCACAGAGGGCAGCCAATGCAGGAACTAAGACAAAGCCATCCTTACAAGCACAGGGGTGTACACCAAGCTGTAATGTTGCCGTGTCCCCTGGATGGCAGACCTAACACTGTGAAACATATTCAGAAATATGGTGGGACAGGATCTATTGGTGAAAATGCTGACTGGTGATTTTGATGTTGGGATATTCCGAAAAGATCCAGGAACCTTCAAGTTCAAAGAAGTGACTGAGGGTTCGTCATGACTGTAGGGTGATGAACCCTGCATATTATCATTTCAAGAGGGGGCTGGAATAGCTCAGTTGGTAGAGTGCCGGGCTCGTGATCCTGGGGTCGCGGGTTCGAATTTAGGTCCAGGGGGAGTTTTCCCTCGGAGTTAACATTGGTTCTGACTCCATTTCCCATACAGTCCTTCAAATGAGACTATAAACCGAGGTTTACGTGTGTGAACGCACGTACAACATCTTGCTCACAACTAAAATCCCATCACCAACTTCCAGAAGAGAAGGCCAGTTTAGCTATTGGTACGGATGACATGAAACACATAGCATGCATTCCCTGAAGATGGAGTATGGCTGCCTTTATGGCTGGATAAAAAACAGTCATACACACAAAACTCAACTGCCTGTCTATACAGGCAGTGTCCGCAGGAGTATCCGTCTGTGTACACAGAAAGAAAGAAAGAAAAGAAATCATTTCAAGAGCCAAAAGCCTCACCAACATGCCTGATTTTCAGCTATTTCTCTGACCTTTAAAAACACACATGACCATACACACACAAATAAAATCAGCAAAGAATTACCTTTCTCTCATTCACAGGCTTGGAAGGCACACAATCAGCAGGAACATATAAGAATTTCCAATTTCAATTCAATGTTCTCACAGAGAAACGAGTTAAAATTAACACTACCATGCACATTTACACATTATAAAAAAGAAAAAAGAATGCAAGTGGGATTTCGTGATCACAATGTAAACTTCTTTTAGAAGTGTACAGCAATACCAATACACGATAATCAACACACACACTGTCTCTGGTCATCCCCTAAATACAGAAAAACCTTACAAAAATTGGAATGTTTACAAACTGTATTGATCAGCTCTGAACATCAGCCTGAGGAATGATGTGATGATGCACTTCTGACTTTCAAAAGTAAAGCCATACATCACTCTCTCTGCTTCTATCAATTAATCAATATTTTGACAGGAAACAACTGTTCAAAGAATCCTTTTCCACCCTTTCATTTTAACATACAGCTCACTCTAAATGAATATTCAGAACTTGGGACATGCATAGCCCAACATAAAATTAAAAAGAGGAAAGTCCAAACCATCTACTGACTGATGGTAATAGCTTTTCTTTCAGGCAAGCCCATGCATTTTCTTGTGCAAAGATGAACAAACACGTGCATCCCACACCCAGTCTGTCCATTTTCAATAGTCTGCTAATGCCAAGAACAGCAAACAAAAAAGCATGCGATACATGAAACGCTCTTCTTTTCTGTCATTTGCACATCTTAAAAAACATACCGAAACCAAATAAATATAGTCCATGTTTATGTCAAACATGTTATTATCATTAACTCTGATCACATTTGAAAAGACTAATGTTGCATATGTCTTCTTTCAGTGCAACATATAGTTTTCTTTGCATGAAAAGTTGGGCAACTTCTAGGTGTGAACATGTGTGTCATGATCCAATGCCATCTACATTTGGCCTTCTTTACTTTCATTTTTAATTTTCAAAATTCAAATGTATTTCTGTACAGATTTTGTTCAGGAATGACTGCTGTACTGCTGTGGGATCTTTAACATGCACTTTGTGCGTACAGAGCAAACCAGCAGTCAGACCATCACTTGCCCTAAAAATAGTCTTGTCCTGATCTCATTACCCAACATTTTGGGGCCATATATATATTATTAAAAATAAAAAGGGAGCAGACTCGCTCAAAAATAACAAAGCATATGATCTTTACTTAATTCAAACAAATAACATGATTATTTTTAAACTATCCAGATTTTCCATCAGTGCTACCTGTAGAATTCTGCACTGAAATGATATGACTACATTATGTAAATTCTAAACAGAAAAAGTATGACAAATACAAGGGCTTATCTTGGAATGTTTCTACTTTCCATCAGCTTACGGCTTATGCACTGAGAAGAATTTGATGATTTTTCTATCAAATGAAGCTCTGTATGGAGTTCTATCCTTCATCTATCACCAGTTTGACCAATCCACGAAATGAGGATTGCCTTTGTTTCACCATCTTGTTTGGTGACCGTACGATTTGTCTTAAAGTAACATGTTCTGGAGACAAAAACTTACCTTTTTTCAGTCAACAGGAAAGATTCTTTTGCCCCCTGAGTTTTTCCTTAGAGTGAACTCGTGTATGTGTACAATGTTTTTTCCTTAGAGTGAACTCATGCCAACACAAAGGAAGTTAATAACCTTGGTACATATAACAGTTTGTAGTTAGGTCAAATAAACTTAACAAAAAAAGTGAACAATAAAATCCACCCTGTGTGAGATTCAGAACAGGGACTTGGGAATATCTGTTTTTGTTTTTTTCTTTAGGTGAGTGAATGGAACCCCATGTTGGACCACTGAGAAACCTTTCTTCCACCTACAGTATAATCAAAACCAGGTCACATCGGTACTGTCTCCTTTCACGATCTCAGGAATCTGTTTTACTGATAAATTCTAAGTAGCTTAATCATCAGTGGGCTACTACAAGCTGTCAGTTTAATTTATGGAGATATTTCAATGCAAAAATGTTTCAAGTTTAACTGTCGTGCTCTTTCATGAATTTAAAGCGGATTCACAGGCCGCATCAATTAGGGTAAAATTGAAAGATACCATGTTTCTGTTAAAAAGATTTTAGAATGACTAATGTTCACTAAAATCAACTTTTGTACCAGATACTGTGGCACAGAACTCAGCAATGTGGATTTCATGCTGGGAGGTTGTGGGCCTGATTCCCACTGGAGCTGTTTATTCATGGGATTTTTCAGCCATGACCAACTCCTATTCAGAGTTTGCTCTGGGCTCAACTGTGATGACCGAGTGCACAGTCAAGTTTCATCCACCTGATGGATGTGCCTCTGAGAATGCTGCTGAAATTTCCTGACCAAAACTTAAGGTGCCTGCATCTTTCAGGACTGGATGAAAGAGACTCAAGAGCACAGCCCTGTCATGCAATTTCATACTGGCACCCCACAGCATGATCTTCATCTGTCATATGACGTAGCCTCACATCAAGGCATGTGACGCTCCATCAGATGTAGTCTAGTGATATGAATCATTTCCCCATGCCACAACTAAAAAAGAATATTCATGTGGCTTGACTAGTGTAGCGGGCGTCCCTAATAATTGTGAAGATCACTCATTGAAATAAACAATGGTGGTCATTGGGTGAAAGTGACCACTGAGAGATAGTTTAATATGGGCTGGTAAGGTGCTGGTCATGCGTTTTGAACACTGAGCACTCACTAGGATGAGGGAGGAAAGAATCAGTTTTAGCCCAGCAGATGGCCTAAAGACTTGAACCTGTCAGGACGTCGGTTAAGGGGTCCTCACCACTGACCAGTCATTACCAGGTGAGCCATACATAGTTGGGGAAAGCTACAATGGAAAATATAAACAAAAGAGAAAGAAAGAATTCATATGTTGAATTGGGAAGCAGGTTACTTACACGAACCTTATTCGTGTTTCAGCCCTTCACTCTTCACCCATCAGCTATTCCTCCTCTGAGACAGGTGGTTAACGATGGCCATGGTGTGGCGATCACACTGGTAGTTCAGCTCCAGCAATTAAAGACTCCAGGTAGAGGAGTTGGATCTCATCATTTCCCCAGTGACAGGGAAGTTCAAGGGGACAGAACGTTTTCGGATGTGGACAGGGCATCATAACAGTAAGGGGCGAATGTTATCTTTGATGCAGGTATGGCATCATGAATGATTTATTCTCCTGGTCTGGAACCTGAACCAATGTTATATAGAGGCCATGACTTTATATTTTTTTTGGAGGATGTGGATATTCTTTCTTCAGCAAGAACGAGGAATCTTGTAAGAATTTACTGATTTCAATTCGTAACCTGATTTATCTCTCAGTGTGACGAGAAGGGAGAGATGCATGTATAGAAGCTGTTTATTAATTGCTTGATTCATTTAGTAAAGTGTTTCCCCAGAGGAGAGGGGGAGAAGAAAAAAGATTCGGTAGTGCGCCTTTTGGTTGACTGGAGGGATTGCGTGTGCGTATGGAGTAAATGCTGTCATGAATGCGTGTGTGCAAGAGTGACAGTGTGACATCATCAATCAACATCAAACAAAATCTCCAATTCTGTGACCCTTCACTGGCAGCTCTCATGGTGACCTCAGTTTTAATTTCCTCTCCATGTCTATAAATGTATCATCCCTATGCCCTTTATGAGCATGTATCAGGAAACCAGTATCAGCAAGTTTCTGGAAACTCTCACTGGATGAACATGGTGGCACCCTCAGGAGGGGGACATTCACTCATGCTGGCTCTGCAACTGAGGTCATTACTGTTGTTAATACGGGCCTCAGTATGTGGTGTCCTGCATACATTGGATCAGAACAGGCACCACTGAATACCACTGAAGTGACTCAGCAGCAAATAAAGTGTCTCCTCTGGTGGGTTACCTATAATGACCTGACAATGGTGTGACGAGTCACTTGACAAGTCCACCCGATCGGTCACAAGCAGCCATCCTCTTGTACAAATTGTTCAAACACAGGCACCATCCCCCTTCCCCCCCCCCTTCTCTGTCCCATCTGTGTCACACACGGCAGTATAGATTTCTAATCTATGCCAACCCCTCCCCTTTCTCTCCTTCCTTCTCTCCGTGATGTAACGAGTCAAGACAAAAAGTTTACATCACATCGCGTCTACATCGCCATTCTCTACCCACCTTCCTTCCCCGCTCCCCCCCCCCCCCCCCCCCCCCCCCCCTCCCCACAGTCGTATGCAAATGGGAGCTGCCCAGCTTATGTTACCACTAAGGTTACGTCATTATCAGAATATGTTGACAGGTGACTCCCCTTCCCTCCTCACTTCACACAAAGACACGGGGCCCGCTTCTCGCTCACCCTCCCCTCTTCCCTACCACCTCCCCACCCTCCTCCTTCCATATCCACTGTCCGCAGGCTGACCGTGCTGGACACAGCTGGTGGATGATGCAAGTAGCTTTAACCAGAGCTTGGCTACTTTTGCATGTGTTCTGCCGCCACACTTGTGAATTATCATACGCTGATCTAGATGCCAAGGCACAGGTGTTGTTCAAACGTTGGCAATTGGACCCATCCACAATAAGAAGTGGGGAATGACAAGACAAACCCTCTCCCTTTCAGTGTCTTGACTGACACCCTGTCAGCCAGGTCAGAAACCTGATTTGACAGTTTAGCATACAAATAGTAGACACATAGTGTCGTACATTCACTTTCCTCAAGACCAGCTGTGGATCAGAACTAAGTAACAAGACAGAACCAGGGGAAAACCAGAGAGGATTCATGGTTCTCTTTTCCGTGGAACCCGGTCTGAGTTCTGATTTTCCCAGAAACGTAAGTTGAAACTGTGTTTCTATGTTTCAAAACTATACATTTATTGTATGTATGCCATGTGGTTTAACCGTGTACTTTGTGCCAATACGTGGTGACATTTATCACAAAATGATGAATGAGTCGTCTGTTGTGGTAGTTTGTTTGCCACCAAGTGGTAAAAGCTATTACCGTGTGGTTAAGACTCTTGTTAATAAACTGACAACCATTCTTTGTGTACAATCTGACTTTTGCCAGTATGCAGTTCTATCTGTTTAGATGGTAACTGAATGATAAACTTTGATCAGAAAAAACATGCTTGTACTAGGTGAAAACTGCTTAGTTGATTTATTAATACTGGTGATTGTTGCAATACTTTGTACTGCATGACTTTCAGTCTACACAACATGTGTATTTGGTCTAAGTGTATTCCAAATTAATGTAATTTTATACCTCAGAAAACATTGAAGAGTTAGTTTTGACTAAATTTCCCCGAAGATGGTGTGTGGCTGCCTTAATGGCAGGATAAAAAAATGGTAATACACACAAAACTCCACTCCCTTTGTTGGGTAGATGGGATTAATTCTTGCCTGTCTCTACAGGGTGTGTGTCCGCAGGGAGTATCAGCCTGCGTACGCCAAAAACAAACAAACAAAAAAATTTGACTAAAATTGTTTAGCATTGTATTACTGTCTCCAACCTTTTTGTTAACTCCACTCAACCTCTAAGCAAAAGTGGAGATTGATCATTATAGCAAAACCGTTATACTTGTCAGATCCTTTGTTGGCTGAATTCTCACACCTCTTCTGAAAGATAGAGGGCAAATGTGTGAACTCGACAAGCCACTCTCAGCTGTTTCCCTACAGCCCAGGTTCTCTTCGTTACAGACCTGGGACCGTGGTTATGCTACATACTACGGGCAAGACAGGTTGTGAAGACACACCACAGCCCAGATCTACACAGCAGGATCAGTCACCAGCCACAAGAGAGAGATCCTCTGCAATATCAGCTAAGTCTGACACTCCAATGGGACTTCAACTCAACTCATACAGGACTTTACCTCACTTAATGATGAAACGGTGAGAACCAAGTCTGAGACTATGGGACAGATCAATCTATTGTAAACTAACTTTAACTATTTACCCGTGTGTAAGCAAGTAAAGCTGACGTGTGAAAGCCCACTTAACTTGTGTCAATTCTTTGGTGTTCAATCAGTACTGAATGCTTGAACTTCTCTCTAATTCTGTCTCTCGGAGCTACAAGTACTTTTAGGAGTAAAATGCCTAAGAAACTTCTCCCTGAGCCACTACTGAGTATTTCAACAGTCCAAGGAACAAATATAAATTTCTTTCGATGACTAGTTGCTCCAGAAAGTTGCTCCTTACACCACTAGTAAGAGAGAGGTTGGAGGTGAAATTTTAACATAATCCCTTTAAGGAAAATATTCCAAGTCCTACCCCTAGAGGACCCACCAACCCACTCCCAATTCTCGTCACAAATGGCAGGTCCTTGCTGACTGCTGGTGCTGGGTCTACGGTGGGTCATGCCAGGGTGTAACTGGATGAAAAGCTGGAATAAAAGGCTTGAGACAATGCCACTGAGATGGCAGGGAAGATGACACACACCAACAAAAACTCTGATGATAATATATGACTTAACAACAACAAAAGTCATGTATGTGCATTTCATGGCTGCATTGAAAAATGATGATGAAGAAAAAAAAAAAAGAAAGCCTGCAGCATTAGTCCAGAACTGTGAACAGAAAAACAAAATTGTGTCCTTCATTGATGTCGGCAACAAATTTCACCGACACAATTGCTACTGAAAAACAAAATGTAGACAGAATTACAGAGTAAAGAAAAAAAAATGTGACATTCACAGAAATCATCAAAAACAAGCACAATTCTGATTGTGACTGCAGGTGGCCATAAATAAAATAATTCAAATATTCTATTCAAACATTTTCATCTAACTTATTCATCAAGCACTGCTGTTAAATTTCATTTGTACCCACAAACATTTCTTACCAGACACTTACAGCAAACATAAAAAATAGTAGTGACTGCGTGACAAGGCATCCAAAACAACAACACAAAAAAACAAAATGAAAGAAACACAACTCTAGGTTCATAGGTCGTCTGAAATGGTCAACAAATGTGATAATTCATCATATGTGATGCAACTGTGTCCACTTTTGTGTCTGGATCTTTATAAAACTAGGGATCCTAAAGACAAAAAAGCAAACATCCCTAGAACTTTCTCCTATCTTTCCCCTTCTCTGCCCCTTAAAATAATTTTGAAAACCGCATTTCAGATGATGCAATCAATCTGATGCAAATTTGTATATTGGGCGTTGTCCACTTTTCAGACCAGTCAGAACCAGTACCATTTTGTTCGTAACGCCAGTCTTTTTCATTTTTGCAGCATCTTGCTGTTACATGATGATGGATCCTGACATTTGTTTTGGATTTCTATCAGGTCAGACACAATGGCGACTACCCTCACCTGCAAAGTTTACAAAAGTTCTCGAAACATCTACACCATATGCCAAAGTATAAATGCGACCATCTTCCACAAATTAAAAATCTTCCTTTTCACTGATTTTCCCCCCCTCGGTTTTTATTCCTCTGAAATTTCCTGAATTTGAAAAAAAGAAAAAAAAAAGGGTCTTTTATGGCAAACAGAGGCCATTTTGTTAGCTCAGCAAAAGAAAATAAGATTCCACAGATTGCTTGAAAACTGCATCTTTTCAGGTTTGACTTGGAAGATCAGAGGGCAAGCAATTTGTTTTCTGTAATATCTCTTGGGTTATTTTCATTTTTTCTTTTCAATCATGAGAAAAAATTTTAAGAGTTGGCAGCTAAGAATACTGTTGGTCTATCATGCTTACAATTATATAACCTTTTTTATTGTTACCCTTATCACATCATTAACACATCACTGAGATATTCCATTTCCTTGAATTTGGAGGCCGAACTATCACTATTTTCAATCTGAAATAAGATTATACTTTGATCTGGAAAACAAGCTCACCTTATGACCTTGCCTGAAAAACTCAGTGCTCTCAGTCATCAAAGAGAGAGAGAGAATGAAATGTATAACTAAGGAAAAAAAAAAACAAACAAACCCAGAACACCGATGGAGATTCTCCTACTTCCAATACACTGCCTTGGTGTGATAGTCCTTGAAACACTGGCCTAAGCACAATCCAGGCTTGGACGGGCAGGAGGGGCAATGGTAGCGAGTTTCCTTCCGCACTTTGAGTTTCTTAGTGCAAACTCGACATGGTTTGGTAGGGGCTTCCTTGTTTGATGTCGGTGGCAAAGGGAACAAAAAAATGGTTTGCATCAATCCTCACCTCGTCATCTGTTTTGCCGTCTTCCGTAACAGGCACCTGGTCTGGCCAAATCTGAGAAGGCAAAAGCAATCATTCTCACATACAAACATCTCGTTTATATACAAATGGATTGGGCTCCCCCCCCCCCCCCCCCCCCCCCCTTTCCTGTGGATTTGGGGGTGCAGATTTTGTTTATGTGGCAAGTTAGATTGATTTTCCCCAACATGCATTTGTCTTAAATGGATTAAAGGAAGTGTGTGTGTGTGTGTGTGTGTGTGTGTGTGTGTGTGTGTGTGTGTGTGTGTGTGTGTGTTTTCTCTTTCACATTTTTTTCTTCAAAAAGTGTCTTCTCCGTCCTTCCTCTTACATCCACTTTCTATGGAACTCAGGTGGGATTTCTTTGATTCATGTTATGTAATTCCCAGGTCTGGAGTTGGAGTCCTCTCAAGACGAAACAACCATCATTCCCTTCAGTGCGGTCACACACTGTACCTTTCTTGTTGAGTGCCTGTATAGCTGTATAGAGTACCTGTATAGCTGTATAGAGTGCCTGTACAGCTGTTTCCATTATATCACAGTTTTGAAATTTGTAAGTTCGTTATCAACCCTATTGATGTGTTAAAGTTCATTATCAACCCTTCTTTTTTCCTAATTCACTCTTTTCAACTTGAACAAGCTGTTAAGACTTCAGGGTGGAGTCGACAGGTGGGGAGCATATTTTAGACTTTCCTGAAGAGTGTTTTTTCTAAATCAGACAATTTGTCATTGAAAGACGGCGGTTTTATATTTTCTGGTAAAGCTGATGTTACATAAAAGCCACTTAATTCAGGCACTAAACAATTTCTGGCCAAGGTTCTGTTTTGTTTTTATCAGTAGCTGGTAAATAGCATGTCACATGATCTTTTGGGGTCACATTTGCCAAGGATCACAGTTCAATCGGAGACAAAATATCAAAAAATGTGTGTGTGTGTGTGTGTGTGTGTGTGAAATGCCAAAACATGTGTGTATGTGTGTGTGTGCGCTCATCCAAGTGTGAAATGCCAAAAACGTGTGTGTGTGAGTGTGTGTGTGTGTGTGTGTGTGTGTGTGTGTGTGTGTGTGTGTGTGTGTGTGAGAGAGAGAGAGAGAGAGAGAGAGAAATGGTGCGCCAGTACTGCAGATTTTGTGTTTAAAACACTTATTATCACTGATTGAATCAGACAGAAATATCTTGGGTTTGATGTGACATTTGTGTTCTGAATGACACAAGCGCAAACTGCGTGATGATTATGACCCTCAAACTAGAAAAAGCCAACCGTTAATAGTAATGGAAAGACAGCAGTTATCTTCCCCTGAATTTTTGGGGGGCTTAACCAGGTCTTTTTTTGTACTCCCAGTTCTTATAGAACAGGCAGTACTTTAGAATTGGAATGAAGAAATGCTGTCTGTGTGTCTGTCTGTCTGTCCGTGGTCAAAATGTGTTCCACTCACTCCAGACAAAACTACTGGGCCGATCTTTCTGAAAATTTGTAGGTACGTTCATTATGGGCCATGGATGATGCCCGATGTTTTACTTTACTGCTATAGCTTACTGCTATATACTAACAGCTGTAAAGGCCTGTAACGTTTTTTCTTCTTTAAAGAATATCTCAGAAAGTACTTGGCCGATCTTTGTAAAAATGAGCAGGTACGTTCATTATGGGTCACGGATGATACCCGATGTTTTAGTTTACCTCATTATAGCCGTTAATAACGGCTGTAACAGCCTGTAATTTTTTTTTCTTCTTTTGGGAATATCTCAGAAAGTACTTGGCCGATCTTTCTGAAAATTTGTAGGTATATTCATTATGGGCCACGAATAATGCCCGATGTTTACCGTTATAATCGTTACTAACTGCTGTAACGGCCTGTACCAGTTTTTCTTCTTTATGGAATATCTCTGAAAGTACTTGGCCAAACGTTATGAAAATTAGCAGGTATGTTCATTATGGGTCACAGATGATGCCCGATGTTTTAGTTTTACCCCGTTATAGCCATTACTAGCGGCTGTAATGTTTTTTTCTTCTTTATGGAATATCTCAGAAAGTACTTGGCCGATCTTTCCCTAAATTTGTATGTATGTTCATTAATGATCAGGGATGATGCCTGATGCTTTAATTTACCCTGTAATAGCCGTTACTAATGGCTTAACAGCCTGTAACAGTTTTTCTTCTTTATGGAATATTTCAGAAAGTATGTGTGGCCGATCTTCCTGAAAATTTGTAGGTATGTTCATTATGGGTCACGAATGATGAGCAATGTTTTAGTTTACTGTTATAAACGTTACTAACAGCTGTAACGGTTTTTCTTTATGGAATATTTCAGAAAATACTTGGCTGATCTTTGTGAAAATTAGCAGGTATGTTCATTATGGGTCATGGATGATGCCTGATGTTTTAGTTTGCCCCGTTATAGCCATTACTAACGGCTGTAATGGCCTGTAACGTTTTTTTCTTCTTTATGGAATATCTCAGAAAGTACTTGGGTGATCTTTCTGAAAATTAGCAGGTATCTTCATCTTAGCAGGTATATCTTCATTATGGGTCACGAATAATGCCCGATGTTTTAGTTTACCGTTGTAGCTGTTACTAACGGCTGTAATGGTTTTTCTTCTTTATTGAATATCTCAGAAAAATACTTGGCCGATCTTTGTGAAAATTAGCAGGTATGTTCATTATGGGTCACGGATGATGCCTGATGTTTTAGTTTACCTTTATAGCTGTTACTAACGGCTGTAATGGGCCTGTAATGGGTTTTCTTCTTAATGGAATATCTCAGAAAGTACTTGACCGATCTTTCTGAAAATTTGTAGGTATATTCATTATGGGTCACAATTAATGAGCAATGTTTTAGTTTACTGTAAGTGCCGTTAGTAGTGGCTGTAATGGTTTTTCTTTTTTATGGAATATCTCAGAAAGTACTTGGCCGGTTTTTTAAGCGGTTTGGATGATCTTGTGACAAGTCGAAACCTTTCCATGTGTAAGTGATGTAATGCTGAAAATCGATTAAACAACCATTATAAACCGTTTTTTTGTGGTTACTTCTTATCTAAGTGGAATTTAATTAAATTTAGTGTATAGAAAGGTTATATCATACACAAATGGAACTTCTATATAGTGTTTCAAAATTTGACCGTTAAAAACCATCATTCTTGACATATTGTCCGATTTGGATGAAATTTGGTATGTACAC
This sequence comes from Conus betulinus, assembly GCA_016801955.1. Classification (NCBI taxonomy): domain Eukaryota; kingdom Metazoa; phylum Mollusca; class Gastropoda; order Neogastropoda; family Conidae; genus Conus; species Conus betulinus. Next base: position 277,996 of record JADBJO010000450.1, read on the forward strand.
AGGCTTTAGCCCAGAGAGGACTAAAATACCAGTTTCAAAAGTGTACATCGGTTATATAACCATTAAAATCATTATTTTGCCGGTATTTTTCATATATCAGTGATTTTAATAAAAAATTTTGGTATATAAAGGTTATCACACACAAATGGCACTTCCATATAGTGTTTCGAAATTTGACTGTTAAAAACCGTTACTCTTGACATAATTGTCCGACTTGGATAAAATGTGGTAGGTGTATAGGCTTTAGCCCAGTGAGGATTAAGATATCTGTTTCAAAAGTGTACATCGGTTAAATAACCATTATTGGTGGGTTTTAATATAACTTGGTATATAGAAAGGTTATCACACTCAAATAGCACTTCCATATGCTGTTTCAAAATTTGACCGTTAAAAACCGTTATTCTTGACATATTGTACGATTTGGATGAAATTTGGTAGAACACAGGCTTCAGCTCGGTGAGGACTAAAATATCAGTTTCAAAAGTGTAGGCCTACCTCAAATCTTAACGTAACGATACTGAACAAGATAAACTGGGAGTACGTTTATATGCTTTGCATCATTTTTTTTTTTTTTTCTTTTTGCTGTCCCAACCTCTGCGCCACCTCAGAGGCAGTGCACCCACGCCGCTCATTCAGACACCCCATCCACAGCCAACCCCATCGGCCCAGCAATCCACAGGGAGCAGTCAATGTCAAGTCGTCAAGAGGCAAGCCACCGGAGGAGACACTGCACTGCTGCCAAGTCACTTTGGTGGTGTTCAATGGCGCCTGTTCTGATCTAACATACGCAGGACACCACTTACTATAAGCCCCCTACTGACGACAATAATTGCTTAGTCGCAGAGCTGACGTGAGTGAGCACTCTCTCCAGAGGGTGCCACAATATCCATCTAACTAACAGCCCCCATGGACTTGCCGATACCAGTGATGGAACTAAACCAAGGCCACAGACGTGGAGAGGACATCGAAACTGAGGTCACCATGAGAGCAGGGCATGAAGGGCCACACAATCTGAGATGGTTTTTTTTTTAAATGCTGATCGATGAGAATGAGGATGATTAAGATGATGCTATGGATTTCCATTTTGGTCTGAGACTACATGACTGGGCTGTACTCTACACTTCCTTTCATAATATATCCCAGCCTCAACCAGGCCCGAGAGATACAGGCACCTGCAGTGTCGGTCAGGAAATTTGAGCAACACTCTCAGAAATGCATCCATTAAGTGGATGAAACTCGACTGTGTGGTCCCAGCCTTCCCAACTGAGTCCCCAACAAACTCAACTCTAGGTAGGAGCCAGTCCGGGCAGAAAACCCCACATGACTCTGATGGGATTGGAACCCACAACCTCCCAGCCCGGAGTCCGTGGTGCTAACCATTTCGCTACAGCAGCTCGTACATCAGGTCTTTTTATAGTATTGTGCCTGCTGTTTTAAACAAACCTGGGTGTATGCAATGCAGATTCCTGGTAAACTGTACACTGAGGTGAAGTTTCATCAAATCTGGTTATAACTTGGTGTTCAGGGCCTCACTGGTTTACCCTCATATCTCAGACTTTAGTTCACACCTTTCCCAAATGAAGATCAACAGGTATTTAATTTTATCCAAGAGTGTGGTTAGGCTGTCTTGTGTTCTGTGTCTAATCCACCATAACAACTGTCAACCATGGGAGAGGCCCAGCTGAAGAATTTAACATTGAACAATGCAGTCATCAGCCACAAGAAAGAATATAGACAGGGTGAGGCAAATGTGACAGGATCTTTATTAACCTCTTCATTTGCCAGGTCTTGTTGCCATACATGAACAAACCTGTATGGGTAAAAGGTGAGGCAAGTAAAAGCAGCTCTTTAGTGACCTACTTGCTTGCTGAATTTTGTGGCCATACATGAACAAAACTGTGCTGGTAAGGGCGAGGCATGTGAAAGAGGAGGATCCATAGTAACCTATTCGCTTGCTGAATCTTGTTATACACGAACAAAATCGTGCGAGGTCCTCCAGTCAGTATTATATGACTTTTATGATGATTGATTTATAACTCAAACATTATAATTCTTCATATTGTAGGCCTGCTTGTCCTGCTGGACAAAGCCTTGTTCTCTTGATCCATAGGTCCTGATTTCAGTCCCCTACCTGACACTGGCAGCTTAGAGACATCTTTGGAGATCAGTTTCGCCTGTCAAGAGTCCTTCAAATGACACTCAAAAACAAGGTTCCATGTGCGAACTTAAAAAAAAAATAAATTCTAACTTAATTTCATGAACAGGCATCAGAGAGTAAGTGTCAAATCCTTCATACACACACACATATATAAATGCACGTGTGAGTGTGTGTGTGTGTGTGTGTGTGTGTGTGTGTGTGTGTGTGTGTGTGTGCGCGCGCGCACAAACTGCCAATCTTCTGCTGAAGCTGAAATTAAGAAGTCATATGGAAGTACTGGGAAGGTCTTTTTGTGTTTGATTGATTGATTGATTTTTTTTTTTTTAAATACTGACAAAAAACTTCTGTTAGTGCTTACTCAACATCACTATATAAGTACACAGTGTGGTCCAAATTGTTATAGAATAATACATATTGGTAAATGTTCAAAATGATAACTATGGACAAAAAGTCTGAAGAAAAAAAATAAACAATTGTCTGTTCAAAAGGAAAAAAAAAAGACCCCCCCGCCCACACACACACACACACATGCTATCCGTTTGTTTTCATACAAAACACTGAAGGAATTATGTTAAGAGTTTCTCAACATATTGTTCTCACATTACCGCCACACAGTTTTTTATATACAGGAATCCAGCACTTGCCGTACTAAACTTCATAGGTTTGGACATAATCCTCAGGTTGTCTGCATTCCCAGTTTCATAATTTTAGGGGATGGTGGTTTTTTTTTGTTGTTTTTTTTTTGTCTGTCCAAATTGTGGTTCAAAGGAACACACATGGGGATTCATTCTATACTCCACTTGGTCTTCTTCACTGATGGCACTGGGTCTGGTCACAGCACTGACAAAATCATGAACACATGCACAGGTGAGAAAAACAAAACCCACTGTAGAATGAAAAACTAAGAACACAAAATGCAGAAGAAAATGAAATGTGTAACTTAGAAAAAACAACAACAACAGAAAACTGACGGAGATTAGGATGAGTAGGATACTGCCAATACACTACCTTGGTGTGATAGTCCATGAAACACTGGCCTAAGCACAATCCAGGCTTGGATGGGCAGAAGCGGCAATGGTAGCGGGATTCCTTCCGCACGTTGAGTATCTTATAACAAACTCGACATTTCTTGGTAGGGCCTTCCTTGTTTGGTGTCGGTGGCAGAGGGAACAAAAGTGGTTTGCACCAATCCTCACCTCGTCATCTGTTTTGCCCTCTTCCACAATAGGCACCTGGTCTGGCCAAATCTGACAAGACAAAAATAATCACTTCCACATGCAAACACCTCGCTTAGATACAAATGGACTGCCTGCCCCCCCCCCCCCCCCCCCCCCCCCCCCCCCCCTGTGGATTTGGGGGTGCAAAATTTGTTTATGTGGCAAGTTAGATCGATTTTCCCCAACATGCATTTGTCTTAAATGGATTAAAGGGTGTGTGTGTGTGTGTGTGTGTGTGTGTGTGTGTGTGTTTTCTTTTCATATTTTTTTCTTCAAAAGTGTCTTCTCCATCCTTCCTCTTACATCCACTTTGTATGCACCCCAGTGGGATTTCTTCGATTCATGTTATGTAATTCCCAGGTCTGGAGTTGGAGTCCTCTCAAGACGAAACCACCATCACTCCCTTCAGTGCGGTCACACACTGTACCTTTCTTGTAGAGGACCTAAGCTGAAGAGAGCCTGTGTAGCTGTTTCCATTATATCACAGTTTTGATGTTTTAAAGTTCATTATCAACCCTATTGATGTGTTAAAGTTCATTATCAACCTTTTTCTTTCCTAATTCACTCTTTTCAACTTGAGCAGGCTGTTAAGACTTCGGGGTGGAGTCGATAGGTGGTGAGCCTATTTTAGACTTTCCTGATGAACATTTTTCTAAATCAGAGTATTTGTCATTGAAAGACGGAAGTTTTATATTTTCTGGTAAAGCTGATGTTAAATGAAAGGCGCATAATTCAAACACTAAAGAATTTCCACACATAACTCAAGCACTGAACAATTTCTGGCCAAGGTTCTGTTTTGTTTTTGTCAGTAGCTGGTAAATAGCATGCCATATGATCTTTTTGGGTCACATTTGCCAAGGATCACAGTTCAGTCAGAGACAAAATATCAAATGTGTGTGTGTGTGTGTGTGTGTGTGTGAAATGCCAAAACGTGTGTATGTGAGTGTGCGTGGGCGCGCGCGCATCTGAAAGTGAATGCCAAAATGTGTGTGTGTGTCTGAGAGAAATGGTGCGCCAGTACTACAGATTTTGTGTGTTTAAAACAGTGTACACTCATCATCACTGATCGAATCAGACAGAAATATCTTGGGTTTGATGTGACATTTGTGTTCTGAATGACGCAGACACAAATTGCGTAATGATTATGCCCTCGAACTAGAAAAGGTCAACCGTTATCAGTAATGGAAAGACAGCAGTTATCTTCCCCTGAATTTTTGGGGGGCTTAACTGGATCAGGTCTATTTATATAATATTGTGCCTGTTGTTTAAACAAACCTGGGTGTATGCAATGCAGGTTCCTGGTAAACTGTACACTGAGGTGAAGTTTTCATCAAATCTGGTTATAACTTGGTGTTCAGTGCCTGACTAGTTCACCCTCATGCCTCAGACTTTAGTTCACACCTTTCCCAAAATAAGATCAACAGGTGTTTAATTTTATCTAAGAGTGTGGTTAGGCTGTCTTGTGTTCTGTGTCTAATCCACCATAACAGTATCAACCATGGGAGAAGCTCAGCCGAAGAATTAAACATTGAACAATGCAGGGTGAGGCAAATGTGTGAGGATCTTTATTAACCTCTTCATTTGCCAGGTCTTGTTGCCATACATGAACAAACCTGTATGGGTAAAAGGTGAGGCAAGTGAAAGAAGATCTTGAGTAACCTACTTGCTTGCTGAATCTTGTGGCCATACATGAACAAAACTGTGCTGGTAAGGATGAGGCATGTGAAAGAGAATCCTTAGTAACCTATTTGCTTGCTGAATCTTGTTGCCATACATGAACAAAACTGTGCTGGTATGGGTGAGGCATGTGAAAAAAAGATCCTTAGTAACCTATTCGCTTGCTGAATCTTGCCATACATGAACAAAATCGCGTGAGGTCCTCCAGTCAGTATTATATATGACTTTTGTGATTGATATTTATAACTCAAGCATTATAATTCTTCATATTGTATATTCAAAGCTGACAAAAGAAGGCCTGGCTGTCCAGCTGGACAAAGCCTTGTTCTCTTGATCCATAGGTCCTGGGTTCAGTCCTCCACCTGACACTGGCAGCTTAGAGACAACATCTTTGGAGATCAGTTTCGCCTGTCAAGAGTCCTTCGAACGAAACTCAAAAACAAGATTCCATGTGTGAATATTAAAAGAAAAAAAGTTCTAACTTAATTTCATGAACAGGCATCAGAGAGTAAGTGTCAAATCCTTCATACACATACACATATATATAAACGCATATGTGTGTGTGTGTGTGTGTGTGTGTGTGTGTGTGCACGAAACTGCCAATCTTCTGCTGAAGCTGAGTTTTAGAAGTCATTTGGAAGTACTGGGAAGATCTTTTTGTGTTTTATTGATTGACTGTTTATTTTTTTAAATACTGACAAAAACTTCTGTTAGTGTTTACTCAAAATCACTTAAGTACACAGCGTGGTCTAAATTGTTACAGAATACATATTGATAAATGTTCAAAATGATAACTATGGGCAAAAAAAAGTCTGAAGAAAAAAAAAACAATTGTCTGTTCAAAAGAAAAAAAACATACAATCCATAAATTTGTTATCATACAAAACACTGTAGGAACTGTGTTAAAGTTTCTGAACGTATTGTTCTCACATTACCAAGGGTGACACTTTGAAAATCTGAATAAACTGAAAATGAGGCAGGGGTCCAGAAGCCACCAAGGCCCCGGCGGGATGCAGGGGCAGTGCCCTGCTGGGGGGGTCCGGGGGGCAAAGCCTCCCTGCCGAAGAAGATTTTATGAAATTTTAAGAGCATTTCATGGCCTCTCCTGGCATCAAATTGGAAAATCAAAGCACAGCACTCACCTAACAACTGCAGCCTCTAATGTTCCACATGAAGGTCATTAACTTCAGACAGCTCATCCACAAAATAAGAAGAATAATTCTTTCCTCTGATATTCACTTTACATCCGAAAAAAAGTCACTTTACCACTCAAAGGGAAACTGTACAGCACAACGGCGTGACATAGGCTAACAAAGATTGCTGGACCTGTGTTCTTCAACGATAGAGAGCGCTTCCTCATTTCCGGTCGTCTGCTACAGAGCTGTTTCGGTCATAATACCGCTGATTCAACTGTTTTTCCAAAAAAAATTTTTTTTTTTTTCTTTCCGAATAACGAAACTTGAAAAACAGAATTTCCGTCTGGGGCCTTGCCGAGAAAACGGATTTCAGTCACCCAGACAGAAGAGTGGCAGCCATGCATTACTGCCACACTGTTCCATAGAACAAAAATGCAGAAGAGAAAGAAATGTACAAATTAGAAGAAAAAAAAACAAAAAAAAACCTGACAGGGATTAGGATAAGTAGGATACTGCCAATACACTACCTTGGTGTGATAGTCCATGAAACACTGGCCTAAGCACAATCCAGGCTTGGATGGGCAGGAGGGGCAATGGTAGCGGGTTTCCTTCCGCACGTTGAGTTCCTTACAACAAACTCGACATTTCTTGGTAGGGGCTTCCTTGTTTGGTGTCGGTGGCAGAGGGAACAAAAAGTGGTTTGCACCCATCCCCACCTCGTCATCTGTTTTGCCCTCTTCCAGACAGGCTCCTGGTCTGGCCAAATCTGACAAGACAAAAATAATCACTCCCACATGCAAACATCTCTTTCAAATACAAATGGACTGGGCTTTTCCCCCCCATTCCTGTGGAGTTGGGGGTGCAGAATTAATGTGGCAAGTTAGATGATCTTCCCAACATGCATTCGTCTTAAATGGATTAAAGGAAGTGTGTGTGTGTGTTTTCTTTCATATTGTTTTCTTCAAAATGTCTTCTCCGTCCTTTCTCTTACATCCACTTTGTATGGAACTCAGGTGGGATTTCTTTGATTCATGTTATGTAATTCCCAGGTCTGGAGTTGGAGTCCTCTCAAGACGAAACCACCATCACTCCCTTAAGTGCGGTCACACACTGTACCTTTCTTGTAGAGGACCTAAGCTGAAGAGAGCCTGTGTAGCTGTTTCCATTATATCAGTTTTGATGTTTTAAAGTTCTTTATCAACCCTGCTGATGTGTTAAAGTTCATTATCAACCCTTTTTTCTTTCCTGATTCACTCTTTTCAACTTGAACAGGCTGTTAAGACTTCCGGGTGGTGTCGACAGGTTGTGAGCATACTTTAGACTTTCCAGAACATTTTTTTCTGAATCAGAGAATTTGTCATTGAAAGACGGCCGTTTCATATTTTCTGGTAAACCGGATGTTAAATGAAAGCCACATGATTCAACCACTAAACAATTTCTGGCCAATGTGGTGTTTTTTTTTTTTATCAGTAGCTGGTAAATAGCATGTCATACAATCTTTTTGGGTCACATTTGCCAAGGACCACAGTTCAATCTGAGACAATATCAGTGTGTGTGTGTGTGTGTGTGTGAAATGCCAAAACGTGTGTATGTGAGTGTGCGTGGGCACACATCTGAGCGTGAAATGCCAAAACGTGTGTGTGTGTGTGTGTGTGAGAGAGAGAAATGGTACGCCAGTACTGCAGATTGTGTTTAAAACAGTATACACTTATTATCATTGATCGAATCAGACAGAAATATCTTGGGTTTGATGTGACATTTGTGTTCTGAATGACTCAGGCACAAATTGCATAATGATTATGACCCTCAAACTAGAACAGGGCAACGGTTATCAGTAATGGAAAGACAGCAGTTACCTTTCCCTGAATGTTTTTTTGGTCTTAACTAGATCAGGTCTATTTATAATTTTGTGCCTTCTGTTTAAACAAACCTGGGGTATGCAATGCATATTCCTGGTAAACTGTACACTGAGATGAAGTTTCATCAAATCTGGTTAAAACTTGGTGTTCAGGGCCTCACTGGTTTGCCCTCATATCTCAGACTTTAGTTCACACCTTTCCCAAATGAAGATCAACAGGTGTTTAATTTTATCCAGAGTGTGTGGTTAGGCTGTCTTGTGTTCTGTGTCTAATCCACCATAACAACTATCAACCATGGGAGAAGCTGAGCTGAAGAATTTAACATTGAACAATGCAGTCATCAGCCGCAAGGAAGAATATAGACAGGGTGGGGCAAATGTGTGAGGATCTTTATTAACCTCTTCATTTGCCAGGTCTTGTTGCCATACATGAACAAACCTGTATGGGGTAAAAGGTGAGGCAAGTGAAAGAAGATCTTTAGTAACCTACTTGCTTTGCTGAATTTTGTTGCCATACATGAACAAAACTGTGCTGGTAAGGGTGAGGCATGTGAAAAAAAAGATCCTTAGTAACCTATTTGCTTGCTGAATCTTGCCATACATGTACAAAATCGTGTGAGGTCCTCCAGTCAGTATTATATATGACTTTTGTGATTGATATTTATAACTCAAGCATCATAATTCTTCATATTGTATATTCAAAGCTGACAAGAGAAGGCCTAGTTGTCCAGCTGGATGAAGCCTTGTTCTCTTGATCCATAGGTCCTGGGTTCAGTCCTCCACCTGACACTGGCAGCTTAGAGACAACATCTTTGGAGATCAGTTTCGTTTGTCAAGAGTCCTTCGAATGAAACTCAAAAACAAGATTCCATGTGTGAATATTAAAAGAAAAAAATATTCTAACTTAATTTCACGAACAGGCATCAGAGAGTAAGTGTCAAATCCTTCATACACACACATGTAAAATGAATGCATGTGTGTGTGTGTGTGTGTGTGTGTGTGTGTGTGTGTGTGTGTGTGTGTGTGATGCATGCATGAAACTGCCAATCTTCTGCTGAAGCCGAAATTTAGAAGTCATTTGGAAGTACTGTTAAGGTCTTTTTGTATTTGATTGATGGATTTTTTTAAAAACAGAAACAGGGAAAGCATATTAATCCCAACTATTGAAACTGATCAATGGAGGAACCATATAAAAAGCAAATCTTCCACTAAATGCAGCCACTAGTATTTTGCAGAACATGATTTTGGCTGTGTTCAAAAACACCTTTTCAGTCCTTTCCAAAGATGAACATCAAAACTGACATTTTGTGACAAAATTTTGTGAATTCAGGACACCCTTGTGAAACACTGATATCAGGAATTGTTTTTATAACAGGGAAATTCAAGAATAATTCAGGAAGCCTGACAGCTGTGTGCATCTATGGTGGTGTTTAGGACACTGGAATGGAAACAACTGAACTAAAGTGTCATTCTGTCCCATAGAAGTTTTAATGTAATGAAACCATGCTTCCATTAGTGATAATATAATGATATTATTTGATCACAGTATCATGTTGCCAACTTAGATTAAATTACCCCCCCCCCCCCCCCCCCCCCCCCCCCCCTCTTTTTCTGTCTAACCCCCCCCCTTGTTAGGAGATCTAACTGTCAGACAAAATTTGGTCTTTTTTTTTCCAACTCTAGTCTCTTCAGTATGAGTATGGTCTTTTAAACAGGCGAACTCATGGAGAAAACTGAAGTAGCAGAAAATTGCAAATCAGGAACAGTTTATGATTCATGCAGATTTTAATCCAAACGATATATGACATTATTTGACTTCGTTGGATATAAAAAGCCAGAATTCAGCTGTGCACATCAACTTTTACATGGTGTCTGGAATAGTCAGGCTCTAGACAGCAATCTGGAGGACCCCCCCCCCCCCCCCCCCCCCCCCCAACACAAACACTACCTCAACGAGCAAAATCCACCTACATGAACATATACACTGTTCATTTCTTGCTCTTGTACAAACCAAGTGGAAAGATGAAATGACACAGAGAAACATTCTGAGAAGGAAAAGGTGGGAAACAATGTTACACATGTTGAATAGCAAATTTTAATCACATTGTGGATCAAGTGTGTAGCTGCAATACTTGACAATTCTTCATGGCATGACAGACATTCTATGACTGCAAACACAAACAAGTAGGGTAACTCTTGCTCCTACAAGAAAACAAATACACGCCCATAACTCCCAAAGGAATGCTGCTTACAACACTGAATCACCTAGCAGATGTAATAGCACAGAGCATGTTTCGTTGTCTGCTCTGAGCTGTCATATCTGCTAGGTGATTCGGTGTTGTAAGAAGCATTCCTTTGGAGTTATGGGCATGTATTTATTTTCTTGTCGGAGAAAGAGTTACCGTACTTGTTTGTTGTTTATTGTTTACTGTTCCCTGCCTCATTTCATATTTACTTTCTATGACTACAAATTTAGCAATGCCAGTCAATTGCAACATATTGATTGCAACACCTCTCTTTCTGTCTCAACTCAAACACACAAAGCCCCACCATTTCGTCCATAAAATGTTGATTTTGCACAGGAAAGACAGAAATGAAGAGAAATGCATATGCACATGCACAAACTGGATCTATCAAAATGATATCTTCATTGGAACACTGAAAACATCATTCCTAACAATTTACTTAAGAGACTAAATTAAAACAAAAAACACCAGCAAAACCATTTCTTCAAAATTTAGCAACTCTCTGTCTCTCTTTTTCTCTTTCTTTGTTCTATTTTTTTCCCTGTCTTTGAAAGACTAATACATCATAATTCAGCAGTACCACTACTTCTGTTTACTTGATTCATTTTCAATATTAAAATCATCTCATAATCAATCCAGATGCCAAACGTGATCAAACCAGAGAAATTACAATCAACAGAAATCCTTGGACTAGTATATACAACATGCCCACTCATTCATTTTCTTTATAGAAACACACATATACACACACAATTCAGCTGAACATAATTGATATTTATTGCTTTTGCACAACCAAACAAAAAGTAAATTTTTCTCAAAAGACGATTATGCATATTCTGTTGGCATTCATAGCTTCTGACATCCAACAGAGAGAAAGAGAATTACAACAGAGTAACTGTAAGGGAACACCCCACAAACTCCAAGCTATGATCTAAACACAGTGTGTAATGACTACCTTTCTTGCTGTGCGACTGACTGTTCAACACGTCTGAAGCACTGCCTCCATTATATCTGCGATCACCTGCAGCTTTTTAACCTGGCCATTTCCGTTCAACTTCAGTCACAATCTTCTCGGTGGGAAACATTTATCAAGAATATATGGTATGGCAGACCTTCAGGACATAACGCTTCAGGCTCCAGGTGGGGCTTGCAGGGGCAAGGGGAGTCAAAGGTCCCGCAGTCGCTGAAGAAAATTTGTCTTGCCAAGACACTTTTGTGGCCTCTCCTTGAAAACAAAGTTAATAATTAACTTCTATACAAAAAGACTCCAAATATGACTTACGGCTTAATATCAAACTGAAATTGTTATGCCAAGTACTTAGAATGCATCTTAAATTCAGTAAACCATCAAAACAAAATAGGATGCAATGTATAAATATTACTCACCTGTGATGCTAATAGAAGATAGTGGCCAATTTTCCATCACTTAATTTATAGTTTAAGAATGAGGATACCTGCTTTTTTTTTTTACTTAAAAAAGTTCCTCTAAGGGCCGCTACTCTCGCTTTTTCTGTTGCTACTTATAACCTAGGAAGGTTCCAGCAACGTACAAGTCCTGATCCTGTCTTACATGGCTTAAATTCAGCAGGGAATCAATGTCTGCATTAGCACTAGATTGTACGCAGTACGCAGTTTGTAAAATAAATCTTCCTTAAAGGCTGCTGCAACTCCATGTGTCACAGTATATGTTGTTGTTTTCCTGCACATGGAAAGCTGTTCCAGGTTTTGAGTATCTTTGGCAAGTTTTTGAGTGAAGGAGATTAAATCAAGCGCCAGTGACAGAGGCAAGCAGCGTTCCGCTAAAAATGCACAAGTCTGAATCTTGGCATCCAGCAGGGAATCAACTTTAGACACCAGAGCCGTTACTAGAGCAGCAGCAGGAAGAGTTGATCATGTATGTTTCTGCGCATTTGATCTCTCACATGTTTCATCCCCTGGGAATGCACTTTGATTGACTTTTTTCCATTTGACTTTTTATACAAGCTTCCGACTGCAGAGTATACACCAAGCAGCACCCACTTCATTTGTTTTCTGCAGCCATTTTCGGAATGGACAATTCAATTCGTCCATCTCATCCATAAGTTCATTTCACCTCCTGATTTTCTTCAGGTCATTGTCGATCTTCAGTGCCTCTACTTTGTCGTTAATCAGATCCATATTTTTGACAAATATAAAGCACACAATGATATGGTCTTCATGCATTGTAAACAAGATGGCAGATTTCAAATACAAGTGACGTGAAAACCTGAATCGGAACACGGAATGGGCACATGGAAAAAAAAAAAAAAAAAGGAAAATTTTGCTATACGGAATTCCGTAGCAATACAGAAGGTCTCCCATCCCTGTAATGGGTTCTGAATGATCTTACAGCAAATTTTGGTTAATTCTTTTTTTTAAAACTGGATCGTTGAACTATATATGTAACGTAATGAACACACATTTGCAGAGGAAAAAGATTCGCTCAATATGTCTGCTCAAATGGCCAATTATAATCTGTGTATAATGGCACGATTAAAGGAAAGCTCCATCACTTCAACAAGCGATCAAGCCAATATCCTGCTAATGGTCCCAGGTTCTCCAACGAACAAATCCAATTCATGAACAATATTGTCTGTTCACTAATCAAATCTTATCAGCAGCCACCCAAACCTATTCACCACCACCATATGAACCGGAATTGTACTTCTTGTACTTACAGATATTCTTACACATACATGCATGCATGGAACACATAACAAGAAACAAAACAGATTTTCAACTGATGAAACTGTGTAAATAAGATGCTGACTGGAAAACATTGCCTAAATAATATGGAACTGCACAAAACTGTTCTGGACAATACATAAAGGTCTGCAACGATCGGTGGGCAGAAGGCATGGATGGTGAGATGAACATCCTCTTAGCAAGAGGTCCTCGAGGACACGCTGTTGACACACTAAGGTACAAACGAGGGGCAGAAGGCATCACTGATGATCAATAATGGTGGCATGGACCATGCAGCACAAAAAAATCCCCATGAACAGTTAAAAAACAAAAGAACAAAAACTGGAAGACAAATCAAGGATACACAAACTGTACTGCAACCCTATCCTATATTTTAAAACAACTTTTCACAAGCAAGTTTATGGTGGGAGGGTCTCTGGATTTACTCACTGCGACAAGCAGGGCAATGCGAAAAGCACTCTCTCATTTTCATCCAGTGCAAGAGATCTGATTTCTTTAAGAATCTTAAAAGTACAGGTGACATCCAATGCAGGGACTAACACAAAGCCATCCTTACAAGTACAGGGTGCTTTCATTCATTACAAGTGCGCACCAAGCTGTAATGTTGCCATGTCCCCTGGGTAGCAGACCTAACACTGTGAACACATATTCAGAAATATGGTGGGATAGGATTTATAGGTGAAAATGCTGACTGATGATTCTGATGTTGGGATATTCTGAAAAGATCCAGGAACCTTCAAGTTCAAAGAAGTGACTGAGGGTTTGTCATGACTGCAGGATAACAGTTTGTGAAGAACCCTGCATATTATCATTTCAAGAGCCAAAAGCCTCACCAACATGCCTGATTTTCGGCTATTTCTCTGACCTTTGAAAACACACATGACCATACATGCACACAAAAAATATCAGCAAAGAACAACCTTTCTCTCATTCAGAGGCTTGGAAGGCACACAATCAGCAGGAACATATAAGAATTTCCAACTTCAATTCAATGTTCTCACAGAGAAATGAGTTATTAACACATTACCATGCACATTTACACATTATAAAAAGAAAAAGAATGTTAAGTGGGATTTCATGATCACAATGTAAACTTCATTTAGAACTGTACAGCAATACCAATACACGATGATCATCACACACACAGTCTCTGGTCATCCCCTAAATACAAGAAACCTTACAAAAAATTGGGAATGTTTACAAACTGTATTGATCAGCTCTGAACATCAGCCTGAGGAATGATGTGATGATACACTTCTGACTTTCAAAAGTAAAGCCATGCATCACTCTCTGCTTCTATCAATTAATCAATATTTTGACAGGAAACAACTGTTCAAAGAATCCTTTCACCCTTTCATTTTAACATACAGCTCATTCTAAAATGAATATTCAGAACTTGGGACATACATAGCCCAACATAAAATAAAAAGAGGAAAGTCCAAACCATCCATTGACTGATGGTTATACAGTTTCTCTATCAGGCAAGCCCATGCATTTTCTTGTGCAAAGAAGATGAAGACGTGCATCCCACACCCAGTCTGTCCATTTCCAACAGTCTGCTAATGCCAAGAACAGCAAACAAAAAAGCATGTGATACATGAAAAACGCTCTTCTTTTCTGTCATTTGCACATCTTAAAAAAAACAATCCATATAATGAAACCAAATAAATATAGTCCATGTTTATGCCAAACATGTTATTATCATTATCTCTGATCACATTTGAAAGGACTAATGTTGTTTATGTCTTCTTTCAATGCAACATTTAGTTTTCTTTGCCTGAAAAGTTGGGCAACTCTCTTTGGTGAGAACATGTTATCATTATACACACCATCTACATTTGGCCTTCTCTATCTTCATTTTTAATTTGCAAATTCAAATGTATTTTTGTACAGATTTTGGTCAGGAACGACTGCTTTGCTGCTGTGGGATCTTTAACATGCACTTTGTGCATACAGAGCAAACTAACAGTCAGACCACCACTTGCCCTAAAAATAGACTTGTCCTGATCTCATTACCTAACAATTTGGCCATATATATATATATATATATATATATATATATATATATACATATAAAGGAGCAGACTCACTCAAATGACCAAAGCATATGATTTTTTACTTGATTCAAACAAATATCATGATTACTTTTAAACTATCCAGATTTTCCATCAGCGCTACCAGTAGAATTCTGCACTGAAATGATATGACTACATTATGTAAATTCTAAACCAGAAAAAGTATGACGAATACAAGTGCTTATCTTGGAATGTTTAGAACTACTTTCTATCAGCTTACAGCTTACACACTGAGGAATTTGATGACTTTTTCTGTCAAACTAAGCTCCCTTTGGAGTTCTATCCTTCATCTATCATCAGTTTGACCCATCCACGAAATGAGGATTGCCTTTGTTTCACCATCTTGTTTGGTGACCCTACAATTTGTCTTCAAGTAACATGTTCTGGAGACAAAAACTTACCTTTTTTCAGCCAACAGGAAAGATTCTTTTGCCCCCTGAATTTTTTCCTTAGAGTGAACTCATGTGCACAATGTTTTTCCTTAGAGTGAACTCGTGCCAGCACAAAGGACGTTAAATAACCTTGGTAAATATAACAGTTTGTTGGTAGGTCAATTAAACTTAAACTTTGGTATACCACCTCTCTGATATAGTGTCTAGCTGAAAAGTGAACAATAAAATCTACCCTGTGTGAGATTCAGAACAGCGACTTGCAGGTTTCTGTTTTTTTAGATGAGTGAATGGAACCCATGTTGGACCACTGAGAAACCTTTTCTTCACCTACAGTATCATCAAAACCAGGTCACATCGGTACTGTCTTCTTTCACGATCTTCAGGAATCTGTTTTACTGATAAATTCTATGTAGCTTGATCATCAATGGGCTGCTGCTGACAAAACTGTCAGTTTAATTTATGGAGACATTTCAATGCAAAAATGTTTTAGCTCTGACTGTTGTACTCTTTCTTGCAGTGCTATTTCATGTATTAAAAGTGAATTCACAGGCCACATCAATTAGAGTAAAATTGAAAGATACCATGTTTCTGTTAAAAAAAGATTTAGAATGAGTAATGTTCACTAAAATCAACATTTGTACCAGATTCTGTGGCACAGACTCTCAATGTGGATTTCATGCTGAGAGGTTGTGGATTTGATTCCCAATGGACTCTGGAGTTGTTTATTCATGGGATTTTTCAGCCACGACCTACTCCTATTCAGAGTTTCCTCTGGGCGCAACTGTGATGACTGAGTGCACAGTCAAGTTTCATCCACCTGAAGGATGTGCCTCTGAGAATGTTGCTAATATTTCCTGACCAACACTTCAGGCGTCTGCATCTCTCAGGACTGGATGAAAGAGACTCAAAAGTACAGCCCACTTATGCAATTTCATACTGGGACTCAACAGCACTATCTTCATCAATAAACATCAAACAAAATCTCCAATTCTGTGATCCCTCACTGCCAGCTCTCATGGTGACCTCAGTTTTAATTTCCTCTCCATGTCTATAAATGTATCATCCTTTCTGAGCATGTATCCAGGAAACCAGTATCAGCAAGTTTCTGGAAACTCTCACTGGATGAACATGGTGGCACCCCCAGGAGGGGGACATTCACTCATGCTGGCTCTGCAACTTAGGTCATTATTGTTGTTAACATGGGCCTCAGTATGTGGTGTCCTGCATACACTGGATCAGAACAGGCACCACTGAATACCACTGAAGTGACTCAGCAGCAATAAAGTGTCTTCTCTGGTGGGTTACCTATGATGACCTGACAATGGGAGGTCCCTGTAGATTGCTGGTGCTGGGTCTACAGTGGGTCACGCCAGGATGTAACTGTATGGAAAGCTGGAATAATGGCTTAAGACAATGCCACTGAGATGGCAGGGAAGATGACACACCAACAAAAACTCTGGCAATATATGACTTAACAACAAAAGTGCATGTGCATTTCATGGCTGCATTGAAAAATGATGAGAAAATAAAAAAAAGAAAGCCTGCAACATTAGTCCAGAACTGTGAACAGAAAAACAAAATTGTGTGCATCACTGACGTCTGCAACAAATTTCACTGACACAATTGCTACTGATACAAAAATGTAGACAGAAAGACGGAGTATAGAAAAAAAAAATGTGACATTCACAGAATCATCATCAAAAACAAGCACAATTCTGATTGTGATCGCAGGTGGCATAAATAAAATAATTCAAATATTCCATTTAGACATTTTTTAAATACAACTTGCCCATGAAGCACTACTGTTAAATTTGATCTACCCACAAACATTTCTCTTACCAGACACTTATAGCAAACATAAAAATATAGTACATTAGTATTGATTGCGGTGACAAGGCGTCAAAAAAAAAACCAAACAAACAAAAAAACATAAAACAAACCACAACAACAACAAAAAAAGAAGAAAGAAAAACATAACTTCGGGTTCATAGGTTGTCTGAAATAGTCAAAAAATGTGATAATACATCATATGTGATGCAACTGTGTTCACTTTTTATATCTGGATCTTTATAAAACTAAGCATCCCCAAGACAAAAAAGCAACATCCCTAGAATTCTCTCCTATCTTTCCCCTTCTCTGCCCCTTAAATTGATCTTGAAAACTGCACTTCAGATAATGCAATCAATCTGATGCAAATCTATTATATATTGGGGTTGTCCACTTTTCAGTCCGATCAGAACCAGTACCATTTTGTTCATAACGCCGGTCTTTTTCATTTTTGCAGCATCTTGCTGTTACATGACAATGGATCATGACATATATGTTTTGGATTTCTATCAGGTCAGACATAATCGTGACTGCCCTCACCTACAAAGTTACAAAAGTTCTCGTAACATCTACACCATATGCCAAAGTATTATGAATGCCACCATCTTCCACAAATCAAAACTCTTTCTTCTCACTGACATTTTCCCCCCCCCTTTTTTTTTTTTATTTCTTTGAACTTCCTGAATTGAAAAAAAAAAAAAAAAAGGTCTTTTATGGCTCAGCAAAAGAAAATAAGATTCCACTGACTGCTTAGAAATTGCCTCTCTTTTCAGGTTTTGACTTGGAAGATCAAAGGGCAAGCAATTTGTTTTGTGCATTATCTCTTGGGTTATTTTCATTTTTTCTTTTAAATCATGACAAAAAATTTTAAAGAGTTGGCAGCTAAAAACAGTGTTGGTCTGTCATGCTTACAATTACATAATTTTTGTTGTTATCCTTATCACATCATCAATACATCACATAGATATTAATTTCCTTAAACTTGGAGGCTGAACTATCACTATTTTCAATCTTAAATAAGATTATACTTTGGTCTGGAATACAAAAACTCACCTTGTGACTTTGACCGAAAAACTCAGTGCTCTCAGTCAAGATAAGTGTTGATCTTTCCAGTATGAAGTGTTTCCTTTTGTTTTGATGATTCAGACCAAAAAAAATTGTTATCATTACTCGTTTTCACCCCCTCCCCTACATCCATTTTCTGACACTGTAAGAATTAAACTAAACTAATAAAGCGTTGTAAATGATGTTCTGATGTGAGGAACATTCCTCTTTTACTTTTAGAGCCTCGTTCTGATGATAAACAGTTTTGATGGTGACCATCAAGTAGACCTGAGTAAATACGATCGTTATCACCGCATCAACATGACTTGAAAGTTTCTGTTGTATGAATCCATGCAACAAACATTCTCCAACCCCAAGCAGTCACAACAACATATTAGCGACGAGTAATTCCAATCATCCTGCAGAAGTATTTTGATAATTTTCTTATTCATTTGATTTGAAGATTCGCGATCAAAACGCACAATCACTATGGCTGCTCTTGGTCTCCTGACCTATCCACCTTTCGACTGCCAAAAAAAAAAAAAACCGCTCGTTCAAAAAGAATTCAGACATTTTATTGCACCATTTTTTTTCTTTCAGACATGTGTCTCATAGACCTTAAATGATTAAAATGTTTTCATTTTGAGATGTCTGTACCTACTGTTGTTAAACTGTTATTAAGCAGACTGGTTATTGATGCTTGTTTATTCTGTTCAGGTACAAGTATTTTGTTTAACCTTTTTGCGATGCGCCGTGCAATAGTGACGGCAGCTCTGCGGTACTGCCTGGACATGCCATGCCTCTGTGACGGCAAAACTATAAAAAATTCCCATGCTCTCTCGTCTACCGTCTAGGGGATGCAGCTGCCATAAATATTTAGAACAGGGTTCTAGCCACTGGGAGGGTAAGTTTACATGCACTAGGGATGATCTTTGTGACCTTCGAGTAGTCCGAACAAAGAGACCTGTCTGGCACTGGAAGGCACGTGTGGAATTTCCTGCTTCACGAATATATCGGGCAGAAGGAGAATGACATGTGGTTTTAGAACTGGTTGAGTAAAGTAGTTCAGAAAATGAGGGGGTAAAGCTGTACACGTTTTTTCGAAAAGAATCTGAGCTTCATTTTCATTTGCTCTGTGTATTTAATAGTTTTATAAGTCGTATCACCTGAAACAAAAACAGTGAAAAATGTGTGTACTGTGTGCAATGATTTAAATGCCTTTAAAAAAAAAAAAAAAGAATTCACTTGCATTAACACATATTGAATACCTCAGACTTTCTCTGCATCTGTTCAAAGTAAGAGCAAAGTTTTATGCCCCTTTTCTTTCCTCATTTGCTGTTGTCATACTAACCCAAACAAACGTAAACTAGATTGTGTTCTCCTACATTTTACTTATGTTGTTTCTGTAACAAAGCATTGCTATTTTACAAAAAAAATGTATTTTAATTCTATGCTCATTACAAAGTTCGCACTTTACCCTTTCCGTTGATATAACAATTGCTTGTTAGGTTTATATTAGGAGACATAAAATAAATTAAAAAGTGCGAAAATTGCACGTCTGCAACAGCTGTAAGCATGTGCGGTGCACTTGCATGCAGGGAAGCGGCGTTACTCTGCCGCGCTCGCCTGGAAAGTATTAAGTCTTAAGAAAAAAAAAAAAAAAAACAGAGAGAGAAAAGTGACGATTATATTCACTTTGAAATACGCATCACAATTAATATGAAGTTTTAAATCAAAAAAAGAAAAAAAAGCATTTCTGACAATAAGATTAGAATCAAACAAAAGTTATATAAAATTTTTGTTTATTATCTTATTTTTTTTTTTATTAACGTCAGTGAATTTATCATTCACTTCTCTTTGTTCTTTTCATACATTTAAGATTTAAACTTAAAAATCAACTTTTGATTTGAGAAAGAGGGTGATGAAGTGTTGTGAATAAGTTTTGATGTAAGGGACGTACTCATAAAAGTCATGCTTTTACTTCTTAAGCCTCGTTCTGATGAGAGACAGTTTTGATGGCAACCGTCAAGAAGACCTGAGTCAATACAACAGTTATTACTGCATCAACATGACTACAAAGTTTCTGTTGTATGAATCTATGCAACAAACATTAGAAATACTACAACCCCAAGCAGTCACAACGTCACAACTAATAAGTACAGACATATATAACAATAACAGATCTTAGTTATCTGTTGCAGCACAACCAGCAATAGCAAGACTGAAAATACAATTTCACCTCAAATTGCACTCGCATGCCAGTTGTGACACCATTCTTCCTTGACATCCATAAACATTTCCAGTTCTAATGAACTTATCAAACCAACAAAATTGTAACATGTCCTCCCCAACCCCTATCCCTTCTCCCTCTTTGACTGTCCTTACACTGCACTTTGTGCAGCCTATTCAATTAACCACTATCCTAACTGTTCACACTCCAATGTGAGTCCAGACATAAACCTATAAAGCAAGCAAGCACACTGGGGTGCACAGACCTCTGCCAAGATTTAACAAATCTTAGATCTGCTCTTAAATAATTAATCCACCAGGGAAGTAACAATTGATAAGGATTCAAATATTACTTCCCATGTACCTTCTTTCTGAGTAAGAGACGCTAAAAACAACATTTCAATTTCACAGTGAAAAATATTTCCTAAGAATTGGGGGTCAGACTTGGAACAAAAAACTCTCTTCCAAATTTTCATCAGGTCACAAAAATATTTAGGGGGTCACGACTAATAACTGCTGGAAAATGTAGTGAAAACACACACGTACAGACATACACACACACACACTCGCACATAAGCGTGCTCTCACTGGCTCACACAAATAAATGCACAGAGAAAGAGATAGAAATACATTAGAAAACACATGTTTATAATAGAGATAGAAATACACTAGAAAAGAGAGGTGTTTATAAAATAGTTAATAAAACTTTCTAGACAGTGTTAAATATTCTCTTTTCATATTTGTGTTCCTACATTTTCAAAGTGTTATCAACAAACATGAGTAAATGTGAGCACCAACACTATCAGGATTTTAACAGTTAAACTTGATTTGTGGAATGTCTCTTCGAGTATGATAACAGAATTTCCACTACGCGAGCCATTTCCTTTCATGTTGAAATATTTTCTTGTATGACGATATTCCAATCGCCATGCAATGATTATCAGAAGCCTAGTGGAACCTACGAGGAAACTGTAGACTGGCCATTCTTGCTCCATGAGCAACACATTTGTACGCCCAGAAAGCAGCCATTTTAATTATCCGAAATGGTCATGTTGCATAGATCATTTGACTTTTGCTCCTTTCACTGCATTATCACCCACGAGCCACAGCGAACTGATTTTGATTCTGAAAAGCCAAAATTCCTATGGTTTTCCATACGTGATCCTGTAGTCCAACCGTAGACTGGATAGGTCTAGTCTATATTTACGACTCTTGCTGGTTTGCAGCAGACAAGAGTTTTCAAGCGGAAGTGTTCATTGATTCAGAACGTTCTGAAACGTTGAGGAAATTTACGTTTTTAACTCTCTGATCATGGTGGATAAGACGAAAGCCCTTTTGCGTAATGTGCTGCTCAGAGTAGTGATGCCTACAGGAGAAAATCAGCGTGTCACAGTAAATTTTGGTACATTTTTTGTGACGCACTGGCCTGAATTCCAGTGCTTCAGACAGGAAGTTTATATGTCAGAGACACACATATGTGCGTAAGAATTATCACTGATACCACTGGAACTTCATAACGTGACACACAAAAAAATCTTTGTACAAAGTTATCAATTCATAACATTAACAATAACTTCACAGTATGCATGTTTGAAAGAGGATCTAAAATAAATTAAACAAAATGTAGACAGATAATCTGGTATTTGATCTGGATCTACACCACATGTAACGTTTTTTTTTTTTTCCTTTGACAACAATCCATTTTTCCACTAAGTTTCATTACAATCAGTTCTGTAGTCTTTGCAGAATGAAATTGTAGTTTTTGCAAAATGAAATTGTAATAATCTTGCTGAATGATCCTGGATCTATTGTGTAGTTTAAGTCCCAACCAAACTTCAACCCCATGAAATGGGGAGTTGTTGCCCTCTTAAAGTTCTATATCCAAGAGCAAAAGCTGAATTTTACAACTTCTCTATCAAAAGCACAAGCTGAATTTTATTCAATCTCATACATTGGGGGTGGTTTTTTCGCCCAAAGTCTGAGTGTGGCTGCCCACGTGGCAGCGTAATTAAAAACTGTCATACATGTAAATTGTAATGTTCTCATCCCCAGCTGATGCATCTGTCAACCTAGTGTTCAAGTGCTTCAGCTGTTCGGATGATCCCTGGAGTCTTTTAGCCAGTGTATTCCAAACAACAACATTATTTACTTCGAGAACAGCTCACAAACATCGAAAAAAAACAAGCCAATCCACATATTATACAAGCAGAACTAAGACAAAAAGAAAATGAAATGTACTGTTATTTTGCCCTTCATGTGGCCACTGACTCACATGCTTGTGCTAAGCCCCCACAAGGAGTGGCCACTTATTAATCCTTTGCCCTCTCATGGCACTTGAAGATAAACATCCACTGATCATGTCTGTTAACCGACACAAGACCTGGCTAAAACAAAAACATGTTGAACCTTACCACTTTGCATATGTATGAGCATGAAGAACTGTGATCAGACGGTCACTGGCTCAGAGCCAACCTTTCACCATGAGTGACAAGAGGGGCGAAGAACTCAAAACACTAACAGGACTCTCCTGCACTTCCAAAGAGTCTCACTATCAAAGTATCGTTTGAATGAATCAGCTACCTGATTGAAGTGTGTTGTAACTACCCTACATCTAACTCCAGAAGATAACTCTAAGAATCTTAAGAAATAAAACAACACAGCAGCCACCCTTACAACTGATGTATCATACTATTCAATTCATAATCTTAAACAAGAACTGATAATCTGAGATGCAGGTTAGCACCTATAGATCTACATTTCAACCCAAAAAGAATCTACTGGGACTTTTCAGCCTCAATGAGCATACACTTTACACACAATGAGCATACACTTTACCTTTTTTCTCTTTATATAAGGTCATCATGAATGATACCATAAAAAGCAAACTAAAGAACACACACTAGTCTGAACATACTCGTTTCAGACCTTTATATCAATATGCCCTTTGACTGGTTCTACCTAGTTCATTACTTCTCTTGAAAGAGAAACATATTTCAGATCTGAATCTTTAAATCAACAATGTTACGGATCTGCAATATGTGAAACAGATCCAGACATTAACAACCCATAATGCTAAACACTTGATCTTATTACTTGTGTAACAAAATGCACCAGCATTATACTGTAGATGCCTGTACATTATCTTGTCTTACCTGCTCTTTAGGTGACAATCATATGCGGTAGCCACATGCAGAGTGGGCTGAGATAAAACGCTAGCTCAAATTTAGTCAAAGGTAGAACTGTGATGTTGGGTTAAAAAAAAAAAAAGATAATAATCATGTTTCTCAATAGTACATTCAAGATCCACTCAAAAGGAATGCTTAGGCTGCATGCCTGTTTTCAAATCTTTTTTTTTTGTTTGTTCAGAATCAACATTTTTGCTGAAAACCTGAAGCAACGCTCATCAGCATCAATCACTCACACTGATCTGACAATTCTATGAAAGCAAACATAGAAATAACATTAACAACTATACACACAGACTGTCAGAAACACATGCAAGTCCAACACCTAACAATAGGGAAAAATATGTCAGGGGACACAAGGAAAGGAGAAAATGTAGACAACAGAATGTTCACAATCTACGTTACACATGATCGATCTCCCCACAGGCTAGACAACCCTTCAACTAGATACATCAGTCATCACAATTTACTGTCACCATAGTGGCCCTGTCATCCCCTGCATGTACTGTTGTCAAGTGCATGTGCACCAACAGAGAGTTATCTGATGTCACCCATCCGCAGGATGTACACTGCAGCACCTGCCCCGCCCCCTCTCCCTTCGACTGGTTTTCTGTGTACAGTAGCTGTGTGTTCTTCCAGCCTCCGAGAGACGTAGGCACTGAAATCACAGTGAATGTCCTCGCACACCGACACACGAGACATCTTTTTGTTTCTGAAGGCCCACAACATCACGAACAATAATGGCCATGGAAGGGTGGGCGGCAAGGTAGTGAGCTTTCATGTCGTTGATGGTGTTGGAGTAGTACTGGTCACAGTACAAACACAGGTACTGACCCTCTGGTTCAGCACTTGCAAGCTTTCTACCAACTGGGGAAGACACACCTAAACGAGGCTGCCTCAGTTTCTGGATTTACTTCCCTGATAAAGGTTCGCCCTCTGCTGGAACTTCATGGGTGCAGCACAATAGGATGGGTCCAGGTAGATGTGGGAATGACCGGCGTGACACTGCCTGTAGTGACTGACAACATCCGCTTCATTGTACCTGTACACTGGACAGTCCAGCAAAGGGCAGACAAAAAAAATCGACACTTAAGGTGCAGGGTACTGTGATACACACTTCTGAAACTGAACGACACATGGCTGGTCATGACTGTCCTGCATGTGCAGCTTGAGAGTCCGCAGAGCATCTGTTTCAAAGCCACACAGGAAACACTGCACAATCGTCATCTTTCTTTTGGGAAGTTTGCGTTTGGTGCCTGAAAAAAACTGGGCAGATCTGCTCTGGAAAGGCCTTGCTTTTTTGTGCTTGTCATAACAATGCAACATGGTGTCGGATTTGGTCCCACTCTTATTCCTATTCTGTAGGTTTCTCTGGTTGGAATGTTCATCACATGAGTCTATGAAGGGACCAGATGAGTTTGACTGTGGAAATTCATCAGAGTCATCAGAGTCTATCACATTAGGGTCACTTATGTACAGCTGGGGTACTCCATCAGAAAGGAATGTTTTGCACCGTGATCTGGCTTCAGCAGTAGACTGTGAACATTGTAAACCGCTCCCGTCAGCAGTGTGATGTGAGGATTTGGCACGTTCAGACCACAACTGTGTCATTGTCCTTATCATGCGTGATATCAGGAGGCCCCAAATCATCATCATCATCATCGTCACTACCAGTGACTATCTTCCTGTCAGCATTCTCACCTGTGTCTTCACAGTTCTCCAGGGCACTGTTGTCAGGGAGACAGACTCCACCATCAAGGAGGATTTCAGCAGACCGGCTGTCATCTGGGGCTGGGGGGCAAAGCAGGCTGTGGACGTTATGTTCTTCTTTCGTCCTCCCCTCCCATGGGCACCACCTACAGAAGAAAACACAAGATCTCTTCCTGTTGCGGTGAGCTTTAACATCTCTCATGACTAGGCACTTGGAGCTGTGGCATTGTAACACATGGTGTTTAGTTTGCTTTTTACTCCATGATATCTGGCTCTTGCAATAGATACAGGAAAACACGTCATAGCTTACCTGGGAAGAGGGGATGGTCGAGGATCCC
Organism: Conus betulinus; assembly: GCA_016801955.1. NCBI lineage: Eukaryota > Metazoa > Mollusca > Gastropoda > Neogastropoda > Conidae > Conus > Conus betulinus. Next base: position 303,812 of record JADBJO010000450.1, read on the forward strand.
GACACAGCGGCAGGGGAAGACAAGGCAGCCTCAGCCTCCTCAGCAATACGGGTGGTGGCCTCCAGACATTTCTTCAGGTGGTTTGCCACAGGTTCATCCGAGACTAACCATGGCGTGCACTCCTGAGAGTGGCTTAGGAAGGTCTGGCCCGAAGAGGAGCGGAAAGTGCAGTCGGCACGTGAGCACATGAAGACCCTGCTGCTCACACCCCCCAATCCCACCAGGCACTTGCCCTTGTGGCGGGTTCAGTATGTGGTTGCGGAGAGGCCCCAAGCTACGGGAGGTATGATTGCAGTGGATGCATTTGAGGTGGTAGGGTCCTTAGGCTGGATGCGGGGTGTGGGGAAGCGCACTCTAATGGGAACGGATGCGTCTTCTTGATCCATTGGCTCCAGCTTTACCAACACTGGTGGCTCATCCAACTCTTCTTTGTCATCAGTCTCAGTTGCTAGGGGCTCAGGAGATTTGTCTGTCTCCAAAGTCACTTCACTCTCTGATGCCTGCTCACCAGTACAATTTCCTGTGGGAGGTGGGGTGGATTCCCCTCCCTCAGACTTGATCAGCGCCACGTAGCGGTGGGGTTTGCCACTGTGCTGATGACGGAGTGCTCCTTGATCCCGCTCTGAGTGGTACTGGTAAAGCTGCAGTACCCACAGCTCCAGTACAAATTGGACCGCATCTGCTGCATGGCTCTGCTGCACCCACGCTGTTCGGATAAAGCGGGGTCGCAGGGGTTGGGGATGAGCTGCTGGCTTGTGGAGAGGCCTGAGAGGTCCCTGATGCCGCCATGGCCGGCGCCAAAGTAGGAGGCAGCGTGGAAGCCGAGAACACCTGAGTGATGACTGGCTGACTCACACTGCTGACTGCTGACTGAGCGACAGCCGACGCAGGCTGACTCACCAGACTGGATACCATGCTAGAGGTCTGAGACCCTGGGTCAGCGGGACTGGACAGGACAGTACCGGAAGAAGAGGCACTACTGGTTTTACTCCCTGTTTCCACAGAAGTTGCCGACCCTCCTTCCTCCTCCGCCTTTTCCTTCAGCTCCTCTACACTCACATTGAACAGGTCGTAGTCTGCCAGGTAACTTTTTTCGCACCATGTTCTTGTCCACCTTGTTCTTGCTGACTTTGGCAGACGGCTCATCACCATCATCGGGCGGTGGGTCCTTCCTCTTCCTACGTTGGTCCAGCTGTGCTTCGCTGGGATTGTGGACGCGCAGGTAGTCTGGGAGAAGGGTACAGTACTGGGTGATGGAGGCTGTGTCCTGGAAGCTAGGGTGAGTGTGGACCGAGTGGTGGATGACATCAGCCCTTGAAAAGGACTGGTAGCGACAATGTTTGCAGTGGAAACGGTGTTCCATGACATGCTGCATTAGGAAAGTTTTGTTGGTGGTGGAGTAGTTGCAGAAGTTGCACCAGTAGTAGCTGATATCCACCGATGACACCAGCTTGCCCTCTTTGTTCAGAAACTTAGTCTGCGAGGAGATGGCGCACACCATCTCGTGCTCCTGCACCTTAAAGATCTGTTTCCCCTTCCTTACAGCCCACCTTGGACTCCATCAGGGCCAGGTTGAAGTGAGACTTGTCTCTCTCTTGAAAGGCACATCGCCGTGTGGGGCTCTTGGGTCTCATGAGCTGACCCAGCTGTGCAGTCGTTGTCGCATTATCCAACTGAGAATACTGACGAGTTCCAATACCTGTGATGCGACCCTGGGTCTGTGTACCAGTAGAGAATGTCACACTCTGGCCTGAACCTGGGAACACTGGGTCTTTCCCTCGGCTGCCCTCAAGGGTAGGACGCCCTCTTCTGGAATATGGTTTGTAACCCATGGCATCATTCTGAGCAAGCAAGTTCTCGTTCTTCTTCAGCAGGTTCTCAATAACTGTCTGCACATTCTGGGTTGCGGTGCTGGAATCCAAAGACTTGTCCTCCATCATCTTGCGCAGCTCCGTGCGAATAGCCGAGGAAGTCCCAGTCCACTCTGCAGCGCTCTGGGAGGAGGTGATGACCTGGGGGGCCTGGAAGGAGCGCAGGAGGCCGGCACTGACGGTGCTGGATTCCATACCCTGCTCATACTCTGGGTCTTCCACCTCAAACTTGACCTGAGACAGCAAATTTTCACTGCTGGTTAGCCAACCAACGACGGAGAAAGGGGGGAGGAAGAAGAGACTTAGTAACAGAGAGAGAGACAGAGAGAGAGAGAGAGAGAGAGAGGTTATGCTTATAAAGTGGAAAGAAATCACGAGAAAACCTCATATACATTTTCTTAAAAAAAACAAAAAAAAAAAAAACTGTGTCTTGTGGAAACTACTACTATCAGATGATACGTAATAATGTTTTTCTTTGTAAAGTTATCCATCCCTTGATTGTAACATTCATTTTCAAGAACATCTTGAAGTGTGTGTGTGTGTGTTTCACACCCGCATGAAAACTAAGTGAAGAGCTGAGGCAGAGGAGAACGGAAAACGGAATGAAGGGGAAAGGCTGAGTGAAGGCAGGGTGTACGATGCCTATTCTATAATAATTCCCCCCTCTCCCCTTACAATCATTTTTACTTTTTGTTGTAATCCAGCCACCTTCAATTTCCCTACTTGCACATGCATCTGTGTTTTTTCTCATTTGATGTGAGAGTACTACAGTATTCCAGATTATGCCTTATACAAGTAATTTAAAAAAAAAAAAAAAAGTGGAAAACTTTTATCCTCACATGAATCTGCATACAAGTAGAAAGCTTTTATCCTCACAAGAATCTGCATTATCCTCACATGAATCTGCAAGTCCATGGCCTTGCTGTACTGTTTGTAATGACAAGGCATCCGTAACAGCCTGACTAAAAATATTTTTGTCCTTGAAGGTGTCTGCCATTACACTACACAGCTGCTCTTTTCTTCTATGTAGATGGACTGCACCTACCTGTATTCCAGTAAGTTCTGAAGATGTTGTACCTGCACAGAGGGACACACACACATTACAGTTAATACACAATAGCCATTGCTCCTGATCATAAATACAATTTTCTGCTAGATCTAAGACACAATCATACATTCGAGGATAACTTAAGGAAGTCAGCAGAATCACCAGAAAAATGCATCAAAACAGCTTTCAAAAGGGAGAAAAGAGAGATAACCCCAAAAGACACAGATAAGAAGAAACATCCACAGAGAGATCATTAAAAATGTTACTCTGGTGTTAATGAGGCACACAGATGGAAACTAATAATAAAGCATTTGCATGAAAAAAGGTTAACTAAAGTTCAACAAAAGCTGAGATTAGTTGCCCTCTCATTACACAAAACACAAATTTGCCTCCTTTTCTGTCAGGTCTAAAAATTCAGTATGCTGGATGTCCAGTATTTCAATCATTTACATGGAGGCAATTATCATTATGCCTGGGGTCATTTGATATATATAAAACAAAAATACAGTCCAGAAAAAACTCAGTAGAACCCAACAGTGTGGCAGCAGTCTTCTCACTTCAGCCCACCGCCCACTCGACAACACTGGACCTGAAGATGGCCAGGGCAAAAAAATCCCACAAACAAGCATACCCTTGACAGAATCAGAACCTGTAATCTCTCCACACGCAACACAAGTCACTGCACTCTGGCAAGGGTACGTACTTAAATCTTCACAAAATTGCCACAATATGCATAGACCATCTGGGAGCCTCATAATGAACCGACAAAAAGAGAGAAAAAAACCCCTCACTAATCAATTAACATTCAATGAAGGGACAAAAAGACGGAAAAAAAAAATTCTCAATAATCAACTTTCTTGTCTCAGTCAACATAAAAATTCTAGACTGTGGGTAGATTCATGCAACAACAACAAAAAATTCAATCAAATGAAAACAACAGATAATGTCAGCACATATCTTTATCTCATAAATGATCAAGCACACAAGGATAAAAATCAAACAGAAGACAGTATAAAAAAACTACAAAAAAACAGAGATCGTATTGCTAGGGATTCTCGATGCAAACAAGAGACAATCCACAACTGTGATGAAAATGACATACCATTTGTTTCAGGAACAGCATCTTCATTCGTGTACATCTTGACATACTCTCTGATATCCACGCCGCCACTTTCTGGTTTTCAGTCATTTTTCGAGCACTGCATGCAAGCAAAGAAAATTATGACTATGAGTAAAATCATATTAACAAACTATATCCATGAAATACTGGTAAAATATGTAATGATATTTTCTAGTCATATTCTGTTTAAAATCTGTAAAAATGTTTAAAGTTGGTTGAAACATGGCCAGTTTCTATCTCTAGTTTCAATCTTTCAAGATTATAAATTCATCATGGGTAAGAACAATTTAGTACTTTGTCGACTGTCATTCCCTAATTTTCCAACATGCTGTCACAGACCAATCTTACCATAACCATAAATTAAATATGACAGAAAACAATCTGCTGCTCACCATTCTAACCTATCAACATTTCTCTGTTGACAGTGTTGTACATGATGATATGTCACCTAGAACTGCCTATTGGAGAATTCCTTATACAGAAGCCTCATAAATGTTATCTTCTCCTGACAAAATGGTTGTTCCTAGAGATGGTTTTCACTCTGACAAAAGAGATAATGGCCCATCAACTCATGCCCTCTATGTCATGGCATCAGTTTTAGTCTGATGTCATTTCTTCTGGAATTCTCGATGAGCAGAATGCATAATAATTTATAAATCAAAACTAAGAAGCAGCTTTTTCTTTTTTTTAAATGATATCAAAATAAAAACACAAAATTAAAATTCACACACACACAACACCATGAAATGATGAATCACACAACATTCTGATCCTGTTGTATGGAAGAGTGACACCAATTAAAATCACTTTACCCAAAACATATATGAGGTTCAGACAACAGTGTGCTATTTCTGTATTAGATACGTAAACCATGACCATCTGGACAATGGCAACCTGAAAGAATGCAATGAAAGAAGCAGAAGACATTGCAGTGGTTGCAATAGTTGTAAACAGAAACTGTGAGTCATCTACTTGCAACAGGCAAAACTTGTCCAGAATGCCAGCCTGAGTAACACAGTGACCAACCTCATGTGTCCCCCCCCCCCCCCCCCCCCCCCCCCCCCCCCCATTAATCTAACACATGGAAAACCAGTGATGCTGGAAAAAGTATCCCTGAAAGATTTGGTTTACAGCAAACCCCTTCTTTTCCTTTAGATGGTTGAACAATCAATGAATTATTCTTGGGCACTAAATATAAGAAGATGAAGAAGATGCAACAGATATTTTGGATGAAGAAAACCACAGATGCTCATTTCCCTGTGTTCACAAGCTGTCTTCTGCCCACTCTCATGGAGTGGGTATGTGTACTGGATGTCATACTGGCCAGAACACAAAAAAAGAAGGGAAAAAAAAAAAAAAAAAAAAACAACAACAACCAACCCAGAACGAGTTTTATTCAGAAAACATACTAAGAACGTATTCACTAAAGTAGCAAGACCATTTTAGAAACTATCCTGTGCTAGCACAGGTATTGACAAGAATGGATAGACGCTTTTTGTATTTATAAGTGTATGGCCAGCTGAAGGTTCCACATGGATAACTCTGAATGGCACCTGGCTATTTCATTCTTTTCCCAAACTTAATTTCCTGTCTTGGGCCTATATACATAAACACGACTAAATAAGTCCTGTTTATGAACTTTACATTCCTGAAGTGAAGGCATACTTGGGAACTACTTAAAATAATTGTGCTAGCTCTGCACAAAATTCATCCCAGCAATTTGGCAAGCACAAACCTTTCATATTCTATAAATATATAAGTATAATGCTGCCAAGCTGGGCATCACAAATTTAATAAGCAACTACCTACGGCCAGATCCTGCCTGTGGCAGGCAGCCAACATTACAAACATGCAGTAGGCATGCAAGTGATATCAATACAGATATTAACACATTTTGCTGGCCTGATGCCTGCAAAACAAACTACATGCATAAATTCTGTATGAAGTTGAATTTGTGATTATAGTTTTGTTGTCCCTTTCCCCCCAAATAATGTCTAAACTTTCTAAACACATGTTCATTTGACATGCTAACAATAAACTTTCATTTCAAAGCGTGTGACAAAGTTTAAAGTTGTCGACATTCGGGTGTACATCTTTGGGATGATCTCCCTTAGTCAAGAGTCATAATTTGTGTGTTGTCTTTTCGAAGT
>JADBJO010000450.1:320000-330000 GCA_016801955.1 Conus betulinus
ACTTTGTCAGGAATACTGTTTTGTCCATTTGGTAGGCTAGCTATGTCTGTTGCGAAGCCTTGAGAAGATAATTCTTATTGAAAATTGACCTGCGTTAATGGTACTTTGCATTAAATAAGCATTATTTTACACATTGCTGTGCATATCTATTTGTATCCAACTTCTTTTGGAACTGCTCTGCCTTTTCATCCCATTCCATTTTAATATTTAGACATCAGGACAGATTTCTGTCCTTGTATTTGCCAAATCCCCACAGCTTTGCATTTTCCTTTCCAGGCTGTAAGCCTGTCCATTCCTGTATTCTACCGGAGTAGTGAACTAGAGGGTTGGAATGTGCCTATTTGATCTAATACATCTTTAGTTACATTGTCTATTTTGTTGTCATATTGAAAGAGGTCTTATTGTTTCCTCTGTAGCTGTCTCCTTGGTTGCTTTTGTAAGCTGAATACGATAGGGAGATGATAGTAACTACAATAACGGGGTAGTGTTTTACCCACATCTCTGGTGCTTAAAGTACAAAGCGGGGACATTGTCAATGTGTCTTTGTCATGCTCCGTGTGTGGGGGAAATCAGATTTCAGTATACGAAGTATTTCATCTCGCATTTGTCCTTCCAAAGCAATCCCATGAACCTATAAACTTGACCAAGCATTTAGATCTCTTTGTAGTATCACCAACTTGATCTCCATAGCTGCCTTTAATTTCTTTCATAATGGTACATATCGTTTTTGAAGTGCGGTATCCTGAATGGATATTCAAGATTATCAGTAGAAGGCTTTTCAGAGTTCCATCAGGTCTCTCCAGTTACACACCCTAAATTCACATCTGCTGCTGCACCATTTCTCTACCTCAACATGTTGCTTTTTGAGATATTTCTCCATAACATATCTAGTCCTTGTCCAATTTTAATAGACTAATTCATAGGAGCACATCTAGTTTCTCATAAACACGGAACATCAGTAACATGCTGGGCTTCCATTGTTGAGATATCTTTCTAGCACTGCAGCAATTCGGAGCACAGATCCAGAAAGATTTTTTGATATTTTGTAACTCCTTTTGTCTTTCTGTAACATGACTGCATTCTTTTTCTAATTTTGCTAAGCCAGCTGTTGCTTTTTATGTCCCATCGCACGATCTGTAGAACTGAAACAAATAAATCTGCATACCGACTAATAGTGCAATGATGATTTTCAGGAATTTCCAGAGTGCTCTTTCTTTCTGTCTCATACATGTTGTTCTTCCTCAGCTTCTGATCATGTGAGCAGTAGTTTGGGAACTTGCAAACCAATTGATTTCTCCAGAACCTCTGCACAGATGTCAGAAGCCATGAAAACTGCATATAAAGTGAATCTGAAGAACAAATGATGCAAGTCTGCTCAGGAAATTTGAAATGCATGATAGTTTTGGACTCAACATGGTGAAAACTGCCACAAACCATGGGGAAAAAGTGACATGCCTGTTTTAGGTCTTTTTCTCAGTTTTCACCACAAGCCTGTTTAAAAACAGTTTTAAAAAAGTCATGCAGTGTGATGACATGTGAAACACATTTTCATATAACTTAATACTCCAAATTAGAAAATATAATTGTAAAAATCCCATGAAACCTTCTTTGGATGCTACAGACATTTTCAATTTTCTGCGCTAATGTAGCTAGCTAGCCTTGTTTTAGCATCTTTCATGTGCCCCATTTCAGGCAATTCTTGGAGCTTTCCAGTTTTAAAATTGTGTGCATTGATCAAAAATCTTCCTGAAGAAGTATCTTTTAAGTTTAGGCTTAAAAAACTTATAAATTCATTTGTGATCATTTTTCTGGCAAAAATCTAGTGATTCTGTATGTGCTGAGAATGTTCACAGTGACTAAAAAAGTCTTCATGAAGGTGTATTGCTAGCCTTATCTGTGTCAGCATTTTGTCTGCTTTAAATTGTTATGACAGCAGTGCAAGAAGAGAAACACACACACACACACACACACACACACACACACACACACACACACACACTCACACACACACACACACACACATATTTTGTCATTTTAATATGGCATCTGTTTATCAAATGTAAAAAAAAACAAAAATGATAATGAAAAAGGCTGTAGAAACAGATAAAAAGGAAAGAAGAAAAATGTAATCCCACAAAAACTGTTCAAAAAAACAAATGCAACAACTCCATCTATCTGATATGCACATACTGATCTGCCTTGAGGAAAAAGTGGCATGGCACTGAACTTTTCAAACACAACTTGTGTGGATAAACTGCTGAAGTCCATAACTTTAATGCATTCTAATAGTTACACATTATTTGTACTGCGACATATCTTTCATGATTTTCTAAAATATTAAATACATTTGAATAAAAAACATAATTTACATTTTTTAACAGAACAGAAATACACATTCTATGCAAGTACTAATGCAGCAGATGGAATCAGCTACCTATTATAAACTCTAGAATTGAAACAGATATAAAATGCGACAAACAAAATTGCAAAATGTAAACACCTTTATATCATTGCAAAATCCCTTGGAATACAGCAGGAAATGTGAATAAGTTCTCTAAAAAAAAACGAAGAACCATCCAAAGTACCAGCCCTAACTTTTATTATGAGACAGAACCGTACAATAACAAATGTACACCACAACTGACGACATTCACAGATGCATGAGTACAAGTTGTATCAAAAAAAGAACATACTGTGGACATAAAAATCCACAATCATTGACCAGAAAATAAATCATGTAAAAAAACTTGTAAATATATTGCGATACAGGTACAAATTCAAATATCCATTCTTCCGATTAACTTGCGACAACAATATAAAGATTCAAATGAACACCTCTCATTAGCTGCAAATATATCAGGCACTTTAAGAAGATTGCTTAGGAACCCTGTCATGAAGAGACAGTCAGTTTGCATCGTATTACTAGCCAGCGGACTTACACAGAGCCCTGCCAGGCTGGCAAAGACAGCTACAGACACGCTGTCATGTGTGCACACAAGCTCTACACTATCATGCCCTGTCATGAAGCAGACATATCTGTCATGTGTGCACACAGCTCTACACTATCATGCCCTGTAATGAAGCAGACATTACTGTCATGTATGCACACAGCTCTACACTATCATGTCCTGTAAATGAAGCAAACATATCTGTCATGCCAGGAGAAACACACTATCATTTTCCCTCAGCGCAATTATTAACAGAACTATATTCAGTCTCTCCTTCTAATATAAACATCTCTGGTATCCAGTCTGTAGACAATGACCGCTGAAACTGTGGGTGGATAGATCTGATAGTGGTGTCCCTTGACCGAGATCAGTGAGGTCTGGGCGACAAGAGTTCAAATGGTGGGAGGAGGTGGCATTCGTTGTATGGTAAAACAGAAAAGAAACCACCCAAATGTTACGTCAGTGACCTAGAAGCATCTCATCTGTAGATAATGATCACTAAAAACTGTGAGTGGAAAGATCTGGTTGAGGTATCCCTTGACTGAGATGAGTGAGGTCTGGGTGACAGAGTTCAAATAGTGGCAGGAGGTGGTATTCTTTGCATGCTAAAACAGAAAAGCCACCACCAAAAGTCACATCAGTGACATAGCAGCATCTCCTTTGGTGGAAGGCCTCATGATGGCCTGATGCTGATAGCTCCTTCTGGGCTGCTGACATGTGGACTTCATCATGACATACTGTGCATGAAGGACTCAGGATAAATGGCAAGTCAGCAAAGTGCAGGAAGCCCATCAAATGTGAGGCAGAAGCAGACACACACTCACACAGAAAAAAAAAAAAGCACTCACAAGCATGCTCAAACTTCCTCTTACCATAAGATATGAGTTCTCAGCTATCAGGAACACAAATCTGGAATGCAAGATTACATGAGTTTTGGCACTGCAATTATTTGGTGAAGGTCAACCAGGCTGCCGGGTTGTCAATCAAAATGGCCTTGATCTCATCGTCGGTGAAGTTGCGTTGTTTCATTTTTGGGCACAATATTCCCAGAATATGAGTGTACCCGTGGCCTCCATACTTTTTCTAGAACATACAGGAAAGCAAACATATTGAGATGTAGGAGACGGTCATGATATAAACATACAGCACATAGTGAAAAACAACTTTAAGACCAAAGCACGGACAGAAAGACCTGAACTGCATCGACTCTTCCCATATAGAAAATATAAGGATCAGCGAAGCAGCATCCAGAGCATGTTGTTTTTCTTAAACAGCAAATCGGTCAGTTCTTCTGTTCAGTATACAGTTACTTGAATTATTACAACAACAAGAACCAACCCAAACATCCTATGAAAAATCACTTTCAGGGCAACAACAAAAAAAACAAACACACATAACTAAATCAACTCTCCAAATAATTAAGAAAAGATTCAATGGTATGCAGAATTATTATTCCTGAGAAGCAGGTGCCTTTTATCTTCAAGGATCAGCTTCAGAGACAGAAGAGCAAATGACACCTGAAGAACAGTCTGAATGCATTGTTGAAATGTACGGACATCATGACTGGCAACAGCAAACACTAAGCTGTCAACCAGTTGTCTTGCGATGAACTTTAAGGTGTCTGCTGTGGCGACACTTAACTTCTCAACACCAAAAGAGCCCTCTCCAACACCAAAAGAACCCTCTCCAACACCAAAAGAGCCCTCTCCAACACCAGAAGAGCCCTCTCCAACACCAAGAGAGCCCTCTCCAACACCAAAAGAGCCCTCTCCAACACCAGAAGAGCCCTCTCCAACAGCAGTGGAGCAACATGGCAAGATGAAGGGCCACTAGACTTCATGAGAAGACACCAGGATCTTCACCATTAAGACGAATTACTCCAGGAGAGAAATCATGGAAGTCCTTGAGATTAACTGAACAGCTTTGGACAAAGATGTGGAAATATATGCAAACTAACCGACATTTATAGATCAATAATGACTTTGCATGGCGTAAGACACTTGGTACTGAAAGTAAATTTTGTCTTCAGTTGTCTGATTACATAGAATGAAAAAAAAATAATCAAAAGATCCTACTGCTAGTACAAGAAAACAGACAGTAAATTTGATGACACTGATTGTGGACTAGAATGACACTGAAATCCTAGGAAGAAGCCAGTGTTGATCATTAAAATACACCTGACAGCTTGTCAGCTCCAATCTACTACATAATCATCAGCATGTTGTTATACTTAGTTTATAAGAAAAAAAGATGCTGTACTTTTTGGCTTCAATGAAAACATCCACACAGATTGAATCCCTAAATCGATAATGCTCGTTGGGAAAATTTTAAAACCAGAAGTGGAAATCCCACAACAGCCCTCCAGACACAGCCTCTCCTTTGAAATTTTTTTTTTCTTTTTTTTCCAGAGAACCTCCTTCTTCCTTTTCTTCTTTGGTCCTTCGCTACGACTCTGAGGTTAAGTGGACTTGTGGTACACTGATCTGAGACTAAGCCTTTACCACAATTTGAAGTGCACCTGTCCTTTTCTTGGATGCAGTTTCACTTTAAGAAGGTGACAAAATTTCGTATCTAAAATCCTGTTCAGTGGCACCTGATTCAAAATCTGTGGCTTATTTCAATAAACTGGTGCATGGCAGGAAATGAATTCTACAATTCACGTCTTACTAAAGTAAGTCAGACAAGCGAGGCAAAAGCACTGTACTGCATACTTATTTCAGCACAAAACGTTCCATGACTCCTGTGTAACATAGGTCTAAAACATGAACAAATAAAAAAAATGCCATCTGCAAAGTTTCATTGCTCCCCCCCAAAATCAAGAAAATAAGATAACAAACAAGTGCAGTAATTCTTCCTCCAAAGATGAAATAATGACGCATTTAAATCATCTGCAGGCATGCCATCAATAAGCACACAGAACTCAACAAGGAGACATGGGTGAGCAATTATTTCATCGTGGAAGGAAGAGTTACCCTATTTTTGTTTTTCACTATTTGCTGTTCTCTGTTTCATTTAAGATTTCCTTTAAGATAAAAAAACAAACTATTGGAACGCGACAATAATGGAAGACATAAAAAAGGAAATAGTTTTGATCCTTTTTCTTTCTTACCAGCCTATGCTTGGTGTGGATGTCATGGGCAATGACCACTCTTTTGCCGTAACCGTTGTCCAGCAGAGCGCGGAGGAAGGCAATACGCTGCGCATCACTGGGCATGTCCACTGCCTGCCACAGCTGGTAGAATGAGGCCTCAATTCCAAACAAGTCGTATTCGCAGTAACAACCATGCTTGGCAAACTCCAACAGCTGTTCTACTGTGAAAAAATGTCCCTGAAAACAGGCGCTGCATCTTCAGAATCGAATAACGATAACAATAATGTATGCTTATGTAGCCCTTGATCTTGAGTACTGGGTTTTGAGCACTTAACAGAAAACCTAACAGACTGCAACAAAGTAAAGCATGTTACTTTTCATGCCACTGTCTCTGTCCCATCATCACCACTTGACACCACAATCACCACTCAGTACCCCCATTTCCCTCCTCCCCTTCTCTTGCTACCATCCCGTATATCTGAACAGAAGCAGAAGCAATGATATTATTTTCATACTACCAGACACACACGCTCTCATGCAGGCACACACACACACACATGCCCACACGCGCAAACACAATACACACATACATGTGCACAACTTGATTACATTTCAGGAAAGACATACTTTGGATGGATCACACTGGTTTGCAGAGGTCAGAGGTCAGATTCTACAGATGATTTGAATGAGGCAGAGGAAGTGGAAAACCTAACACTCAAAGGGAGTTAGTTCCAGACAGCTGGTCCCCGAAAGACATAGGCATACTGACCAAAGGGTATAGTTCTGGCACCAGAGATGCAAAAAAGAGACGAATATCAGATGAACAGGGTAGTGTATGGGTGTAGATGTGAAGGATATATAAACGACATTTTCCACTGGTGCCAGTGACAGTTGAGAAATATAGGTGCCAATTATAACTGATTTTACTATGAATAGGGAGCAAAAAAAAAAACTTCATAGGAGAGGTGTAAACATATATATTCTTCTCTAGGTGACATCCAGGCCAACTTGGCAGAGCAGTTTTGGACCTTCTGTAGCTTACAAAAACAAAGGTATTTTTGGGTGAAACAGCAAACAGACTATAGCAGCGGGCAAGTCTATGCAGGACCAGTGTCGATACCAGACCAGCTGTTTGTGGTGTCATTTGAAAGAAAATGTCAAAACTGCGTTTTCAAATTTTGAAACATGCTCCTTTTCAGAGGACAGTTAAAAGGGATCATCGTTGGACAGACATGGTGGTGCCCTCTCGCGGGGGAACTCTTAAACTCACGAAGGATCTGCAACTAAGAAGTTACAGTTGTCAGCAGTGGGCTTAGCAGGTGGTGTTCTGCATATGTTTGTTCAGATTAGGCGCCAGTAAACACCGTCTGAACGGCAGCTGAGCAGTGTGTTCCCCTGGTAGGTTGCTGACTTGAAATCGACTGCTCTCTATCGACTGCCAGTGCAAATGCTGCAATGGGGTAAGCTGAGGTACGGCTGTTCACAGGCAGCCAGACTGAAAAGAGTGGGAGTCAGCTACGGAAATGGCACAAAAATGAGACAGGAAAAAAACCCAACCAAACAAAAAAACAATTAGTCATCTTTTAACTGGTCTCATCCACTGAGTGAAACCAAACATGAGCTTTCTGTTAATATATATAGAGAGAGAAGAGAAAAGATGAATGCGTGTGTGTCTATATGGTGTGTGATTGTATATGCGGATGAGCCTGTGTGACTTCATGTCTCAGTGTATGTCCCATTATAAGAGATGAATATTTGTGTCCATGTAAATTAATAAGAAAGTTATACACAGTTTCTGCTTCTTAGAACTTACCTTCTTTTTTTTTCTCATTCAAATCTAAATCCAGGTGGGACATGCAGCTGACAAGGAATAACAAATACATTAAAATCCTTTTTTTCTATTCAGTATTCCACAGTTGGCAAAAACAAAAAAAAAAAGGATATATTTAGTTAAAGAAATATCATGTTTTCTCACTGTAAGTAGTAAATGTGTGTGTATGTATATATACATATATATATCTAAATAAAAAAATTTATTGTAATAAAATGAATAGTTACTAATTGTGTCCATGGTGAACAATTAAAGATTACTTAACTCCAAATCACTGCTCCCTTTTTGAAATGATGTAGCTTTAACTGCTTCATTATGGAAGTTAAAAGCAGCAGTCCCAAGTTAATATTTCCTGTTTACGTCTTCCCAACCACACCTCAGATTTTCTGTCATCCATGTCCAGCTGTCAGATGAATTAATGGCTGTTGCATGGAAATATTATTGTGCTCAACCAACTGTTACTTCTTCCTGGCTGAAATCCAGTGAGTCATTCACTCAATCCCATGTGGCAGAAAAAAAAGTTATGCTAGACTGATGCTGTGTCACCGCAGACCCATATCAGGCAGCCCTATAGAGGAGTTGACTGTCAGCCTGAAAGTGGATGGGACTGCCAAGACCACAAACACTACCTGTCTATGATTTTTTTGACAGGAAATCTTCGACTCAAAAGAAAGATAAAACTGTGCATTTGTGTGTGAAAGAATAAACACAAGCCCTGAAATCACTTTTCAAAGCAGACAGAAAGTCACACTGACAGACACAACACACTGACTGATCAACTGATAGACAGACACACACACACACACACATACACATACACTCACACCCACACCAAATTTCAAAACAAACACACCCACATTCTGACACTGTAATCAACCTTACTGTCCAGATGGGACATGACGGTCTTGCCCGCTACGCCCCCGGCCTCCAGGAAAATGCGCATGATGATTTCAAAGGGCGCCTTGGAGTTCCGACCAGGGTGAATGATGGCAGGACTCCCCAGCTCACTCTGCACTGTCGCAGCACTCCTCAAGGAGCGCTTCTCAAAGTCTGAAAATACACAGCATGCTGCTAGACCTACTTCACTGGTTTCTGGATGAAGTGTTATCTGGACTATAAAAATTCAACAATGAAAAAACACAACAACAATAACAACAACACCAAACACCCCACAGCTGAAGGATCAGTAGCTGAATTAGAAAGAAAAAAAATGAAAACCGAAACTCATTCAAACTAACATGCTTAGAGAGAGAGAGAGAGAGAGAGAGAGAGAGAGAGAGAGAGAGAGAGAGAGAGAGAGAGAGACATATAGACAGAAAGACATACAGACAGACAGACAGAGAGAGAGACAGAGAGACAGAGAGAGAAAGAGAACATAAGAGAGAGTTCTGCTTTATGGCATAAAACAAATTCAAAACTTTAAATTGAGATCATCAAAAGCAGTAATCATCCACCCAACTCTGCGCAGCGGCTAGTGTCACAAGACTACAGCCAAGAGGTGGCAATCAGTCAGAGCTATTATCACAGCTGGATCTTTGCAGACCTGGCTGTGCCCTTCACAGAATTGCTGAGTGTGCTGTAGGTTTGAACAGAGTCCCTACCACCACAACATCAAGTTCATCTTATTATCAGTGCAGAATCTGTGTCACATTCCCAGGTCTATGCTGTAGGAGTTGATGCGGGGGGTATATTCATAATGGGAGATGGGTACATGTAGCTCTGTCGTGCAGTCTCATAGCAGAACAGGCATCTGCAGAGTCATCCTCTTCCTCATCATCCTCACTAATCATCTAAATTTCATGCAGGTCTTCAGGCTTTGCTTTATCTTCATTTTCTCTCATCATCATAACTCAGGGAGCGGGTGGGGTGGGGTAGGGAAGTCACAATAAAGGAACAAAACATATCTCAAACTTTTCTGTCCTTACAGGCTCTGAACCATCCCCATCTTCATTAACCTTTATAATTTAAAAAAACAAAAAAATCTATCATAATTAATTAAGAACAAAAAAAAATCTCAAATTTGTAACTCTTCAGGCACATCAAACCGGTTCATTTTGGATAGGAAACACACACACACACACACACACACACACACACACACACACACACACACACACACACACACACACA
>JADBJO010000450.1:332500-357500 GCA_016801955.1 Conus betulinus
AATGGGATCAGTTCACAACCCTGGTTTGTGCGAGTGAATCGTTTTCCACACCCCATACTACTGCTAAGATTTCATTGGACACCTCTCAGGGATGCCCATTTATTTTGGCCAGCCTTGACTTAAAACAAGGTCGCAGCATGTGAGGGAAAACAGCATGTGTGGCCATTTGCGGCCACGAAACGAACACACAGAGCAGCCGGGGGAGACAAACAGAGAGATGTGATGTTCAATGGAAGCCAGGATAAAACAAATGCAATGTGAGAGAGTTTAAAATGATGTGATGTTCAATGTGAATCCAGGATAAATTAATGTGATGTTCAATGTGAAATCAATGTGAAATCTGATTAAAATGATGATGTGTTCAATCATGTGAAATCATGTTAAAATAATGATGTGTGTTCAATGTTCAATGTGAAATCAGGTTAAAATGATGTTAAAATGATGTGATTCAACGTGAAATCGTTATTAAATGTTCAATGAGGTTAAAATGATGTGATGTTCAATGTGAATCATATTAAAAAATGATGTGTGATGTGATTCAATGTGAAAATCATGTTAAAATGATGTGATGTTCAATGTGAATCCATGATGTTACAATGTGTGATGTTCAATGTGTGTTCAATGTCTGGGCTAAAATGACCAGACCTTCAACACCAGGCTCAAATGATGGGATGTTCAACATAATACCAGACAAAAATGATGTGATTTTTAATGTGAGCACATGCCAAAATGATGTGATGTTCAATTTGAAAACAACCTACACTAATTTGATGTTCAATGAAAAACCAAGCTACCGTATTCCAATGTTCAAAGCAAAACCAGGCTAAAATGACGTTATGTTAGACACACAGGCTAAAAAACTAGGCTGAAAATGACGTGATGTTCCAAAAGCAAAACCAGGCTACAATGAAGGTGACGTACAATGAAGTGACGTTGAAAACGCAAAACTAGGCTAAAATGATGTGATGTCAAATGCAAAAAACTAGGCTAAAATGACAAGATGTTAAATACAAAACCAGGCTAAAATGATGTGATGTTAAATGCAACACTAGGCTAAAATGATCGGATGCTGAAGCAGGCTAAAATCATAAGACCCAATCAGAATTAAGCAATTCTGGTCGTTACACAGACATCTAACAAATTTCAAATCGTAAGTAGCTGCCTGCCTCCCGTCTTCACCATACACCCTCCCCTCTCCAACAAATACAATTAAAAAAAAAAAGGATGGAACGAACAAAAGAAACACTTAACAACAGAAAGACAAAAAAAAGGCCTGATATCTCTGTAACCTCAAATGGAACTGCAGGGTGGAAGGAGGGAGGGAGTGAGAGAGGGAGAGGGGAGGGGCAACTAGGAGATGAGGTTCTTTCCCTTTTTTTGCTTGGTTCTTAGAATAGTTGATTTTTCTATCTTAAGGCTTATACAATGATAATAATGCTGCTAGCTGGGGGACAACATCCACTTTCTTGTCCTCCTCATTAAACATAACTGATTTCGCGCTCACAGTGAACCTGTTTTACAGACATTTCTGGATGACACTAAAGAGGTGCCAGGTTTAAGGACAATATTAAAAAAAAAATATGCTGCCAAGTTTTATGCTACAAGCATGTCCCACTGCATCCGCTAGACTAGGGCTGAACTGAACTGACCTTGTAGTCCTTCATTTCTTGTATGATAGTGTCATTCTCATTCAGGAGGTTCAGGTTGGGCTTGTGACTGTACCTGTAAGAACAGGTAGCTCAGTGGCAATGTATTGAAAATAGGTTTGTTGACATCTTATGAAATGAAATTTTGGTCATATTTTGAAAAAATTCAATTGACATACACGAAATGACCAACACATACAAAAGACTATAAATGATTTTAACAGCTTTTTTTTTTTTTTTTTTTACTTTTAAAGTTTAGTGTCCAAAAGATCTTTCATGGTAATCATTTGTAAAATGTGGCTCCTCTTTCAGTTATGTCACTTAAACCTAAAAAAAAAAAAAACTCACAAAAAAAAACAAAAAAATGTAAAAGGCATACGTGTTTATCTTAGCATGCTGCTATTGTCTAAAAGCCAATGAATTAGAAATTAAATGATTTTTCCATCAGAGTAATGTTCCCTTCAACATAAAAACCTGTTCAATGTCAGGTCCCTCTCCAGTAAACATATTGGATCATGTCTTGAAAAGAGAACTGTTTTTGTTCTGCATACTGTTTACTGACAGAGGGATCTCTAACGTGTTTCAAAACAATATCATTAAAGAGATAACCACATTGCTTCAGGTCTATGGGAATAAAATTCTGCTCAGTTACTAAATGCTTAAGCTACTGATCTGTGTAATCTCCCTTGCCTTGGAGCTTGCATGCATACAACCAAATCTGTGTTCTCTTTGAAGTTATAACTTCAGCATGCCACAGTTTATACCGCTGTTCAGTTAACATACCGCTACTTCTAAGTTCTGCCACCAGAGTTTATAGACATCACTGTTTTAACATTCCCTTACATACACACAAAAACCTCCCACCCCCCCATTCCACATCCTATCCCCACCCCTACCCACAGAAAAAGACTCCCTTCGAACTTTTTTTCCCCTAGAACTTCTTTTGCCAGTCAGTTCTGCTGCCTGTAACAAAAAACTATGACAACAATTAATGCCAACAATTTTCTTTGCAGTAGCTTTCCCTCCATCCTTCTCTTCCAGTCCAAATAGGATTTATCTCATTAAAAAAGTGAAACTGTAATTTTACAGAGTGAAACTATAATTTGTACAGAGTGAAACTATAATTTGTACAGAGTGAAACTATAATGTGTACAGAGTGAAACTATAATTTGTACAGAGTGAAACTGTAATTTGTACAGAGTGAAACTATAATGTGTACAGAGTGAAACTATAATGTGTACAGGGAAATTCCAGGCTGCACTAAACTTTCTTTTAATGTCCTGACACATTCATACAGACACACACATACATACATTCACAAACACACACACACACTCAGGAGAGAGAAACATCATATAAAGACTGGCAGAAATGTTGATGGCAGCTATCTCCTTGTGACAATATCACCTCCAAGGCAAAGAAAACTGCTTCAATACCAGCTGATTCTGTCATATCTAACTGATTATCAGAACCAGCAGCTTGATTTCCTTCAGTATTGCACTTTTTAATATGAAATTTAACTGGTTGGGGCTGACTATGGCGCTTACTGATACACATTTATTTACGGATTCTGCCGGATCCATCCCAGATTGTTCATGCTGAAAGGCATCTGTGTCTTGTCTGTGTCGCCAGCGTTGTTGGGAGGAACAAAGAAGCAATCCGTTTGCAGCATCAGATGTTCATGTGTCAGCGTGGGACCAAGCTCTCCTGGCTCTATCAGTCCACATACTGTGTACAAAACAAAAAAAAGAAAGAACAGATACAGCTTTTTAATGTTGTATACATTCTCTGATATTTTATCTACTCATTTTTGCATGACAGTTCTTGATTGTTGGGGACAAATACGTTCCATGACAAATGCTAGGGTTGTCGAAGACCCCCACTGCCGAGTGTCACTTTCTTTACTTGAGACTTTTGCCCCAAAGTGACCATAGGCCTGTGACAAGAACGCTCTGGTGGACCTGGATCCAAGTTATCTTTCCTGCTTCTGTCTAGCTGATTCCCTTTCCCTTCAGCTCTGCCTCAGTCTCTCTCTTCCAGCAGCCTCTGGGTTATCTCCTCTTCCTTCTTGCCTGCAGGCTGCAAGAAGAGCATCATGGATAGCGATGGAGGCTGGATTTGCTAGGTGATGTCCTGTCCAATCCCAATTCATTTTCAGGATATGTGAGGTAACTGATTCTTATCCCATGCTTTCCCTCAGTTCCTCATTGCCAGCTTGGTCTCGCTACTGGACATTAAATGAGCCTGAAACAGGTGTTTATCAAAGTCTGCATCTACTGCTGCATCTCCCTTGGCCTTCCTGCTGGCTATTATACACAATAGTTTAAAAAAAAAAAAAAAAAAAAAAGAAGAAAAAGATCTACAGCTAGCCATTTCTTGGAATATATATAATATTACAATTTTGATTGCGCACACACTAATACAAAAACAAATGTATCTTCTTCACTATTTTAAGACCACATGCATGGAGTCCGAGAACATTTGATGAATGGAAGATAATCACTGAAAAATATCAATGAATAAAAGGAATGATTCTGACAAAAAGATAAAGTCACTAAGGTGTGGAAGCATCCTTACAGAGACTGTCTAATGGCCAAAGCCTGGCGTGTACTATAGAGACTGCTTGGATGGGACCCTCAGCTAGCCATGAAGCCTTGGGGTATGCCGTGTTTGCCTGAAGCAAACACTTTTACTTCATGGACAACAAAAAGGCTGCTATTATTGTACTCCATGGACAATAAAAGCCTATTGTTACTTATGAAGTTTACTATCCATCATATCCATAGGATGTTCCTGCCACAGATGTCACACTGAATGCAGATGGCACACTGCTTGAGTGTCTGATTTCATATCCCTCTCTCTTCTTTTTTTATTGTATCATAGTTAAATGGGATGCATGACTGGTTGTTACATCATTTATTGCCACGTCCATTCAATGGTAGCAATAATCTAAAATTAGAACAGAGAGAGAGAGAGAGAGAAGAAAAAGGTGGAGAAGAAGAAGAAGAAGATGAGGAAGGAGAGGAAGAAGAAGATGATGAAGAAGAAATAAGGAATACATTTTATATTACATATTACTGGCCATGGTCACGAATATGGACAGGCAACATGATAAGCCTATGCCATGGTAAGCATCTGGACTGTTCATTATCATGAAAGGATTTAGATAAGAGAAACAAGGGGCTTGATAAATAGAACTGTCCAATTCAAATGAAAGTTGTCAAATCAATTTTTTTTTTCAAAGTTATGCATCTACTTTCAATTGTGATTATGATCAAATTGTTATGGTTTTATTCCTGCTGTCCAAGATATGTAGCCTATTCATTTCTATGTATTTTTATTTGTGGTGGAGTAATAGCATAACGGGGGAGGATTTGGGGTGCTGCAGGGCAGAAAGGGGGGGGGGGGGGGGGGGGGGGGGGGGCAGGATTGGGTGGTGGTTGGGAACTATTGCTTTAGGAATAGAAAGAAGGTAGAAACTCCAGTTTGCCAAAGTATATTTCCTTTAAACATTTAAAGCTCTTTTTTATAAGTGACAAAAGTAGGGAGAATGGGTAGAACGGGCTGCGGCCGCTAGGGTTTTGCAAAAAATTAAAACCATGCTTCAACGGGGTCTGTCGCTCTAGTGGTAGTAGTAGTAGTTGGGACCGGCTTTTAGTCCTTTGGCCTATTTGCGACCCCTCATTATTTTTCAATTTTATTTAGGCCTGGTTGCATGCCTATGTTAAGATCACAACTGGTAATTATTGACAAGTTTACCGTGCGCTAACTATAAATCTACCTGTCTGAATTTTATTTTTACGAGCTGCCATTGTCAGTCCTTGGGTTGACCTCTAATGTTGTTTCGAGGATTATGCCCCTTAGTGAAAAAAAGAGGTGAAATAACCTCCCTTTTCATCGCTTTACTTTCACTTGGGGAAAGCAACACGCGTAGGTCACGCGACAATGTCAGCCACAAGATACCGCAATTTCTTTAAACTTTGTGAAGCATGGCCTCTGGATTCAACAAAACCTGGCCGGGACTTAGCAGCTGTGATCCGTCAACGAGTGGCAGAAGCTTTCAAAATGGGTGAAAACTCTCAGATAAGCGACGTGGCCAAATGTGACAGTGATTACGAAAGCCTGCACAGACTGACTACTGACCATTACAGAACGAAATACCAGGAGAAAACAGTTTCAAGAACTAGTGGAGCCACTGGACTTTCGTATGAGCAGTGTCATGCAGTGATGGCGTCTGACGCGATGAAAGAACTGCAGAATAGGGAGGAGGGTGGAGTATTCAAGAAACTGAAGCAGACATTCACAGCAGAGAGACCAAGCTGAGGAACTTTGATTCTCTTACGCTAGAATTACAGTGCCCAGTCACTATCAAGTCTTCGGTTGTGTTACCAAAGAACAGTGAGGTTGAATCATTTTGACCACAAGAGAGTGCGAGGACTGGAAAACAAAGCGAGCAAAAGACACATCAAGGACAGCAGGAATAGTGTAATAAATAGAGGTTTAGAGCATTGCCAATATATCACTAGCCTCAACAGCAGGGACAGTTTGTGTAAATTCAATGATTTTTTTCTTGAGTTATTGGCCATCAGGAGCTTTCTGTGTGGACTGATAAACAGATGTTTTGGCATGTTACCTGGATGAGATGTGAGAGGGATATCAGTGACAGAAACATGTTGAAGGCTGTATTCTACCATCCATTATTGTGATACTGTTTTAATTCAGTCCTTTCAAATTCATTACTGTGGTGATCTGATGATGAATAAATGTAGAGCTGATGCTGTGTGTGTTTAAGGAGTGATTGTAGGACTTGATCATGCATCAACAACATGCTGAGGCACAGTGTAAAACTTATTTATTGCTGTGAGATTATCAATATCATGTTCAGATGTTTTGATATGATTGGAACTAGTAATAAATGTATTTTGGTGGTGTTTCTTTTCTCTTTAATACTTGTGTAAATGATTGATATGATACGGATAGTTGACTGTTGCATATTCAATATTTCTTTGAAATTATCTTCACTTTTGATTTGTCATTAGACAAAAGTTAAGATTTACCAAGTTTGAGACTGTGCTGAGATGTCATTTGAAATCTAATCACAATATTAGGACAAAGAATTATTTTTTGATGATTTCCCTGAGTATGTGTTCCATGTGTTTTCTGTGCCCATGTGTCAGTGACTGTGTGCGTGCGTGTGCATGTGTGTGCGTGTGTGTGTGTGTGTGTGTGTGTGTGTGTGTGTGTGTGTGTGTGCACTTTCATGACTTGTGTATGTAGGCATCAACCTCATGAGTTTAAGGTTTTACAAAGCTAATTTTTGTTTTGGAAAGAAAGCAAGCAAGCTTTTTTTGGTAAAGGAAACAAAAATGAAGTGCTTTTACTGTATACAGTGCTTCATGGAATGTATTATGGCTAATTGTTGTTTTGTTCCTTTTGCCTAAGTTTACTTGAAATATAACCCCAGTGGTTTATAGACTTGTTAAATCCATATTCTTTTTGCACGTGTTTGATGTTTTGATGCAAATGTATGATGTATTGACCATATGCAGTGGATTTTAAAAAACATTTTGAATCTCTTAGAGTTTAAAAAAAATTTTTTTTTGAGGAATATTCCTTCTCTCCTAAACAGAAATTATCAGAGTGTCGTCGATAGGAAAGTGAGAGATCACAACGGTTCTGTTGAGATTTGTTAGAGCAAACTAAATATGTATTCAGTAAATTTTGAAAACATTACAGTGTGCCTTTTTGTGTGTGTGTGTGTGTGTGTGTGTGTGTGTGTGTGTGTGTGTGTGTGTGTGAAAACAATTAACACATACTTAAAAGTTAGGACACAGTGCATACTTTATTTTTATTTGCACATATGTTTGATCGTATGTGTATGATTGCACACATGTATCTCTGTTACTGTAGATCAGAGGATTGCCGGGATGTATATAAAAAGAAAAAAACTTTATCATTCATACATGCTTGTTTTTCTTTTGATTTCTTTACAACCATGTTTACAGTAAGTGGCAGGAAATTTTTGTTTCCCACCCCATGCTGTTTGCATGTACCCCATTCTGTTTCTCCATGGTCTAGTTAGTTCATGGGGTTTGTCCTTTGCCTCACCCACTACGTTTCACTGTTTTACTCATTCTGTTTTCTCACAATTTAACTCATTCTGTTTCCCCGTTGTCTCCGCTTATTCTCTATTGCCACTGTTTCACCTTTCTCTTTTCCCATTGCCTTCCCCATTTTTTTTTTTTTTTTTTCCATTGTCTCATGGATGTTATCATGTAAAGAACCATTCTGTTATCCTGTAATTTCACTTCTTCGGTTTTCACAGGATTTTACCAGTTTTTGTTTTTCCACTGTCTCACCCATTCCTGTTTTCATATGGTTTCATCTATTTTCTTTTCTCCTGCTGTAGCTCACACACATACACGTGTGTGTGTGTGTGTGTGTGTGTGTGTGTGTGTGTGTGTGTGTCCCAAAGTGCAACCCAGAGTGTACAGCTGGGGAGCATGCCTAAACAAAAAACAATACACAGAAAGTGACAAGGCACCAGAAATTTAATGACAAGGGAGACCATCCTACCCTTCACTCACTGAGTGCTTCAAGGATTTGAACCACAGGCCTCATGAACGGTCAGAACAGATGTCAACATTCTAACCACTTGCCAATCCACGTCTGCCGTATGGGCAACATAACAGGCTTAATTTTGTCATCCAAAAGGGAACATGTCGTGCACAGTTTTAACCTCCACCTATATTATTATATTCAATTATGGCTAAAGCGGTGGGAAGCATTCTCTTTTAAATTACAGATTTTGTGCACAGATTTTCTGTGCAGCCTTGATGTCAGCAAGTCACAATAATTAACTCTGCCATCAAGGATGCAACTTCAGTGCCAAACAGTTGCCTGATGTTTGAAGTATTTGACAGAGATGGTGTGTAGGAATTGCAGTTCACAGATCATCCACTGCCCATGAGATGTGGTCAGCACCAGCGTGGAACGTTTCACTGGGCTGTGCGCACATTGGCTGTTTTGTAGCAGACAACAACTGCTTATGGTATACCTGGGTACTACTACTATGAAAATGTGTACAGTTGAACTGGCCGTACTGCCCTCAGGTTGTATTAATTGAAATCGGCTGCACTGAAGTCATTCGAATGAGTTCTGCTGCAGTAGGAACTCATTCAGTTTCAAAACCGAGTGACTGAGAGCGGAAAATGAAGCAAAATTTTGATAGAGAGGGGGTTAGCTACCGCCAACGACACAGACAGAGAATAGGACTAGACACAATGCATTTCGACCACTTGGGTCTTCTTAAGGCGAAAACAAATAACGATTAAGGACAGTGAAAACGAAGAACAAGAAACCACTTAGCTTCTCCTGTTCGCCTCAACGTCGTGAGGCAAATGGAACTCATTCAGTTAAAGTCGGTTGCGCTGAAGTCATCAACTGAAGTCGGTTGTACGAATGCAATAATTTGATTTCTTTCCATGCCAAGGCCATTCACTCTGTGCTGCCTGTAGTTGTGATTAAACCTGTTATACCCCCAGATTTCATCATTCTTCTCGACTTAAATTGAACTAGATTGAACAATTTGTAGAAGCAGTTGTCCAATCCAGTGCCTAATCTTTTCACAGTGTTATTTATGATGATACTTTTTTTTTTACATGAAAGAGGAAGTTTCATAAAACTCTTATGTAATGACTAATCAACGTAACTTTGAAAAGAAAAGAAATAAAAGAAAGGAAAGAAAAAAAAAAAGAAAAAAAAAAATCTGATGCATGCACAAATAAATACACAGAGCTCATTCTATTAGGAGGATGAGAAACACACTTTACTGGAATAAAATGAAGTAAACTAAAATAAATAATATACAGATTTCTGATACTGGACGCTGATAATCTTGTTTGAGTTTCTTTTCGTATACCAATGTGTGCCCCCATGTGGGATTTAGGATGAAGGTTAAAACAGACACAAAAGAGACACATTTGTTGCAAGGCCGCTTTATTCCCAGTGACAAAAGAAAAAGGAAAATAAGGGACTAAGAGCAATAATATAATAAATATAAAAAATTTAAGCATTGAAAAGCGATACATATTTTGTAAACAAGGACTTTGTAACAAGAAACAAAACAAAAACAGAACCAAAAAAATACCCTTCAGTAGCCGTAACATTAGACCATTATAGATCATATGGAGAAAACGATATGTAATGCCAAACAATCTAACCTGATAATTATACCAGAACATACAAATATAGTGTAAAATGCAATGAAACCTTCAAAATGCCATATCTATGAATACATAACATATATATATATATATATATATATATATATATCTATATATATATATATATATATATAATGCTGAACAATTAATTATATATAACTCACAGTGAAGAATATCCGATCTGTAAGAGTGCTCAATACCACTTGGGGTATGGCTATGAATATTAAAACAAGTTTTTCACCGAGTCTCGCTACCGTCGGTTTCATGCTATTGCAATCTTCTGGCGAGTGATGATCATCACTCGCCAGAAGATTGCAATAGCATGAAACCGACGGTAGCGAGACTCAGGTGAAAAACTTGTTTTTAATATATATATATATATATATATATATATATATATATATATATATATATATATATATATATATATATATATAACAATTCAGAAAATGCCAGTGATTTGACAAAAGCTGAAAACTCTGGCACCACGTGGGCTCAATGTTTTGATGTGACAAGGAACACAATGACGTATAATTATATAATTTATAAGTAAAATCTATCCATTCATCTACGTAGGCTATCTCCGTTAGACTATGTCTATCTATCTATCAACATCTATCGATCTGTCTGTCTGCATGCCTGTCTGCCTGTCTGTCTGTCTATCTTTATGTATTTCTCGATCTATCTGTCCATCCATCCATCTGTCTATCTAGCTATCTGTCTGTCTGTCTATCTATCTATTCGTCTGTTTTACCATGTGACCGGGTGATGCTGGAAATATTGATCCGCCCAAACACGCACGCACGCACACGCTGCGAACAAAAGAGAAGTTGGCATTCCTGTCAGAAGATTTTAGTTACTATGGTGTCAATGCTTAAAACATATTGTAACACGTAGGGCTACTTCATGATACGTATCTCTGGAAACAGAGACAGGATTTCAGCAAATGCCAGTGTTTGACAAAAGCTATATATAACAATAGAACGAAACAAAGCCAGAACAAGCTAGGTGGTCACTCAAAACAGCTCTGATGTTCACCAAACTCTACCTGAATCCATCGTGTATCCTCTTAAATTTTTTATTTCTCCAGAGCTACTTCCAATATAACTCCGTTAGGAGACCCTTTTAGGGAATAATACCGGTCCCAAGCCCGGATAAAGGAGGAGGTCTGGGCGAGGGGGCAGCTACCGCAGCCCGTAAAAAACAAACCACAGCTACAAAAACGCCAACCAAGAATCAAATCGACACCTCAACCCTGGGAAGGATGGGTCTTCGACAAGAAGATGTGGGCCTATGATGATGCCATGTGGTGAAAGCCTGAAGTCTCGGGAAATCACAAGGCCGATGGCCTTTAACCTTTACCGGAAGACGTTTTTGACTGCACATATCCTATAGTGCGGGTCACCCAAGACCCACATATTTTGTAGGGACTTTTCCTATTGCTTATCCCTATTCAGATCGCGTGGGTCTTGTAAGACCCACACCTGATAATGGGCGGTTCAGCAACTTATTCCTCGCCCGATGGCGTGGGTCATGTGCGACCCGTTAAAATGTATAGGTTCTAGGGAAACCGCGACCAATTACGCTGCTAATTGATTGTGCCTATACAAGGAATTTCTGTGACCAACGGCTGTTAAGATCGTTGAGAAACTCCTAAGACTTCGTGAGTATAGCTCTATCCGTTCACAACATATGATGTTGTTTTTTGAGTCACTGGGTCATGGAAGACCCAGGAAGCACGGTAAAGGTTGAAAGAGGTCGGCCAAGGAACACTGGCGCCGGAACCTGGAAGCCGACAGGAACATGGGGATGACTTGGAACCACCTGGAGAAAAGAGCCCAGGACAGAGATGCCTGGAGGTCTTTGGTTGGCGGCCTGTACCCCAGGAGGGGTAATAGGCGATGAGTGATGAACCTCAGATATATATTCTAAAAGAAAAAGATACCTAACTGAGTCCTCATTGTCTCGTCAATCACCGCTTGGTGAGAGTTTTTTAGGTTTCTGACTCATGCTGTCCCATTCATAGTGATTTGCCATTGTGTTACTCTTTTTTTATCTATTGTCTCACACACTCTGTGTTCGGTTGTCTCACTCTTTCTGTCTTCCATTGTCTAACCCATTCTGTTTGTTAAACTGTCTCACCCCGTTCGATTTTTCCATTGCCTCGCCCATGTTCTGTTCGCATGTCTCTCCTGTTCTGTTTTCGCAATGTCTCACACATTCTGTTTTCGCAATGTCTTAGCCGTTCTGTTTTCGCAATGTCTCACACATTCTGTTTTCGCAATGTCTTAGCCGTTCTGTTTTCGCAATTTCTCACACATTCTGTTTTCGCAATGTCTTACCGTTCTGTTTTTCGCAATGTCTCACACATTCTGTTTTTTGCAATGTCTCACACATTCTGTTTTTCGCAATGTCTTACCCGTTCTGTTTTCGCAATGTCTTACCCGTTCTGTTTTCGCAATGTCTCACCCATTCTGTTTTGGCAATGTCTTACCCGTTCTGTTTTGGCAATGTCTTACCCGTTTTTGTTTTCGCAATGTCTCACACATTCTGTTTTCGCAATGTCTGTCCCCGTTTTGTTTTCGCAATGTCTCACACATTCTGTTTTCACAATGTTTCACCCATTCTGTTTTCGCAATGTCTTACCCATTCTGTCTTCACAATGTCTTACCCGTACTGTTTTTGCAATGTCTTACCTGTTCTGTTTTGGCAATGTCTTACCCGTTTGTGTTTGGCAATGTCTTACCAGTTCTGTTTTCGCAATGTCTTACCCGTTTTCTGTTTTCGCAATGTCTTACCCGTTCTGTTTTCGCAATGTCTTACCCGTTCTGTTTTGGCAATGTCTTACCCGTTCTGTTTTGGCAATGTCTTACCCATTCTGTTTTGGCAATGTCTTACCCATTCTGTTTTGGCAATGTCTTACCCGTTCTGTTTTCGCAATGTCTTACCCATTCTGTTTTGGTAATGTCTTACCCGTTCTGTTTTCACAATGTCTTACCGTTCTGTTTTCGCAATGTCTTACCCGTTCTCTTTTCGCAATGTCTTGCCCGTTCTGTTTTGGCAATGTCTTTACCCGTTCTGTTTTCACAATGTCTTACCCGTTCTGTTTTTTCGCAATGTCTTACCCATTCTGTTCTCGCAATGTCTTACCCGTTCTGTTTTCGAAATGTCTTACCCGTTCTGTTTTGGCAATGTCTTACCCGTTCTGTTTTGGCAATGTCTTACCCATTGTTTTCGCAATGTGTTACCCATTGTTTTCGCAATGTGTGTTACCCGTTCTGTTTTCGCAATGTCTTACCCATTGTTTTCGCAAATCCTGACCCGTTCTGTTTTGGCAATGTCTTACCCGTTCTGTTTTGGCAATGTCTTACCCGTTCTGTTTCCACAATGTCTTACCCGTTCTGTTTTCGCAATGTCTTACCCGTTCTGTTTTGGCAATGTCTTACCCATTCTGTTTTGGCAATGTCTTACCCATTCTGTTTTGGCAATGTCTTACCCGTTCTGTTTTCGCAATGTCTTACCCATTCTGTTTTGGTAATGTCTTACCCGTTCTGTTTTGGCAATGTCTTACCCGTTCTGTTTTCGCAATGTCTTACCCGTTCTGTTTTCGCAATGTCTTGCCCGTTCTGTTTTCGCAATGTCTTACCCGTTCTGTTTTCACAATGTCTTACCCGTTCTGTTTTCGCAATGTCTAACCATTCTGTTCTCGCAATGTCTTACCCGTTCTGTTTTCGCAATGTCTTACCCCGTTCTGTTTTGGCAATGTCCTTACCCGTTTTGTTTTGGCAATGTGTTACCATTTTTTTTCGCAATGTCTTTACCCATTCTGTTTTCGCAATGTCTTACCCGTTCTGTTTTCGCAAATTCTTACCGTTCTGTTTTGGCAATGTCTTACCCATTCTGTTTTGGCAATGTCTTACCCGTTCTGTTTTGGCAATGTCTTACCCATTGTTTTGGCAATGTCTTACCCATTGTTTTCGCAATGTTTTACCCATTGTTTTCGCAATGTCTTACCCGTTCTGTTTTCGCAATGCCTTGCCCATTCTGCTTTCGCAATGTCTTACCCATTCTGTTTTCGCAATGTCTTCCCATTCTGTTTTCGCAATGTCTCATTCATTTTTGTTTTCGCAATGTCTCATTCATTTTGTTTTCATGTCTCATTCATTTTGTTTTCGTAATGTCTCATTCATTTTGTTTTCGTAATGTCTCATTCATTTTGTTTTCGCAATGTCTCATTCATTTTGTTTTCGCAATGTCTCATTCATTCTGTTTTCGCAATGTCTTACCCATTCTGTTTTCGTCATGTCTTATTCATTTTGTTTTCGCAATGTCTCATTCATTTTGTTTTCGTAAATATCTCATTCATTTTGTTTTCGTAATGTCTCATTCATTTTGTTTTCGCAATGTCTCATTCATTTTGTTTTCGCAATGTCTTACCCATTCTGTTTTTCGCAATGTCTTACCCATTCTGTTTTCGCAATGTCTCATTCATTTTGTTTTCGTAATGTCTCATTCATTTTGTTTTCGCAATGTCTCATTCATTTTGTTTTCGTAATGTCTTTCATTTTGTTTTCGCAATGTCTCATTCATTTTGTTTTCGCAATGTCTTATACCCATTCTGTTTTCGCAATGTCTTACCCATTCTGTTTTCGCAATGTCTCATTCATTTTGTTTTTGTAATGTCTCATTCATTTTGGTTTCGCAATGTCTCATTCATTTTGTTTTCGTAATGTCTCATTCATTTTGTTTTTCGCAATGTCTCATTCATTCTGTTTTCGTAATGTCTCATTCATTTTGTTTTCGCAATGTCTCATTCATTCTGTTTTCGTAATGTCCAGCCTGCGCTGTTTCTCCTTTGTCTCACCCATTTTGTTTCCTTATTATTGTCTTACCCATTCTAATACCCATTCCGTCTTCGTATTGTCTGAGTGGCTCTGTTTTTTTTTTTTTGTTCAATCGTTTTTTCGTCCATTCCATTTTGTCCCCCCCCCCCCCCCCCCCCCCCCCCCCCCCCCCCCCCCCCCCCCCCCCCGTCTGTCATTGTCTAACCCATTCTGTTTTCTCATAGTCTCATCCATTCTATTTGCGTATTGTCTCGCCCTCTTTGTGTTCCCATTGTCTGTTGTCCTGTTGTCTCTCCCATTCTTTTTCCAATTGTTTTCTCCCATTCTGTTTTCCAATTGTCTCGTCCACTCTGTTTTCCGATTGTCTCGTCCCATTTTGTTTTCCATTTTCTCACCCATTCTGTTTTTTCCATTGTCTCACACCCATTCTGTTTTCCGCTTGTCTCGTCCATTCTGTTTTTCCATTTTCTCACCCATTCTTTTTCCCCCCCCATGTCTCACCTATTCTGTTTTCTAATTGTCTCATCCATTCTTTTTCCCAATCATCTAATCAACTGATTTGTGTTCTTTCACGGAAACACATGCACTGTTTCTTGAGAAGCTTACAAAAATGTCTAAAACTCCCTAAAAATGTTACAGTTAAAAATGCCCTGGACATGTTACATTCAAAATGCTCTAAAAATGTAACAGTTAAAATTGTCCTGAAAATGTTACGTTCAAAAATGCCCAAAAAATGTTAAAGTTAAAAATGCCCTAAAATTTTGCGGTTGAAAAAAAAAGAAGAAAAAAGAAAGAAAACAAACAACTGGATCTGGCCATTTTATTTGGATTTACACCAAAATTTAATAATTCATTTTTGGTTCACATTCTTTTTTTTTCCCCACTGAATTCTACTAGAATTGATTTGGAACTTTTTGCGCATTCTTGTTGACTGACAAACAAACATCTTGTGAAATTAAGCAGTTAGTGTTACACGTTAGAAGCACAGTCTCTAAGTATTTAAGTTATTTGGTGAAGGTCAGCCAGGCTGCCGGGTTGTCGGTCAGAATGGCCTTGATCTCATCGTCGGTGAAGTTGCGTTGTTTCATTTTGGGCACGACGTTCTCCAGTATATGAGAGAAGCCGTGGCCTCCATACTTTTCTGGAACAGACAGACAGACAGATAGAAAGACAGACAGACAGACACACAGCTGCACGCACACACGCGCTCACACACTTGCACACACGCATGCGCACCTGCCCCCCCCCCCCATACACAAACGTGCGCGTGCACACACACACAACCCAGACACACACACACACACACACACACACACGCGCGCGCGCGCGCGCGCGCGCGCAGAGCGAGAGAGAGAGAGAGAGCAGAACAAGACACAGCACAACAAAAACACACAAACGCATGCGCGCGCGCAATGCGCAGAGAGAGAGAGAGAGAGAGAGAGAGAGAGCGAGAGAGCAGAACACAACACAACATCACACACACACACACGCGCGCGTGCGCACGCGCGCGCGCACACACACACACACACAGGGAGGGGGAGGGGGGATGATCACGTGACGGAAACGTCGAGAAAAAGTCGATGGAAAATTAAAGTAAACAAAACAAACACACACACACACACACACACACACACACACACACACACGCACGCACGCACGCACACACACACACACACACACACACACACACACACACACACACCACCACCACCACCACCACCACCACCAAGCAACAAAAATACACGTGTCAACAGAACATCGATAAGTATAACACAGCTTGGTTACCAGTCTATGCGTGGTGTGGATATTGTGGCTAACAACCACTCTCTTACCGTGACTGTCGTCCAACAGAAAATTTTTAAACACAAAAACACAAAAATACACGTGTCAACAAAACATCGCTAAGTATAACACAGCTTGTTTACCAGCCTATGCTTGGTGTGGATATTGTGGTTCACAGCCACTCTCCTGCCGTGACTGTCGTCCAACGGAAAAAAAAATAGAACAACAACAAACAACAAAAATACACGTGCCAACAAAACATCGCTAAGTTATAACACAGCTTGTTTACCAGTCGATGCTTGGTATGGATATCGTGGCTCACAACCACTCTCCTGCCGTGACCAGCGTCCAACAGAGCGCGCAGGATGCCGATACGCTGCGCATCGCTGGGCATGTCCATTTCCTCGTTCAGCTGGTAGTAGGATACCTCCACCCCGAACAGGTCGTGTTCACAGTAGCAGCCCAACTGAGCAAACTCCAAGTGCTGTTCCACACTGAAGAACGTTCCTGAAAAAAAAAATTCAGTAACAATTATGAAGTCGGGACAGGGGTAGAGGGGAAGGGGACAAGTACACGCAAATAACTCCTACGTCATGAAAATGACTCGGCAACACATAGGGGAAGGTGGCAAAAGAGGGTAAAAAGGGGCAGAATGGCAAAAGAGGGGGTGGAAATGTTGAAGAGGTGGTCGTTAAAACGTAAACAGCCTTGTGACAGCATACAAGTTACATCGAAAGGTGTCCTGTTTGTTACGCTAGGCTGAAAGCTGAACTTTCGTTTCCTTATGGAGACGCATCGTTAGGACTCGGCCTCGATACGTTCTTCCATCCATGCAGAATTACGACCCACAACGCTGTGAAAACGAGATTCAAACTGAGACCGTGGATTGCCGCCAGTGCCGGAGCTGTGGCAGGAGGGACCTGGCTGAAGCTGTGAACAGAGGGGGGTCGGGATGAGCGGCGGGGGTGCGGGGCCACTAAGGTGGCGCAGAAGATGGGACACACACACACACACACACACACACACACACACACACACACACAGATTCAGACTACGAAAGTGTGAGTAAGTATCGCCAGCTGCATTGATTTAGACCTCCACAGCCTCCACAGATGATATGGCAGATAATCATCCTAGGACAGTGGGGTATGGGGGGGACCAGTCTCACTATACACTAACACCACCATAACCACAACACGGCGAGACGGTCAATGAAAACGACAGCTCTTATGTTGTGTGACAGAGGGATTCGAACAGTTTGCAACGTCCATAGAACAAGAAAAGAGAGGTGAAGTATCTTCCAGCCTGTCGCTGGCTGGAGTCCCATCGCCCTCATTGAAGGCATTCACCACTTCGGTTTATCTGATTGACTCTCTGTCTGCTTCCTGTTGACGGGGTTGGCTGTCTGTTCGCCACTCTTGGCCACTGATAGTGTAAGACTGTCAACGTGGAAGAACACACCCCGTGGTTCGCGCCGGCAAAGGTGACATGCAAGCAGCATGTTGGTGTCACAGAACAGCAGGCAACATGCTGCCAGCCATAATACGAATGCGCCGAGACCTTCCTTAATGATTGGAGTATTTATGAATGGGCCCACCTGCACTGTTCTCAGAATGTTTACAGTGTCTGACAGTTCTTTCTTCTTCTTTTGTTTCATTTGCCCATCAGGATAATGCTCAGTGGTCCCAAGAGACCAGAGATTAAAATGAAAGGAATGTGAGTATTCGAGGAATGCCAGCTGGCGCAAAGTGAAAGGTCACGAGTGACCTCCGAGGCTTGAAATGTGACGTCAGAAGGGTGAAGTTCATGCAATCCTAAATTGTGAGTGAGGTCATCTCAGAAATGGGTGAGATGATTGGTGGCTTGATCTATTTTCAGTTGAATTTTAAACTGTTGCGCTGTTTTTCGTCGTTACCTTAGAGGGGAGACCAGTCTGCTGACCAATCATCTCACGGCGCATGACTGGTCTCTGGAAGTGGTAGGGACCTGCGCGAGGGGACAGTACTCCTGACACAGGCGAATAGTGGAAACAAGAGGCGTGATGCTTATCCTCTCCTCTCTTGACCTACGCAATGTCTGAATATATATACGATGCTCGACTACGGAGCTTACCAAACTCCTGTGGAATATGTTCTCCCACAGAGCCTAACGTTTCACTCTCCGCTGCTGTCGGCTCTACATAGAAGTCTTCGCAACCACCTCGATGAAGTATACTGTTAAAAGAAAAAAGAAAGAAAGAAAGAAAGAAAGAAAGAAAGAAACAACAACAACAACAACGACAGACAAACAAAAAAACACTGTTTCTGTTCGAATGTAGCCCGTGAGTCCCAAAAATCCTAGAAAACAAGTAGCAATACAGGCAAGTGCAACGCTTTGACTGGCGCTCCAAGGAACGGACGTTGACAGCTTATTACCGCATAAATGCGTTTGGAAAAACTCCGCATCTCGCTACAGAGCCGAAATGGAAGTCAGTAGAAGGATCACGTGAAATAGTATCGCTTCTTTTCTTGTCTTCTTTTTCACACAGTATGGACAACGAAACAATTGATTTTGAACTTTAGCAATGGGAAACACTGTGGAATAAATGAAGAATAGACTGAATGCGCTATGCTTTAGTTTAGGTCCCCAACAGTGGAGAATGACCGCGAGAGGAGGCCGAAGGAAAAAAGTCTGAAGTATAAGACTAAAATATTTTCTTTTGTTCTTCTTTCAAGCCACACAGACGCTTTAAATGCATGGCGTTTAGTAACCATGGCAGCAAAATGAATCGTTTTCTCAAAATTTCCTGGAAAAAAAAAACCAGAATAGCATTGCATTCATCTATACAGCCTTAATCATGTTCTTATGCGATGTTTGGGAGATTCTGATCCTAAAATACTTTGCTGGAAATTTGACAACGGTGTCATGTTTGAGGTTTCAGGTCTAATAAAAACCAAAGCGAGATACATTTTAATTTGGGGCTAAGGCATATTGCCTCCATTTATTATTTGTTTTTACTTACTTATCTCCATTACTTTTTTCTTTAGACTGTTTTTCTGCATATAACCTAGAGGTTGAAAAAGAAATCACGAAAACGGCTGGGAGACGCACATATGAATAAATCTCATGAAAACACCAATCTTTTATATCTCAAGTTAGCTCTCTCTCATCATTTACACACACACACACACACACACACACACACACACACACACACACACACACACACACACACACACACACGCACACATGCACACGCACACACACACACACTCTCTTTCACACACAACACACACACACATTAATATACGCACAAACACACGCACTCACATACGCGCGCGCGCGCGCGCGCGCGCGCACACACTCACACACACACACACACACACACACACACACACACACACACACACACACACACACACAAACACACACACACACACACACAGAGAGAGAGAGAGAGAGAGAGAGAGAGAGAGAGAGAGAGAGAGAGTCAGACGGACAGACAGACAGACAGACAGACAGACAGACAAACAGAGAGAAGAGAGAGAGTGAGAAAAGACTTAAACCCACTGTCCAGATGAGACATGACAGTCTTGTCCGCCACACCCCCAGCCTCCAGGAAAATACGCATGACTTCAAAGGGTGCCTCGGAGTCACGCCCTGGTGCAGGATTGCAGGACTTCCCAACTCATCCTGCACCGCTGCGGCGCTCCTCAAGGACCGCTTCTCAAAGTCTGGAACAAGAGGTCAACAATAAACACATACTTTACATTTCTTCATAACACAATCCCCCCCCCCCCCCCCACACACACACACACTGATTTAAAGCATACAAGTAAAACAAAAGCACTGACATGTCTAATTACAAGTACACACTACAATTAGCTTACA
The DNA here is from genome assembly GCA_016801955.1 of Conus betulinus. Lineage (NCBI taxonomy): Eukaryota > Metazoa > Mollusca > Gastropoda > Neogastropoda > Conidae > Conus > Conus betulinus. The sequence continues at coordinate 352,868 of JADBJO010000450.1, forward strand.
TCATTCTAGGATAGCCAACATCTATCGGCATCACAATTTATACACGGCATTTGAAGAATCCAGGAATATCAAATGTGATTATTCGCTATTTCTTGACAACCTGAAGAACTGAGTATTTCACCACAAAAGATTTCCCGAATCTGTGTATTAGGATAAAGATAGATCGACTACATTTCCAGCCTGCATCGGTTTTGGAACTATGTTGCCATTTGGGATCGTACTGTCTGATGTAAAATGTGTTTAACATGATCCCTCAAAACAGAATCGGTAATATAGCTCTTCTGCTTGCATCTGATTAAATCTATTACACTGCCTTCATTCAAACGTTCGCCCACTCTATAGACCACCACATCGTGCGAAATTTTAACACCGAATGCTTTAACGTATTTTTCATAAAAAGTTTCTGTTTTAAGGAGTAGTCAATCTTGAATCAAGACAGTCTTTTCAAGAGTTTTTCCAGAGTTAAAAGAAGCAAAGCAACAACAACAACAAAACGCGTCATTTACTTTTCCATTGAACCAAAGTCGTGGGCATACTATCTGTCTGTCTGTCTGTCTCTCTCTCTCTCTCTCACACACACACACACACACACACACACACACACACACGCACGCACGCACGCACGCACGCGCACGCACAAACACACACACACACACACACACACACACACACACACACACACACACACACACACACACACCCTACCTGTAATTGGCCAGGAGCACCCCACCTCGCCAATGACGCCACAACGTACATCTGTCCCATCTGTGCGGTGCAGATGTCATTCCGTATCTGAGCTGCTATGGCTTCCTCCGACATCTGTTTTGTGGACTCCTTTTGAAACAGTTCCACACAGTACCCTACAGGACAACCAAACACATCGTGGACTCTTTTAGAAATAGTCCCACACCATATCCTACGTGTGAAACAAACACAGAGGAACCATAGGTTAAAACATTTCATCATAAATCCTCCCTGTTAAGACTCGGACCTTACATAAGAAACCCCCCAACAGTTCTCTTCGTCTACATTATCGTTCTCTCCCAAGTAAGGTTCACTCCAACTTCAGATGATTTTTGAACCAACCGCCGTGGTGCGGCGTCGCAGATTTGCGGTCGTGAGTTCTATTCTCAGCATAGGCACTTACTTATTCATTTTTGTTTTTTTATGGCCCGACCAGTAGCTATGGGTTTTTTTTTTTTTTTTTTTTTTTTGCCTGACTGGTATTTTTTGGGTGGGGTGGGGTGGGGGGGGGGGTGGGGTGGGGGTGGCGCTTGACTAGCAGCAATTCATTTTTTTTTTTTTGTTTGTGGCCTGACCAGCATTTACATACCTTTTTCTTTGGCCTGACCAGCTCCTAAAGAGAGCTGAGCGTGCTACGGGGTCAAATGGAAAATGTTAAGCGACGCAGTCAAGTTATACTAACTTAATACAAGCGTCACTGTGAGCGTTGCTAGAATTTTCTGAACGTGAATGAAGGTGTCTGCATCTCTTGGGCCTGGTTGGTACTGGGGGATGTTCTGAAGAGAAGCATAAAGTAAGGTCCGGTCATGAAGTCTGAGACCAAGATGGAACTCAAGCGTTCTCTAAATCACGCTCATCCACACTGACCATCATTATTCAAAAGAAGAAAAAAAAATGGACTCAGATTCGGTGGCCTTCATGCCCATAATATCAGAGTGGCCTCAGTTTCGATTAATCTTCACATCCTTGCCAGCTGTGAGTTGTTGTTTAAGTCGTCGGCATAAGCAAGTTCATGGGGGCTGTCGTTAGATGTACGCGATGACACGCGGGAAGAGTACGCTCAGTACCCACACTGATGACACGGGTAAGTATTAACTGTCGACAGTAGGGCGCTTTGCGGGATATGTGTCCTGCATGAGCGGGATTAGGATAGGCACAATGGGACACCACCGAAATGACTCGGCGGCTGTGCGGTGTCTTGTTTGGCGGGTTGCCCCACGATGACTTCACACACACACACATACACATACGCATACGCACACACACGCGCGCGCGCGCACACGCACAAACACGATGACACAGACTGAGTGACACACACATAAACACATACATACATACACACACGCGTGTGCATGCGCGTGTGGATACACACACATATGCATATGATGGCACACACTGAGTGAGGCACACACACACACACACACACACACACACACACACACACACACACACACACACACACACACACACACACACACACACACACACATACACACACACACACACACACACACACACCTGTTCCACACACGACATGAACACCAGTCACACACAGACAGCTGTTGCAGACAGCTGTTGCAGGAGGCCACGTCACGTTGCAGTCCAATGGTGGAGTTCTCCACAATCCCCTGGCCTCCAAGACTCTATAGCAGAAAATGTAATAAGAAAAATGTAGTAGGTATATGAACACTGGAATCTTCTTTCATCTGCAGTTCAACATGGACACGGCATTTCAGTTCAGTTACACTCAGATCAAAATCCACTCCCATCAAAACTGTTGCTGCAGACGTTGCACAACTGTCTATAAAAAGAAAAAGTAATGGATGGGGGGTGGGGGTGGTGAGGGGTGAGGGAGAAGGAGGGGCGGGGGGAAGAAATACAAGATTTGATCCATCTCTTGTTTGTTCTTTTTGCTCCACAAGCCTAAATGAGTCGTAGACTTGAAAAAAAGATGCAGCCGATACTTTGTGGCTTACACAAAGACATTGTCAAAACATTATCATGCCATTTAAAAGCGAACGGGTCTCACTACATTGACTCAACTGACCTTGTAATCATTAAGTTCTTCTATAATGGTTTCTTTTTCATTCACGAAGCTCAGGTTCGGCTTGTAGCTGTACCTGTAATAACAACAGCAACAACAACGTGTCGGATGCAGTCATGCTGCTCAAGCTGGCGTACACAAACAATAACAACAATATAAACATGGATGCGATTTAAAAGACCTGTTCTTTTTCCGTCTTATTTGGGCTATTGAATTGCATTTAATCATATTCTCTCTCTCTCTCTCTGTTTCTCTCTCTCTCACGCACGCAGGCACGCAGGCACGCAGGCACGCACACACACACACACACACACACACACACACACACACACACACACACACGCACACACACACACACGCGCCTCCTCCGTATCTTTGTTATCCATAGATATGTTCATTCCTTTTTTGACAGCTTCAGATGACAGAGGGAACGAAGAAAAATGCTATCAGGTTATATCAAACACTTTCGACAGAGAAGTTCACCTCTCTCTCTCTCTCTTTGTCTATTCTGGGTGACCTCCCAATAAGGTTTTCATCCTCTTACAACTTGTTTTTTTTCTAGGCCCATTTCCTTTTTTCTCTCCTTTTTTCCTGGACCTATTTTTCTCCTCCTCTTTGTCTATACTGCATTGATCTCTACATAAGGATTCCTTCTATCTAATGAGTTCTTTTTTTTCTGGACTGGTTTTTCCCCTTCTCTGTACTGCATTGACCTCCTATTAAGCCTCCCCCCCCCCCCCCCCTCTCTCTCCAACAACTTTTTTCTAGACCAGTTTCCCCTTCTCTTTATCTATACTGTAGTAACTTCCCATTTAAGAACTCCCATCCACCTCCCCATCTAACAATTTTTTTAGGCCCATATCCTATTCCTCTGCATCTATACTGGAGTGACCTCCCATGAAGGGCCCATCCCTCCACACCCCCTCCCTCTTATCTGACATTTTTTTTCTGGACCTATTTCCAACTCCCGTTTATATATACAGGATAGATGTCCGTTTAAGGACCCTCAACCCCTCTACACAGCCCCCCCCCCCCCCCCCCCCCCCCCCCCCCCCCCCCCCCTTCCAACAACTTTTTTTTTTCTACACCTATTTCCTCCCCTCTTCTTTATCTGTACTGGACTGACCCCCCCCCCCCCCCCCCCCCCCCCCCCCCCCCGACAACGACATTCCCCCTCTGAAGACCCAGTCTTTCTAGAGAGGATTTTCAGAGGTCTTTATCGACAGGTTCTATTGTGTTACGGGTTCTGCCGGATCCATCCCAGATTGTTCATGGTGAAAGGCATCTGCGTCTTGTCCCGGTAGCTGGCCTTGGTGGGAGGGATGAAGATGGGGTCGGCCTCCAGCATCAGGTGTTCGTGGGTCAGGGTGGGGCCCAGGTCCGCTGCTTCGATCAGCCCACACACTGTGCAACACGACAGGGTGTCCAGGACGGTAGAAATTGTGATGGTGCTGCGTTAAGTGTACTAAGCTGATGTTTTTTAGTCAGGCTGAACACACCAAGTTCTCTCTGCACTCATACACGCATATGCGCACACTCATGCACCCACCAACCATTCGCCTCTCTCTCTGGGGATGGGATATCACGCATTCGTTTCTCTCCTAACACGACTGAGAACACGAAACACAGTTTCTATGCTACTTATAAACACACATGAAAAATCAAATTTCAGAAAATGGAATGATCAAAAAACAGATCAAGATTAATAATCCCGGGTTTTCCAACTAAAAAAAAAGCTTACCTGGCCAGGTTTACACACACACACACACACACACACACACACACCACCACACCACACCATACTTCTCGAGCGAGTCATTTCAATTTTTTTTTCAGCACTGGGTG
>JADBJO010000450.1:362500-402500 GCA_016801955.1 Conus betulinus
ACACACTCTCTCTCTCTCTCCCGAAGGGCAGAAACCTTGTGCTCCTCTTGAGAAACACAAAGACGGACAGAAACAAATACAAATAACCTCGATTTTATTGAAACGAAATTGAAAATGAGGCAGGGAACAGTAAAAAATAAACAGTAAACAAGTAGGGTAACTGTTGCTCCCATAAGAAAACCTAACACAGAGTAACTTTTATTCAAGACTGGCACAGCCTTTTAAACATTACTATGATGACAGAAGGAGTTGTTGGCTTGCGCTTGTTTTTCCCCCACTATTAGATTGTTCGTCTTTGTATTTGTCTGACTTTATTCAGGTTTAAAAGGCTGTGCCAGTCTTGGTTCGCTCCCGAAGTGCCGCTGCTATCCATCGCGTAAGTGTCTTATTGACTCCATGGTCAAGGAGTAGTTCCATGAGAAGCAAGAACAGGACTTTGTTGTGTGCATCTTCCAGATCTGTTGCAACAGCTAGTGTTCTTCCTTTCTTTGGAATCCTTCGTGCACTTCATAGGCAAAAGCGGCCGCATTTTCCCACGTGCTTTTACCTGTTCTGTAGCCTCCTTGATTTGATGGGAGGATCTGTCGACTTTCGAGATCTCTTGCGAGTTATCTTGCTATGCAGGTCTCAAGGTCTGACCAGCGCGTTGGGCTAATGCGTAGGTCAGACATCCGCGGATTCGTAGCCACGAGACCCTCTTCTTCAATAATTGTCTCATCTTTGTCGTTAATTCATTTATTTATCCATCAGCTTCAAATCATGCGTAGTGTGGCCTCAAAACTTAGCGGATGTAATGTAGCCGTGTATGGTCTATTCCGCACGCAGTTGATGAAACTGAAACTTGCTATGATTCGTCCATGAGCTTTCCTGCTATATTTTGCTTAGTGAGTATGCGGTAACCATTTAGCTGATGATGATCTTTCCTGGCTTCGGTAAAGCTTTCAGACAGCTGTGTGTCCAGTCTTCTGGGACATAGCCTTTTATCAAAAAATTCCTGGTAAAGAACTGATGAGTTTGGCTCTCTCCTCTTCTGAGAGCTGTTTGATATCTCTGCATACCGTACTTTGTCTGGTCCTGGAGCACTATCCTTAATTAGTGCATCTAGCCATTGCGTCATCCAGTTCAGATTCTGTGATTTCATCATCAATGCCAGTCTGACCTAGGTGTTGGTTTAACTTGGTCAAATATTTCTTCTTTTCCTCCAGATTTCTTTGATAACTGTTCTATGAAACGTTTAAGTAGAGCCGACCCTTTCTCTAAATTTGTCTTGTGTTTTGTGATCCCATCAGCGTCTAAGATTTCTGGGGTTGCGTTTTGTTGTGTTTTTTTTTCCTTCTATGCGACTATAAAAATGCCAGAACTGAGTCAGTGCTGTGTCATAATTAAGTGACAGAAAAACTGTTGCCACTTGGTTTCTTTTGCTTCTTCAGCTACGCTTTTCGAATTGTTCAGTCTTCTGATTCAAGTCTGTTTTAATAGTTAGATCAGGGCAAGGTTTTCTTCTTTCTCTCGGCCAGATTCTTACAGACTTGCGTTTCTCTTTCCAGGCTGTTTCTGTGTCTATATTCCACCAAAAGGGTTGAACGATTTGTTTGGTTGTAGCATTGTTTCTATTGCATCTTCTACTCCTTAACGTTCATATGATATCCTCTTCATTTGTTGTATTGAAAAGGGTCCTTTTGTTTCGTTTGTGTACCTTTTGATGGTTTCTCTAAACTGAAACACAACAGAGAAATGGTCACTTCCACGGTGAAGAAGTGCTTCTGCGCTCGCATCTGCTGTGAAGTTTGGTCCCATGAGTGTAAAGTCAATGACACTGTCAGTGCCACCCTGCCTGCCTGTATGTTTTGGGGATCATGATGTCAATGCACTAAGAAATACTTCATCCAACATCGCTTCCAGTGCAATTCCTTGAGGACTGGTACCATGCTGATGCCACAATTATGAGCGTGCATTAAGATCTCCACATAGTATGACAGAGTCTCCAATTTCATGTTCTATTTCCTCCAGAAAGGTCCAATCCGTTTTTGATGTGTGGTTACTGGATGTATGTATGCACTGATGAGTGCAAGGCTTTTCTGATCACCATCCGGTCTTTCTAGCCTCACACCCATTAGCTCACGTGTGCTGCTACACCATTTTTTCCAAGTCGATCCTGGACAGGTTGTTTTTCAAGGTTTTTTTTTTTTTTACCACAGCTAGTCCTCGTCCATCATGCTTTTGAAATATTATGCAGTCATCCAATTGTAATGGTCTGTGGGCGGCACTTCTAGTTTCTTGTAGACAAAGAAGCTGCATGATCCTTTCGGACCAAGGGACACAATTCGTGTCCGACCTCATGGCAGATTTATACACTGTTGCCAAATCAAGTCAGTTACCGTCATCCTCAGTCCCATGGAATGGTAGAACGTTTTAATGACACGCTGAAAGCAATGAAGATTGTAGCATAAGAGAAAATTAACGATTGGGACAGTCACGTTTTTGCTCTGTTATTGCTTACAGAGACTTGCCCAGTTCAACTCGGTGTGTGTGTGTGTGTGTGTGTGTGTGTGTGTGTGTGTGTGTGTGTGTGTGTGTGTGTGTGTGTGTGTGTGTGAGAGAGAGAGAGAGAGAGAGAGAGAGAGAGAGAGAGAGAGAGAGAGAGAGAGAGAGAGATCGATCGAGAGAGGTCGCGGAGACTGAGATTATGTTGTAGCTTGCTGAGACCAGAACCAGGAACGAAAATGGTGTTGTAAGTCTGTGAGGACCGGGGAACTTTTGCAAAAAAGTATGGCGCTGTTCAAAGTCAATTACATGAACTTTATCGGGGTAAGTAAGGAACCCGACTTTCTTTGGAATGAGTTTCTTTGAGCGAAATGTCTGACAGAAGTATATAATTTTACACTCATATACGTTTTGCTTTCAATCAAACACCAGTATCGACTTTGTTCAGCTTCTCTGTCAACATGTTATTCTGTCCTACTTTTCCATGCTACTCCATCCAGGAACTGTCTTGCATCATATATATACTCTTTGATCTTGCCACTTTGTTTAGCCTTAACTTGGCCGGTGACAAAAATGTAAATCAAAACACATTGTGATATGCTTAATCTTCCCCACTGAAGGAAAGTGCAAGATTATCAATGCCATGTTTGCTTTTACTCGGTATCAAATCAAGGATATTAGCTTCCTGCAGTCCTCCGAAGTGGATAGGTCTTTCACAGACTAAAGAAAAAAAAGAAACAAATCTTTTGTCCTTTCAAGAAACCAGCTGGAATCACTTTGTCGCATATATCCATTATTCCAGTCAATTTCAATACAATTGAAATAGCCCACAATACAACAGGATCTTGTTGTGACATTTTTTTTTTTCATTTGCATCATCTTAAGTTGAATTCTGCTGTTGAGACAGTTAGGAGGTCCGCAAGTTATAGTGATCAGAAGTATTTCTTTGAATCCATTCACTTCAAACACAACTGAGGGTTTGAAGACCTTAAGTCAGGCTTCCTTGAAAAATTGTTAGAGACTCTTTCATAACCGAGCTGACCACGATAAGCGTCACTCCAATCAGTCTGGTTTGCCTCTTTCCCTCTCCGTTCTATGTCTAGCTTCCTAGTGCAGACTCAGAAACTCGCGAAAACCTTCTTAAGTAGTTGAAAATTTCTACTTTTTTGGACAAATATTACGGGCGTTTTTCGGTAAAAAGAACAAACACGGTTTTAGGGGGGGTTACGCTGAGGCTTTGACTTCACGTGTGATCGTGTCTGCCCAAGTCAGATAGCACAGAAAATACTTTATAGCAATAATTATTTTAAATTGAATATGAGCGATCCACTACAGCCAGCAGAAGGACAATGTGCTTTCTACTTGCCGAAAAAAAACGATTTTGTCGCTTCCGCCCCAACCAAGGGCAGAAATATTGCCCTGAACATGCCTGTGTTTTAGGGGTAGGTGACTATTGCCGAATTCAGAGTACTACTAGTACTATACTAATAGGTAATGCCCCTCCTCCTCATCCCCTGGAAGATGATGTTATGGATTTAAGTTTTGGTCTGACAGTAATACTTTGTCGCTGGATTGTATAGGTCGTCTCATGATACGTCCCATCATTAACCTGACCCTAGAGATTCAGACACCTGCTGTCGTAGAGATGTTAGGAAATTTGAGATGCATCCATTAGACGGATGGGATTTGATTGTGTATTTTCAAACTTTGTTTATTTTTGAGTTCATGGCACACACAACCCTATGCACAAGATGTGTAGGGCTTAAAATGCACCCAGATTAATGCTTCTAGAGTCTAACCCCCCCCCCCCCCCCCCCCTCCCCTTCCCATGCATTAAACTTAAAGAATATTAAGGTTCATGAACACAAGGTGCAGGGGCCTGAATAATTTTAGCCTCATTGATACTGGAATATACGAGGAAAGGAAGCTTAGACTTCAGCCCTGTTCAGTTGTAATTGGTACAGTTTGTGTACGGAAAAATCATAATGAGAGGCTCAAAAGTAATGCTGCTCTGAAGAACACAGACATAGACACACTCCCACAATCTGGATGCTTTCACTTCCAATATGTAAATTTGATCAGAAACTTTCTATTTGGAGACTGAGAGCCAGGACTTTTTGTTGTGGTGCTGTCCTATCTTCTCTGTGGCATTACACCCATACTGCTCCTTCTGACCCCCTGTCCTTAGCCACAGACTGGCTCTGCCAGCTATAGCCTGGCATCGGCAATCCACAAGAAGCAATGTCAAGTTTATTAGAAGGCAACCCACAAGAGGAGACACTGCAGTGCTGCCCAGTCACTTTGTTGGTGTTCAGTGATGCTTTTCTGATCCAACACACAGGTCATCACCTTCTAAGCCCCTTGCTGATTACAATAATTGCTGGCATGAGTGAGCTCCCCCTCTGGAGGGCACCACCATGTCTGTCTGATAACAGCCCTCATGAATTTGCCGAAACTGGTGACCCTGACAAAATCAAACCAAGGCCAAAGACATGGAGAGGACATCAAAACTGAAGTCACTATGAAAGCAGGATGTGATGGGCCACAGGACCTGCAACAACAATTTTTTTTTAATGCTGATGAATGAGGATGCGGAAGATGATGCTACAGGTTACCATTCCAGTCTGAGACTGCATGACAGGGCTGTACTCAATGCTTACCTTTATAATATCCCGCATCAACTAGGGCTGAGAGATACAGACACCTGGAGTATTAGTCAAGAAATTTGAGCAACACTCTCAGAGATTATACATCCTTTAAGTAGATGAAACTCGACTGTGTAGTCCCAATCTGCCCAATTGAGCCCGTAGGAAACTCAGGTGAGGGTATGACCCATTTAGGGCAGAAAAATCCTACAAATAAATGGCTGTGATGGGAATTGAACCCACAGCCTCCCAGCCAGGACTAAGTGATGCTAACTACTTCACCACAATGGCTGGTCAGGATAGTTTTCAACAGAAATTGTATTTTCAGGTGGTGTTGTTGGAGAGAAAGAGGATTCTCTGCCCTTTGAATCCCAAACAGTAAGTGATTGAAGAGAGAGAGAGAGAGAGAGAAGAGAGAGTGAGATGTGATGTTTGTGACTGAGAGAGAGAGAGAGAGAGAGAGAGATGAGAGACTGAGAGAGAGAGAGAGAGAGAGAGAGAGAGAGAGAGAGAGAGTGTGTGTTCTGTGTGCGCAGAGAAACTTTTTGGTTGTTGTACAGTAAAAGAAATTCATTGTGTGTGTGTGTGTGTGTGTGTGTGTGTGTGTGTGTGTGTGTGTGTGTGTGCACATGCTAAAGAGAAAATCAAGAAGAAAAAAAAATTGCTCATATTAGTCATAGTGATTGTGTTTTATTTCTACAGCACATGCTATGAAGATAATCTGGACAAACATCTGAAGAAATGCAACAGTAAGAAGAGAAGAACTGAGGTTTGTTTCTGTTTTATTTTGCGAATGTAGTCTATCTAGAAGTGTAAATATTTTGATAATATATGCCATTACCAACCATCGGGAGCACACTTATGCATGATGACATAAGTAAGCAGAAACACAGCCAACATTGGTGACAAATAAGCAGAGGCAATACATGCATATATAGCATTAATGTACGTATTCAAAGAATAGAATACAGGAATTGAGGAATGACTGAACCATTTCCACACCAAAGTGACTAACAGCAGTGCAGTGTTTTCTCCGACTGGTAGCCCCATGATTACTTGAGTGATACTGACTGCTCCTTGTGGACTGCTAGTGGCAGGGCTGCAACAGGATGAACCTGGAGGCTGTATGATGGTAGCTGAATGAAACAGCATTGAAACAGTGCTGCTGGAGGGACAGCAGGATGGGAGAGAGCCACATAGATTCTTCATTCTTATGCAGTTTGACATTATATACATCTAATGACTTTCTTTATTTTACTTGTAAACTCAAGAATCTTGGAAAACTTCTTCACAAGACCATAAGTTGTGTTGTATTTAATCTTTGTTTGTATTCATTACATATTTTTAAAAAAAAATTATCTCTTGTGATAAGATTGTACCAGAAAATCCTTATCTGAACCCTTGTGAGTTGTATTTCTTTGATTTTCATCATTTAAGTTTTCTCGTAGTCTGTTGGAAATCCAAGCTTGTAGCTGAACTCCCATTGAGCACAGGACTTGATGTCAGATTGTTAGTAGCTCTGTGAAGTAAATATTGTAATAAACTCTGTTCACTTTTGATACACTTTGTAATTCTTTTGTTGTTTTATTACATTTACATCCCTTATTATGATACATTTATTCGGTAAATAGTGTTGTATTGAGTAAACACATGTATTCTAGATTGTTTACATTCATCTCATGTTTATCGGAAGATATCTGGATCGGAAGATATCTGGAAGCAGTTTCCATTTTCATCTTACCAAAAGAAGATGTGTATATACCCATATTCTAAAAAGACACTGGACCCCATCTCCAGTGATTTTTATTCTTTATTTGTCTTTACAGGAACATAGTTAAGCTTCTATCTCTTTTGAAACCTCTTTCCACGTTCAATAATACTAAAGAGCTTAAAAACATACCCCGCCTGTGTCATCACATATTCATCTTAGCTTTGTTGTAACCCTTGTGCAGGGTTGGAGGTGGATGGGTGGGAGGGAGGGATCTGTGTGTTAATATGAGATCAAGAGAAGGGTTGGCAAGGTTGGGATGGAGGAGGTGGGGATGGGGGTGGGCAAGAGATGGGAGGTGGTTTGGATATGTGTTTTATATAAGTGAGTGATGAGTGTACAGTGTATTAAGTTGCTGATGCAAGATTTGGTGCTTAAGAAATACTGTTTGTTGTTGTTATAATTATTCTGAAATCATATTTTCATTGTGTGTGTTTATGTTGTGCATGTGTCCTAGTGTACATTTTTGCATCTATGTGTTTCTGTACATGAGTTTTGTGTATTTGATTCACAATTTCATTTTAAAGGAGTACTATGAGGAAGGCATCAATGCAGGATCTGAGGAGGGTGAGAGCATGGCGAACATGCAGGTAAGTAGCCAGTTGTGCTTGTCTGTGCATTTCTTTTTGATACAACAGTTATTTACGGTTTAAAGTTTGGCAGAATATCATCATTGCTGAATAAAGGAAACCCTTGAGCATGGTGCTAATGTCAGACTTGCACACCAGCTTAAGAGATTGCTACTTTAAGACTATAGCTAGCTTTTAGTCATGGAAAGAGAACAAAACTTGTAGACTCAGAGGAAACACATGTTTCCTTTAATATATAGAGATTATTGTTGTTATTTCATGCAAGATTGGTTAGCAAGACTTTCGTTTCACGCAAATGGTCAGCAAAACACCCCCCCCCCCCCCCCCCCCCCCCCCCCCCCCCCCAAACAAGAAAGGTAACCCTTGTTCATGTAGGAAAACTAAGAAGCTAAAAGTTCTCTTTCTTGTTTTATGTTTATATCTCCTGCTTCATTTGTTTAACTTTCTACTTTATGTCTCCCTGCCTCACTTACTCTATATTTTGTTGTTGTTGTTGTTGTTTATTTAAACTTTATTGTTCCTTTTTCATAGCAGAGAAGGCTCTAATTCCGTTTCAAATGTAACAGATCAAAACCTTTCCATGGAAATCAAGAGATGCCATGCAGCAAACCACAGTAACATCAATTTTTTCTCATTGTGCATTATACATACGGGATCAGTCCAAACCTGCTGGCATGCTGTCAGTAAAAATGACTTCTAATTTTAAAAGTGTAAAAACCAAAGTGATAGGAGTCTAAATGTTACATCAAAACAAAACAAAAATGATGATAAAGAATGCTTTTGTAACAATTTTTCTGCTGTCAGTAACAAGAGAATTGTTTGTGAAGTAATAAAGTTACAAGTCTTTTAGATTGATTGGGGTTGGTGAGAGTGACATAGATTTAAGAGAGTTATTGATGGACAAAACTAAATGTACTCACAGATACACATGCACAGACACATACACACACTCCCACATACATGTCCATACACAACACACACACACACACACACACACAAAGTGCACCTATATATTCATTGTGTACACACAGTACAGGTTCGGTGTCTGTGCTTCCTTAAAAACATAGAAGCAAAAAAACAAACAAAAAAACCCCAGACATTCTAAAGATTGCCTATCATTATGTGACCCAGAATCTCTCCGTAACTATTCTGTGATTTGTGAGTGTGAGCAATGTAATGGTGTTTGCCTGGATCTGATTTCAGACAGCAGTTAAAGCCACCGACACAGAACGACTGAAACAGATGATCAAAAAAGTCAACCGGCTGTATGAAGGTAAGCATGGGGGTCTGTTGAAGCTTTAGCGAGCATTCAACAAGTCTTGAATGAAACTGCTTCTGAACGTGATAGATAGCTTGCATGCACACATGCACGCACGCACGCACGTGCACACACACACACAAATACAATCATCCTGTCTTTCTGACACATTCGTGTGCATGCACACATACCCAAACAGACAGACATACACTTTCACATATGGATGTACATAATCATCCCACACACAAGCACAAAGAAACACACAGATCCACTAAAACACATACAAAGACACATCATACTTTACAGTTTTACATTTGTTGCTTCAGTATGTGATCATGGAAATGACAAGTTACATCCATAGGGGAGAGAAGATGTTTACTGTAAATGTTTTTTTTTTTTTCCAGTGTTCATTCATGGAACGATACTTGCCTGATTTAATCTCACAGCATTATTTTGAAAATTATTTCCAAACAGTTATGCTGAGCATACATTCCTTTTTACAATAGATAAACTTCTTTGACATCCCATTGTGACATTACTGTGATTGATGTTTTTATAGTACATGTATTTGATAAAATGAAAAGTTCAGGAAGAACAAATTGTCGAGGTGCAATCATAGTGTTTTTTTTTATGTTTGTAATGTGTTAAAAGTCATTCATATGACTGATGATATCGAACAGTTGTAAGATCTGTTATAAAACTTTTTTGGTGACAAGACAAAAACAAATGATGCAAAGCAACATACACATACACATCATACACAAACTCACATAAATATACACAGTTTAAGATTGCATGCAGAATTTTCTGCTGACACAAATGAAGAAGAAAGATTAATCTGAGAGAAAAAGACAGCTTTTTTATTTCTTCTGTACTTTGACCCAGTGCTGAAGGGTCATCAATTGTTTACTTTTACCAAATTTATTTTCAGTATGCGGCCATTGGTCAATGGAAACAACTGTGGTAACAGCACAGCTTAGTCATGTAGCTGTCTTTTGCAGAGTACCCCGTACAATGTTTTTTTTTTTTTTTTTTTTTTCCATCTGCTGTTTTTTTATCAGTCAGATTTTCCAGCACTTACACTTTGACACAAGTTAGAAAAAAAATGTCAGCACTGAACAGGCAATGTTTAAATGCTGATTTCTTAAAGATAGGTAATCTCATATCACTGGTGTGATGCCAAGCCATTCTTTCTATTTCTGATTTGATATGAATTGCTTTTTCATATTCATAAAACTTGTTACTTTTCTGTTTAAGGTGAAAAGTTGTTTTTTAATCTTGTTTTAAATCACATAAATGCAACCGACACATTCTGAAACTTAGATCTGCCGTTGTCACAATTTTTTCACCTCCAGTTTCTGGTTAAAAGAGGTTTTTCTGTGATCATGGATGAACATAGCATGTTCATTCATTTGGAACAGCTAACACAATTTTAACAAAATGAAAAGAGATATGAATCATTGATAAATAAGAAAAAGGTATGAAATCACAGGAAGATCAGGCAGCAAGAAATAAGCTGGAAATAAAAAGGCAGAATATATATATATATATATATATATATATATATATATGCTGAAACATTAAGTAGTGGGGGAAAACAAGTGCATGTTAACAATTCTTCCATCATTATAGTAATGACTTGGCAAAGATTTGAAATTGAGAGGAAAAAAAACTTTTTTTGTTTTTGTTTGTTTTTTGAAGATGAAGTAAATGGGAAAGTGTGTGTGTGTGTGTGTGTGTGTGTGTGTATATATATATATTTTTTTATTTTTTTAGAGAGATATGATAAACTTACATAATTAAGGGAAGGTAAAAGTGAAGAGGTTGGATGAAAAGAAGAAGAAACAAACAAACAAAACAGAAAAACAGAGAGGTGTTGTGTTCTGTGTGAACAGAGCACATTGGCGCACTGGAGGAGGACATCCACTGTCACGACTGTTTGCGTCAGGAGATGGACAATCCCTACTTTGGTCTGTCTGCCCTGAGGCATCGACGACAACAGGTCAGCCAGGTTTTCTTCGCCTAATTTGGAATCACACCGTGCACTAGCATTGCAGAGCAGGGTATTTAGTTTCAGTCCTGTCTGTCTCTGAGTAAGTAACGGTTAGGTGCATCTCTTGGGCCTATTTGATGCCAGAACATTTTGTAAAATAGTGTTAGAGTACAGCCCTGTCATGTAGACTCTTACCAGAGTGGAACTCCAAAACATCATCTTCATCGTCATCAATTCCATTGGTCAGCATCAGATGAAAAATTCTGAAATTCACCAGCTGCCATGGCGAAGTGGTTAGCGTCGCGGACTTCCGGCTGGGAGGTCGTGGGTTCAAATCCCATCAGAGTCATGGTGGGTTTTTCTGCCCCATCCGGCTCCTGCCCAGAGTTGAGTTTGCTGCGGACTCAGTTGGGAAGACTGGGACCACACAGTCGAGTTTCATCCACTTAATGGATGCGTTTCTGAGAGTGTTGCTCAAATTTCCTGACCATCATGCAGGTGCATGTATTTCTCGGCCTGGTTGATGCTGGGATATGAAAGGAAGCGTAGAGTACAGCCCTGTCATGTAGTCTCAGACCAAAAAGGAAATCCGTAGCATCATCTTAATCATCTTCATTCTCATCGATCAGCATCAGCAAAAAAAAAACGTCTCAGATTCTGTGGCCCTTCTTGCCCTGCTCTCATGGTGACCTCAATTTCGATGTCCTCTCCACGTCTGTGGCCTTGGTTTGGTGCCATTGGGGTCACCAGTATCGGCGAGTCCATGGGAGCTGTCATTGGACGGTCATGGTGGCGCCCTACGGAGGGAGAGCTCACTCACGTCAGCTCTGCGACCAAGCAATTATTGTTGTCTGTAGGGAGCTTGGTAGGTGGTGTCCTGTGTATGTTAGATCAGAATAGGCGCCACTGAACACCACCGAAGTGACTTGGCAGCAGTGCAGTGTCTCCTCCGGTGCATTGCCGCTTGATGACTTGACATTGTTTCCTGTGGATTGTCAGTGCTGGTGCTGCGGCGGGACCGACCAGGCTGTGGCTATGGACGGGGTGTCGGAATGAGCGGCGTTGTTGCACTGCCTCTGAGGTGGTGCAGAGGTTGGGACAGAAAAAAAAAGTCAGAAATTCAGTGGCTGTTAATAATCGCTTCTCATGGTGACCTCTGTTTCGATTTCCTCTGTACCCTTGATGAGTTTCTTTCGAGGTCATTGGCACTGACAAATTCATGGAGACTGTCTAATGACAAAAAGTCTAGAAATTATGAAATTTGACAGAAAGACGTGAAAGTGATTCAATGCCAAAAGAAATATTTTGAATACAGTAAGAAAAAAGAGGGTTTGGGGCTGTGTGTGTGTGTGTGTGTGTGTGTGTGTGTGTGTGTGTGTGAGAAACTCCACAAAACTAACACTTAAGTTGCAAATTCTTGATTTTGGATTTTGCACAGATCTACTAGTGAGTTGTGGGTTTAGTACAACATCCCTGAATTATGGTTGGTTGTTTGTAATGAGATTAGTGATTGGTGCAGTGATTGTTGCAGGCTTCTCTGATTGGTCAGCTGGAGGGAATGGGATTGCTGGCACCGGGGCACTGCTATGTGGAGATGGGGGCAGGGAAAGGTGCGTGCAACTTTCCTGATGACCTTGGGTATCCCATAGACTGTTATATTATTTGACAGTGCTTGGTTGGCATGGCAAACTTTTGTAACCATAAGAGAAAAACGCTTGTGACTATGACACCACAGGTACTGTGGTGCAGAAATTGACTGTCTCTGGCAAATAGAGCTGTATGCCAGTGTGCAAAGTGTGTACCATAATGTGTGAAAATCTTATGCACATACCAGTACAAAAATGCTGATATTCCACTGCTTCAGATCAACTTTTGCCAGCTATAACATTTGTGTTAGTCCTGCTTTCTTTGGTATTGTGTGAGAAGCGTTAAAAAATTGAAGACAGGAAGATAGTGAAACAACTGCCCACTGTTTTTTTTTTTTTTTTTTTTTTATAACCAGCTCACAACAAAAAAAATATGCATTTCTTTTTATACATACACTTGATTTTCCTTACCATTGCAACCACTACCCATTCATTAGCACAGTTTGTAGCTCAAGCAGGCACATACAGCCAAACCTGCGCAGTTACATTACAACTACCCCTCCACTGAAATATTTCTCAGCACATTTCCAGAATGAAATTGACTTCCCAAGGAAATTGCTCGTTCATCATTTTTGTAGATGTCCACTATCACTGTCTCTAAACATCACCGTTATTGTTGTCACAGCTCTCTTTTCGGGAGGTAGGTTTGATGAGGGTTGGAGCTGTGCCAGTATGTTGATTTCCAGGGATGGGTATGGACACTGGATGGGTGTATGTAAATATGCCACTCAGTACTGCCTATCTCTTTTTGCCCTTCTCACCAACTCCTTTCTCTCTTGGGTCTTTTCCTCCCTTTCTGTTCCTTGGCTTAAGCCTTCCCTGAAGTGTGATGTGTTTCATGAATATTTGATGTTGGCTGCCCACACAGTGGTAGGGGAGAAGAATTTTCTGTTTGTTTAACAGTTTTCTCCTGCTTTGTTAGCATTGTGTTGTTTTACAGTTTCTTCAGGTTACCAGTCCTTTTTTTTTTTTTTTTTTTTTTTTTTTTTTTTGGTGACTGGCTGGTTGATGCTTCTCATTTGGATTTTTCTGATAATTTCTCTCAAGTGCATGATGATGCCTTTGAGCAGAGACAGCGTGTAATTTTGCTTTCATGTTGAAAGAAAACAGTAAAAAGAAGAAAGGAAAAACACTGTGATATTAAAGGGTGGGTAAACTGGGCACAGATAAATAAGGACAGCGAAGACATTGAAGAATGATTTGTTTATAAAAGATTGGGCTATTCAGGTGTTACACTTGCATTTATAAAAAAAAAAAAGGGGGACCTTTTAATCCCATGGAGAGTTCAAAGTTTACACCATTCTGATAAAGCAGATTAATCATATTCAAATTACAGCGAAAAATACAAGGTGCACTTCTCCATTTACATTCTGTTTACGTAAATATTTCTCAGAAATCCTTAATGTGATTACTGAAAAAAAAAGTTGAAGTTTTCTTGCTCAGAGTGTGACAATTCTCATCATGCTGTTGTTAAAACCAATGAGAATTACTGACAACAGAGTCTACAGGAGAATATTTCTGTTTAAAACATTACCACGTTTGAAAAAATTTTGAATGCACTTTAGAATTAAAAGCAAACTAATTTTGTCTAGTACAAAATGGTTTAGCTCTGTCCTTCTTGATTTCTGCTTCCAGAGCAGGTACCAGGATAGAGCTTAACTGTTGTTTCCCCCGGTTTGTTTCATTCTCTCTCCAAAGCAGCAATTTGACTGCTGATGTTTTTGCTCTTCTGACTATCTTTATTCAAATTCAGTGCTTAAATTCTGCACATGTGTTTTGGTTCTAGGATTTATGATATTGTTGATCATTTATGGCTCTTAAGTGTGCAGGTCATATTTCAGCATATACTAATGTTCATTGAAGGGAAATTAGTTTGTGCGTGTTGTATGCCTGATCGACTAGAACGTGTCGGCTCAACCATGCCCAAGTGCATAGACCTGAAGCATGGTGTGGTCCTTTTACTGTATTGAGGTGTACAGGGATGACCAGTGCTTTGAGCCATGTTCATGGACACTGAGCACAGTTGCCAGCCATGCATGTGTTGGCGTAAAACCCAGTTTTTTTTTTTTTTTTTCTGAAACTGATTTTCAGCAAATTTTAAAAAAGTAATTAGTATGGCTCCACCGAAAAATGGGACAAATGAATCACAGACAAAACACAACACTTTTCGACTCGTAGGTCTTTTCCAGGCAAGATGAAACAACACTCAGGACAACGAAAACGAAGAGCAAGCAATCACTTATCTTTGTCAGATTTGGCGCAAGATGGGCATTGATTGCTCGTTCTTCGTTTTCATTGTTCTGAGTGTTGTTTATTTTGCCTGAAGAAGATGTAAGAGATCGAAACACGTCATTGTTGTCTTGAGATTCATTCGTCCACATTATTTGGTGGAGTCTTAATTACTTTTAAAATTTGTTTTGATCTCCACTCACTTTCAACAGAATAATCAACATGTGCACAGGATGTCTATGGATCGATAAGAAAGATACTGAGAAGACTAGATCAGGTTGTGTAATGTCTATTCTCTCTAGCATTTTACTACATAGGTAAAAGGAAAAGATGGTAAAAAGAGTACCTGGAGAGGGGATGACCGACGTTTCATGTCATAGACACTTCAGCAGGGAATGACAGCAGTGGGAAGATGTTGATGGTGGTTGACTTGGGTCACTGAGCGCAGTTCATGGTTTGAAGAGGTGGAAAGGGCAGAGGTGGGAGTGGCGGGCAATACTGAATGTAGGGGTGATCATGGTTCACAATAGAAATGGGGAGTGTTAATGGACAGCAAAGAAGAGATGAAGGGTGAGGGGGAAAAAAAAAAAGGGGGGGGGGGGGGGGAAGAAGGAGGGGAGAGGGGGGGGGGGGGGGGGGGGGGGGGGGGGGGGGGGAAAGAAAAAAGAGGAGAGGAGGGCTGATAATTTGGGGTGAGGTATCATTCCCTGACATTGAGCCCATGTGGGCTCAAGGTGCCAAGGTGCTGTATTAACTGGCTCTCCATGTATTTTCTGTAGTTCCCTTCTTGATGACTCTAATGAGTGGCAGCCCCCTTTGGAATAATGGTCGTCAAGAAGGGAACTACAGAAAATACATGGAGAGCCAGTTAATACAGTGCCTTGGCACTTTGAACCCACATGGCTCAATGTCAGGGAATGATACCTCACCCCCACATTATCAGCCCTCCTCTCCTCTTTTTCTTCTTCCCCCCCTTGCCCCCCTTTCCCCCACCCTTCCCCTCCCTTTCTTCCCCCCCCCCCTTTTTTTTTCCCCCTCACCACCCTTCCTTTGTCTCTTCTTTGCTGTCCATTAACACTCCCCCATTCTCTTGTGAACCATGATCACCCCTACATTCAGTATTGCCCACCACTCCCACCTCTGCCCTTTCCACCCCTTCAAACCATGAACTGCGCTCAGTGACCCAAGTCAACCACCATCAACATCTTCCCACTGCTGTCATTCCCTGCTGAAGTGTCTACGACATGAAACGTCGGTCATCCCCTCTCAGGTACTCTTTTTACCATCCTTTCCTTTTACTTATTTGAAACGAGTACAGCAGTCACTACTTCAATTTTTTTGTGGATTTTACTACATAGTTATAAATTGTATAGCCCCCAAAGGTTTACTGTTTCATAAGTCAGTGCATGATGAATCCTGTATTCTGTTTGAAAGAAAAAAAAAACCTGTAAAGCAGAGGGAAAAATTGTTTCACCCATGGAAACTGGAAATTTTGAAATTTTTGAGACTTTGGTCATGGAGTTCAGTTCAGTTTGCCCCTGCCCTGTAAGGATTGAAGGCCCTGTCTTTGTCCTGGTGCGGGTGACTGCATTGACCTGATCTGATGGTGTGAAGGATGTGGTGCGGGTGACTGCACTGACCTGATCTGATGGTGTGAAGGATGTGGTGTGTGTTTCAGGTCAGCTCTCCCATTGGGTCAGACAGGCTGTGTCTGCTCATGACGATGCTGCTTTTCTGCTGGTGGATCGTAGCAGTATACGTTACAAGGTGTGTATGTGTGTGTGTGTGTGTGTGTGTGTGTGTGTGTGTGTGTGTGTGTGTGTGTGTGTGTGTAAAATATTGTAAATGTCTTGTATCTTGCATCAAAAATCAAAGAGAACTTTGTTTTCTGATTCCCTTCAAACTTAACAGTTCAGAGGTCATAGAGATCAGGTTACCTACTCACACCAATGGCACATTACTTTAGTGTTATAGACATTGTTGTGAGAGTTGGCAGGATATTCTGTGGTTTTCATGCCAGAGTGTTGGTCATATTGATCCCAAGGAAATGATCTGAAAACAGGATATCACAAAAAAAAAAACACCCAAAAAACAAAAACATGTGACTTGACACCCCCAACTACATTCAGCCCCCCACACCTGCACACGTACATGCAGTAACTCTTGCATATGAGTCAGAACTGTGCTAAGGCAGTGTAGAGATATTCAGAAGTGAAGTGGTTTGATTCAGAACTGTGCATTCAATCTCAGCAACCAGTGTTCCTCAGTTATGAAAAATGTATTTATTTCACTCACTTCCTCCATCCTGCATCTGTAATTAGTCAGCGGGTTCTAAATGCGAAGAACGTTTTGCCTGATGCAGACTGTGATTTTATTTTTAGGTGGATGGTTATCACAAAGAGGAAGAAAAAGTGAAGTTTGAGCGTATCAAGATGGACATTGAACATCTTTGTTTAGGTGAGATCATATTCCTTGTTGGTGCCTGCAATTATTCAGTTTTTGTCTTGGAAGATATATATTAGGGACATGATAAGATGTACCTATAACCTTGGGGATTCTTGTAATTTTGAGGTTTTGTCTGTATGATATGTACTGCAGACCCTGAAGATGCTAGTTATTTTTAGGTATTGTCCATAAAATAAGGTATTGACCTTGAAGATGCTTACAGTTTTCAGGTTTTGTCCTTAAAATACATCCTGAGGACATTGAAGATGTTTATAATTTTGTAATTGTCTGTAGAAGATGTTCTGAGACCTTAAAGGTGTAGGGAACTTTTTAGGTTTTGTCGATAGAATGTGTTCAAGACCTTTGGGGTGTTTGGATCTGATTAAAAGTCCTTGTGCTTTGAAAATCATACTTTGAATTTGAGACTTGCCATAGTGAGGGCTGGGAAGACGGAAGAGTGAGAACACTGAACAATCCTGTCCATGTATGATTTAATACCAAGACCTGCACTTGGTTCTTTTTTTTTATATATATTGGGCTTGCCTATTAGGCCACCATAAAACAAGTATATTGCTAGTGTGTAGTGTGTGTGTGTAGAGTGTATGTTTGTGGTTGTGAGGGGGAGTGAATGTAGATTTATTTATGCATTATTATGTGTCTGATGTATGTGCGTGAGTTCAGGCAAGGTTCCCATGGTGGGCCAACAGTCAGAGACCTCTGGTGGCAATTGGAAAACACCTTTTTGTGGGGCTGCTACTGGTCAGTTATCTTTCTTCTTTTTCATTGCCACATTTCTAAAGAAAAAAGGAGGAAACTGAACTTTGACCAAAGTTTCTATCCATTTCCTCAAAATACCCGTTTCACAAGTGCTCTCTTTCATGTCCCATCTGCTGAGAGCATTATTCATTGTCATCTGAATCCATTTACAATATAAGCACTTGCCTTCATTCAAGATACATCTACTGTTTTTTAGTAATTGAATGTGGTCCAGCTTTCTGATACATTTCAGAAAGGACAAACAGTGACAAAGCATTTTTGTTCATTGCATTGGAGACGCTTGATTTTTTTTTCCCCCTCTTCTGTCCTTGATCACTAATTGGATGCGCTTGAGAAAGTATGTTTGACAAATGTCTTAATTGACTGTTCACACAGATGATGGGTGCATGATGTCCCTTTTCTGCAGTATCAATTATGAATTATGAATAAAAATTCTTTATTCAAATGAGTGACAGGAAAATGCTTGAATGTAATGTATTATTTCTGATGACTCATCAGATACACAAAGCAGTAGTTGCTATTATCCTAAAAAACACATAAACAAAACAAAAGAAGAAACACACAGCACTCACTTATATACAATAAATAAATAAACTAAGGCATTTCCTATTTGTTGACCAGACCTTACCCTCAGATGTCTGATGGAGACCATGGACAGTGAATCATCAGATGCTGCCAGTTCAGAACCCAGCCCAAGCGATCACGTACAGACAAGATTACCTCAGCTACACCCACCGACGGTGTAGAAGCCGCTCCCACACAATATGAAGGTGCCACCAGCACACCATCTTCGTCCACAAGTTGTTCTGAGGAAGACAGATTACAAAGATTATCGACAGACTCCAAGACTGTTTCAGATGATACAAAGTGTGCGCATGAAGAAACACAGAACGGAGAGTGGAGAAATCAGGGGCGTTGCGAAAGAGGAAGGAGTAGAGACAGCAGTTGATGTAGAAAAAGTTGCAGGGCAGGAAGACAGGAGTTCTGCATGCTATCTTAGGGGTCCGAAGACAGATGGCGGAAGAGATGTTGTCACACAGATAAGAGGTACGTCATGTACAGCTTTGTGTTATTTTTCGGTTGGTTGTACATATGCTGCGCTTATGTATTCGTTTGTTTTTGATCAGTTATTTTAAAATTTAAATACTTATTTGAAAAACATAAATGTGACTAGCAAAGCATACATGCGTGCAATGTGTGTGTGTGTGCGTGCATGCGTATGTGCGTGTCTATGTGTGCATATGTGCGTGCGTGCATGTGTGCGCATGCATGTGTGTGTGTGTGTGTATGTGTGTGCATTTGTGTAACTTGAAACAGACTTGTCAGACTGTTGTTTGTGACTTGTTTGTAGAATTTTAGTGATCTTCTTCATTTTGTTTACCATCATAAACGTAATCCCATCTGTGTGATGAACTTGTCTGTCCACTGAAGGCCTCCCAGGCACCCTTGCAGTATCTGACATAGCTTTGCCCCATCCGGCCAATTTCTGTCTCTCAGTCGGCATGGAGCGGGCAGTCCTGTAGGATGCACTGTAGTGTCTGCTCCCCTTGCCCTCACTGGCAGTAAAGAGCAGGGGCAGGCAATTCTCAGCCTGTGGTGCATACGGCTGTTAAGCCTTGCGCGGCATTTGTGAAGCCTAAAGATGGTGACCTGGTCTGCTGTGCAAAGGACATGTGTGGCCTCCCTTTGTGCTGTCTCTTCATGGTCAGTCGGAGTTGTCTGCCCCTGAAGGGTGTCTGTGTCTTTGGCTTGTCACCTGCTGACCCCAGTTTGGCAAGCTCATCAGCGAATTCAGTCCCCATGATGCCACGGGGGGATGGTATCCACTGCAGTACAGTCCATCTATTTGCCCAGGATGCAGCTTTCCCCTCAGCTTTTCCAGCTTGTCCCCAGACAGGGTTTTCAGGACTGACGGGGCTGTCTGTGAAGATGATCACCTGTCGGGAACCACTCTTAGAGGAAACGGTCTAGTCTACTGTTGAGGATGAGGGTTGTATGACTATGAGTAGCGTGTGTGTAAACATCTCTCCACTTGTACAGTGTTTTCTGGGAAACTCGTTCCATAGACTGCTGACTATGCTGAAAGTCACATGCTGTTTCTGAACTTTTTTTTTGTTTTTAACATATTCTGTGTTGTTTTGTGTGAATGTGCTTACATGTAACAACTTCATAATTTTGAGGTGATAACTGTACAAATTTCTTCACAAAGATTTTGTTTGTGTTGAAAGATGACTTTGAAAATAGACTAGTAAATATCAACATCAGTAGACAAAGAAATATATAAAACATTGGATATTCACAAGCATATATACTCATAGGTGCATGTATTGATTCTTTCAGTGGCAAAATGCAGATGTGCATGTTTGTGCACATGAGCATGGTTATACTTGCATATGCACACACCCAGAAACGTAAAGAATTGCACAGTCTCTGAGCACACACATGGGTACTAAATAGGGACAGACACAACATGCACAGATGTGGCAGACATACTCGAAGGTACATAAACAGAGGCATCGTCAAAGTGTAGAGGCAAAGCAGGTATCAACTCCTCCCAGTCCCAATGGTGTAAATTTATTATCTTCAAATATTAGTTAACACAAGTTGTTTCTGAAGCATTGCAGTTCTGTACAAAACTATATACTGGCTACATTTGATGCAAAGATGCTCACTTCTGGATAGAATAGAAGGGGCGAATGTTTGCAAGTTATTCCACAAAATTTTTCTTTCAGGGTGGCAGGTGTTCTTATAGCCCTGTGCTGCCACCACCAGTGTACATGGCGGGCGTATGTCGGCAAACAGTTCATGCGACAGTGCGGAATCTCTGCTGCTGACTTTCATCTGCTCACGCGACTCACCAGCTGGGCGGTCTGCGGGTGGCGTGACCGAGATGGCAGTTTTGGTGAGGATGGACATGTCTTTGACCTTTTTCATACAGTCCACCTGTCTGCCATATTCCACTTCATTACTGATCTTCCCTGTGTCACACCTCTCAAGTGATCATCGATTCCATATCGAGTATTTGGGAAGTTTTGAGTGTAGAGATAGGCAAAAACAAGACGGCAGTATTTGCTGAGCTGCTGTCATTGTGAAAACTGTTTTGATTTGCCTCTTAAAAAAAACAAAACAAAAACAAACATGTTTGGACTTGTGTCAAGACGTTTTTGGGGATGCTTTAAATGCGACCATTTGTCACAGTGATAAGTGTTTGTCAGCTCAGCATGACTGTGGATAACATAGCGGCTGTAGTATTGCTGAAATGATGATTATGGCTCAAGACAGCCATGTAGACTATCGGGGTACTCTTGAACTTGTTTCAAACTTCTTTGGTTGTGTATGAGTCCACCAGTCAACTTTACAAATTCAGATGTAAACTGCATTTACTAGAAAGGGGTAAATGACCACAATGGTCACTTATAAACCAACAAGACCAACCACAAGAACCAGCATATTCATAGCAAGTCACATGAGTAGATTTTCACACAAAAATTTAGTATGGTTAGGATGTAAATGTTCATTTCTTTTTTTAAAACCCAGATCTCAAAATTGTTTGATGCTTCAGAAATTATCTTGTTAATCAGAAATACTAAGGTAAAACAGAATTGGAAGATGAAACTTTTACTCCAGAATTTCGTTCAGTGGAGTAAAAAAACAGGTGGTCCTGAAAACAGAGCACAGTAGTGTGAATGGTAAGGTGAGCATGGCCGCGCAGTGAAAGAGCTCACTTGCAGTTGACATGTGCAGGCTGGCCAACTGGTGATGGTGTGTAGATTTCCCCCTCTTTTTGTATGAGGAAATCCTGAGGTAAAAGTTGTCCCTGAGTGTATTTTGTGTGTGTAAAATACAGTAAATAAAGGCCCTCAGAGTACAGACACTCTTTCTGTCGATGATGACTCGATGGCATCTGCCTGTCTCGACAGACAAAGGTGTTGCGCAGTGGATCAGTCAGTTGTGGAGTTGCAGTGCCTTGCTGTGGCTGAAGAGCCTGGTCCTCGAGGGGCAGACATATATTTGGACTATGTTAATGTCCCAGAGACCACCTGCCATTGAATACCTAGTAGTTCATGATTTCTTAAGGTTGACACCCTTGTGAGGATGTCATAGGCACTTTCAGTACGAATTATGTCCCTGCTTTCTCAAAATTGTTCTTGTAATTTCCTGTTTTCTGTTACTTAATTGTTGAATTACTGTGCTGCCAGATGTACCCACCAAAGACCACAAGCTTTGATATATTAAAATGTCATGGGGTAAAAAAAAAAAAAAAAAAAGAGTAAGTAAATACTGTGAAAATAACTTACTACAGATTGAAGAAAGAGAGGTTTGGAAGGAGTGGAGAAAGGAAAGATGGGATGAAAAGGACAATGTAAAAGAAAAAGAATAGTAAAATCCTTCATGGACAGCAGCAGGAATAATTGAGTTATGCATTTTGAATAGAACCATTTTTTGCCTGTCCAGTTGACTTTTGCCACCTGGGTGGAAACTCTTGAGTGAACACAGCTGGTTGCAGTTGTGACAGTCCACCCATGCATAGACCACTACTTACAATTTTGTAGTGTTCTCAAAAGCACGGGGGAAACATTTCCTACCAAACAGGCTCCCAGAAAGGCCAATGAAATGCAGAAAATGGAAATTTTCAGGAAACTACCCCTCATGTTATTCTGGTTCTGGGGTCTTGCTTTCTGAATTATGCTTGTTACAGGTACCCTACTTTCCCGTCAGTTTTCCGATTCATTTTTTTTTCTTCTTCTTTTTTTCCCCCCCCCTGTTATATCTCCATGTGTTCTAGAGGCATTGTTACCAATGCAGATCATCACACATATACATGCACACAACATAGCCCTCGCCACATGCACAGCCTCATGCATGATCATCCTATTGCAACCCCTACACCGCAGTCCATAGCACAGTGGGCATCATGCCATAATGAAGCAACCCTTCTTCTTCTTCTGTGTACCTAGGCTGATACTCCTGCGGACACTCCCTGTATAGACAGGCAAGTATTAATCCCATCTGCCCAACGAAGGGAGTGGAGTTTTGTGTGTATGACCGTTTTTTTATCCTGCCATTAAGGCAGCCATACTCCGTCTTCAGGGAAAGTGTATTCTCTTCCGAAAATTGGTGACGGGATTTTACATGTGTGCAGGATGTTGTGCGTACGTTCACACATGGAAGCTCAGTTTATAGTCTCATTCGAAGGACTGTATGGGAAATGGAGTCAGAATCAAAGTTAACTCAGAGGTAAAAATCCCACTGTACCGAAACGGCCCGGTGGAGATTCGAACCCGCAACCCTTGGATTACATGTCCGGCGTTCTACCAACTGGGCTATTCCAGCCCCGGAAGAAACCCACCAGAGGAGACACTGCACTCCTCAAAGCTACTTTGTTGGTGTTCCAGCAAAACTCCCAAATGACGACAAAAAAATTGTTTCAGTCACAGAGCCAGGGCAAGGACCCTCCCCTCCTTCCTCCTCTCCATAGGGTGCCACCACATCTATCCGACAACAGTCATCATTAACTTGCCAATACTTACAACTTTAAACCTGCCAATGCTGACAATTTCCTGCAAATACTGACAACTTTAAGTCTGCAAAGGCTGACAACTTCAGGCTTGCAAATACTGACAACTTCAAACCTGCCAATACCCACAGCGTTATACCTGCCAATACCCACAGTGTTATACCTGCCAATACCCACAGCGTTATACCTGCCAATACCCACAGCATTATACCAGCCAGTACCAACATCTTTATACCTGCCAATACCCACAGCGTTATACCTGCCAATACCCACAGCGTTATACCTGCCAATACCCACAGCGTTATAACTGCCAATACCCACAGCGTTATACCTGCCAATACCCACAGCGTTATACCTGTCAGTACTGACACGTTATAGGAGCTACAGGGACATGAACACAAGAAAAAAAATCAAAACTGAGGTCACACAAAAACAGAGCATGAAAGGACACAGAATTTAAGACTACTATTTTTGTTTGTTGTATTTCATATGACAATTCATTCCACATCTTGGTTTCTGTGTTTAGCATGTCACAGATACTCCAATTTTTCTCGTGTTTTTGCTTCATTGTTATTTTAATAGTCACCATGTTGTAAATATACGTGCCAAACGTTTCCTTTATGTTTCTGGTTCAGTATTCTTGATTTTCATATATATATATATCAAACATATCATAGGTACCCAGCTTTGATTCAGTATTCTGGTTTATGTATTTAACACGCTACAGGTACTAAAGAAGCATCACAAACCAGCAGCCCTCCTGCGCAAGACAGCAAGATGGACAGGTCCGCTGCTGACCAGTCAGAAGAGCAGACGTCCTCACAAAAAGTGGACAGTTCCACTGGCGAAGAGGAGAGGGAGCATGACACAGCTGACCTGGTCAGCGACACAGACAAGGAGTAAGTGACTGGGCTTCATGCATGGAGCATCAGCTCTCATGACATGTATAAATTGTGACTGATTGTCATTAGCCAAAACTGGTGTGTTGGTGTGGGTAAGCCAAAACTGATGTTGGCGTGGGTATCTTTGGGAGAAAGTATGGATCTGAACTACTTTCTTTTTTTCATAATTGAAAAGAAATGGTGTTGGAACACTGTTTTAATTGTTAATTGGAAAAAAAAAAGGATTTTTGCATGTGAATCTGTAATTATGTATTTGAATCATTTTAGTTCAGTCCAGTGAAAAAATTAAAGGATTATTTATTGGTGCCTTTTCATAGAGTCATTCTCTTACTATGTCCCACATAAAGTCCGTAGTATTATGGTGTTTATGTTTGTTAGATTGGATCAGTGTGCGTTAGGTGTAGTTATTCATCAACATGTCTGCAAGCATACTTCCTAGAATATTTCTCGTCATCTAGAGGAATTCCAGTTCCAGAGGGGGACAGAAGATAATGAAGATTAATAATGTATCATTGTTAGTTTGCTTAGCATATTATTTCATAGATCCATTCGTGATAGGCACTTGTGCATTTATAGTTTTGAAAGGAAAAAGGTGAATATGAAATAGTTTGATTATTGCTCTTGGTTAGGTAAAATATCTTGAAGTTTATTTTGACTGAAATAAATGTTGGTAGTCAGTTATCCTTAGCTTGACAAATTTTCAAACTTAATCCAACATTCTTTATATCAACTAAGTTATTATGATGATAATAATGATAGAGATGTTGGTTGGCTGTTTCTAAATGGGTGGAGAGTAAACAGTAATGTCTTGGATGCTGTCATATTCATCCTTAAATCATCCATCTTTGTGTGTGTGTGCGTTGTTATTGTGCAGAGAGATGGTTGCAGTTGACGGAGAAGCAAAAGGAGACAGTGGGATGGCGATGCAAGCGGCTCTTGGACTACGGCAGGGTGTGTTATCTTCGGGATCAAGGACTGCTCGCCAGTCTGAAAATCTACATTGACGCTCAGCAGACGCCAGAGAATGTAGTGTTGGTGGCCAAGCCAGCAGCAAACAATTGAATAGCTGTGAGCCACACTGGTCTATTGAACGGATACGAACCACATTAGTCTATAAACGGATGTCTATTGAATAGGTATGAGCCATACTCGTCTATGAAACAGTTGCCTGTTGAATAGCTGTGAGCCACACTGGTCTATTGAATGGGTAGGAGCCGCACTAGTCTATTAAATGGGATGTCTATTGAATAGGTATATGCCACACTAGTCTATTAAATGGATGTCTATTGAATAGGTATGAGCCACACTAGTCTATTAAATGGATCTCTATTGAATAGATATGAGCCACACTAGTCTGTTGAATGGGTAGGAGCACACTGCATCTATTGAATAGGTACAGCCACACTGGTCTATTGAATAGGTACAGCCACACTGGTCTATTGAATGGATGTGAGGCACTCTGGTCTATTGAATGGATGAGAGCCACACAGCATCTGTTGAATAGGTATGAGCCACACTAGTCTGTTGAATGGCTGAGAGCACACTGCATCTATTGAATAGGTACAGCCATACTGGTCTACTGAATGGATGAGAGCCACACTGGTCTATTGAATAGGTACAGCCACACTGGTCTGTTGAATGAATGCAAGGCTCACAGCATCTGAATAGGTATGAACCACTGGTCTATTGAATGGATGAGAGCCACAGCATCTGTTGAATAGGTATGAGTCACACTAGTCTGAATTAGGTTTGACCCACTCTAATCAGTTGAATGGATGACAGGGCACTCTGGTCTTTTGAACTGATGCAAGGCACACTGGTAAATTGAATGGATGTGAATGAGAGCCTCACTGGTAAATTGAACTGATGCGAGGTACACTGGTAAATTGAATGGATGTGAATGAGAGCCTCACTGGTAAATTGAACTGATGCGAGGTACACTGGTAAATTGAATGGATGTGAATGAGAGCCTCACTGGTAAATTGAAAGGATGCGAGGCACACTAGTAAATTGAATGGATGTGAATGA
Organism: Conus betulinus; assembly: GCA_016801955.1. Classification (NCBI taxonomy): domain Eukaryota; kingdom Metazoa; phylum Mollusca; class Gastropoda; order Neogastropoda; family Conidae; genus Conus; species Conus betulinus. The sequence goes on from JADBJO010000450.1 coordinate 388,784, forward strand.
GAGTGTCACTGTAAATTGAATGGATGCGAGCGGCACTGGTAAATTGAATGGATGTGAATGAGAGCCTTATTGGTAAATTGAATGGATGCGAGCGGCACTGGTAAATTGAATGGATGTGAATGAGAGCCTCACTGGTAAATTGAATGGATGCGAGCGGCACTGGTAAATTGAATGGATGTGAATGAGAGCCTTACTGGTAAATTGAATGGATGCGAGCGGCACTGGTAAATTGAATGGATGTGAATGAGAGCCTCACTGGTAAATTGAATGGATGCGAGCTTCTGGGTTCGAACTTTCCACCTCTTCCCCACCTCTGGACTTTTGAAGGGGAGGAGATGGCACCACCAGGATTCCAGACCCCCTCTCCCCCCCCAACTCTCTACTTCTTCCTAACCCCCACCCCTAAAAAAAGAAAAACCCAAAACTGAAAGAAAGAATAAGAGATACACGTTCACATAGGGGATAGACACTTTGTTACCTGCCAGAAGAGGCTTCCAGTGAATCTCATAAATTTTACATTGTCTTCAGCCTCTGCGGAGCAGAAGCCTTCCCCCCTCCCTTCTCCTTAGGCCCCTTAACACAGTGTTGACTTTGATCCCAGAGGATCTTCAGAAGTCTTTGCACTCCATGCTCTGCATCACCCTGCAATTAGTACTTGACTGCTGAGCATGACCAAACATGTCCCCAGGGCTAAATAAAATTCCGTGATCTTAACTTTCTTAAGTTAAAAGAAAAAAAGAGATGCATGGGTTCAGTAGTCATATTCTCAACATCTTTTTTTCTTCTAAATGGATGACACAGGCTCTAATCCATTCACGTTGAATGTGACTTAAGGCACACATCCTCACTGAATCTCCCATGATGTCACAAGTGAAAGGTTTCTGATGTGAAATGATGGTAAAAAAAACACATGTGGAATAGTCTTTTGGAGTAGAAACAAACCGAATCAGCTGCACTGCACTGATTTCAATGGTGAACTGAGGCGGGGTGATCAGAGACTGGAAACATTATTTTGATAACTGTTTGTCGGGAATGCTACAGCCTTTGCTGTGCGTTGTCTAAAATTTTGCGCTGCACGCTTTGTGGGCTTTCCAGCGACCCTTGCTTTTTGCAAGGGAATGAAGGCTTGCTGCATGTTGTGGATCTTCAGGGACCCAGGCTTTCCCTGGAGGACTGAGTCTTGCCATACGTTGTGTGGGCATACAGAACCCATACTTTTTTTTGTCGTGAAAGAAACATTGTCATGACTTTGGTTTTTGTGTACTTCATTCTTTTTTGACAAAAACAAATAATTTTTGGTGTAGATACCTGGCCAGGCTTTAATGACAAAGTCATAACATGTGGTGGTGACTAACTCAATTTGTCATATGAACAATCATGACTGTGAGTCATGTAATACCCACAACGAATTGCGGAAGTTAAACTGGGTTGGGAGTTGATGCACACAGTCAAGTAGCCCTGCAAGATCAATATCAGATTACTCATTCTTAACCTCTTCACTGCGCTGTTGACGTACGGCGTTCGTCATGAAAAGTGCCGTCTGCAATGCGTAGTTGACGAACGCTGTTCGTCATGATTCAACACTCTTTCTGTTTTGTCCAGCATTGCCGAAAATCCCTCTATTTATGATTTGATAAACTCCCTTGACCACTCTTTGCTTTTGGTGTACCATTTGTTCAAGATAATTGGTTCATTTACATAATTTATGACGATCGATAAGCAAGGTACTGTGAAGTCGTACTTTCACTTTTCGAAGTCATGGCTGCCTCACAATGAAGCTCTACAGTTGTAGAGGTTATTGACGAAATTTACCGAGATGAAGAAAGTGGAGACAAAGATTTGAGCCAGGTGGCATCGAACTTCGTGAAGTTGATGCTAACGACCCAGAGTTTGATCTGGAAGTGGAAGAAGCTTTGTTGAACGACTCATTGTCTGAGTCAGACTCGGAGCATGGAGATCCAATAATTCAAGACGCAGGTGAGTACATTTGAGAGATTCATTCTGTTTTATAACATAATGGTGTTGCTTTTCTTCTCAGTATAATTATGAATAGATCAACCAAGTGTGTGTATTGTAGTCTGTACCGTTGGCCGGGGCCGCGTCAGCGAGCGAGCCAGTCATCAATGACCAGTGTGCTTGACCGACTTTCAAGGCGTTGGGCTCATGTGCCAGTGTCAGTCGCTCGCTCGCTCACTCGCTCTCACTCACGCTGCGTGTGTTTGATTTGCTTGTGGTTTACGAGTGTTTCTTATCGATGTGTGCCCAACTCTTTCCTACGGCCTGTGTGTGTTCGTGTGAGGGGCAGGGTGGGAGTAGGGGCAAATGTGGGTGCGTGTGTAAGCGAGTGTGTGTGTGTGTGTGTGTGTGTGTGTGTGTGTGTGTGTGTGTTGATGATACTTTTTCTAGAAAACTGAGAGCACACAGTGATAAATAATACTGATCTAAACAATGCTGCAGTGAAGTGACTAGTTCAAAAGCATAACTCATGGATTGTTTGCAGTGTTTGCTTGATGAAAATGAAAGGGGGCGTGGCATGCTAATGACCCAATTTCAGTTTGTGTATGTTTGTTTGCATATTGTGTATGTGTTTGTGAATATTTTCATAAACTGAAACTAGTGAAAGCAAGAGTAGATACAAAAGTTTGTTATCATTTTGAAGTGATTTTATGTGCTGTTTATTTGAGTTTTGCTGGACTTACAGAAGGGGGCGTGGCTGCTTTTTTGTGTGTGTGTGTGTGTGTGTGTGTGTGTGTGTGTGTGTGTGTGTGTGTATATTTATGTGTGTATTTGTGTGTGTGTGTGTGTGTGTGTGTGTGTGTGTGTGTGTGTGTGTGTTACATTTTTATTTTATTTCATGAAATATTTCTGTGGAAAATTGAACTCTTGCTTTCAATGTGTTACAGCTAGGCTGATGCAGCATGGAGATGATGTTCAGCCTGGACCTGCTGGTGCTGGGCCTGTTGCTGGACCTGCTGATGCTGGACCTGCTGGTGCTGGACCTGCTGGAAGAGGAAGGGGAGCAAGAGGAAGAGGATGGAGAGGAAGAGGTTGTGGTGCTCGAGGTAGAGGACGGCAGCCTGGTCATCGACAGGGTGGGCGCCAGGATCAGCGTGTCTGGATTGTGCCCGACAGTTTTGAACCTGACATCCCTGATTTTACTGCTGATGAAGGGATTCAGGTGGAAACCACCAACTTTACTGCTGCTGATTATTTCAGTTTATACAGCAGTGACCTGATCCAACATTTCAGGATTCGGACAAACAAGTATGCAGAAGAGTACATAGCAACACAATTGCCATGCTGAATGCACACACATTTTGTTCAGGAAGGATGGAAACAGCAGCTCCTTACTTGATTTCCAGAAAGAAGTCATCAATGAGATGATTTTCGGCAACAAAGATCCAGCTATGCTGAGGACGACCATGCTGTAAGGTTGTGTGCTCGACACTTCATCAGTGTGCTGCCCCCTACCCAAAATAAAGCGCGGCCATCAAGGAGGTGCTGTGTCTGCTGGAAGAAAGGGCAGAGGAAAGACACCAGGTATTACTGCCCAGACTGCCCTAGCAAACCAGGATTGTGTTTGGAAGACTGCTTCCAGAACTGTCACACTCAACATTTCTATTGGCGATAGAAACTGGGAGATACACGCCTTTTGTTCTTTGTGTGGCTAGGCTGTGCTATGGTGTGGCTGGACACTGCTTCCTGGGTCTTTGTACACTGTATAACTCCAACACAAAGTGTGCTGTAAACTGCTGTGAGGTCAGCATCATCTGATTATATCATGATTGACATTTCATTTCTTTATATTGCGTTTCAAGGAGTTCATGTGACATTCTGGCATACCATTTCATTATTTTTTTTATAATCAGATTTTTTTCATTCATTTTCCTTTCATTTGATATAACTTTTATGTAGCTATCTTCAATATCTTCTGAACTATAAGCAAATGAAAGTCATAGGCGTGATTTTTGTGTTTTTCTGAATTCTACAGGTGACAGAAACTGGGAGATAAATGCCTTTCATTCTTTGTGTGGCTAGACTGTGCTATGTTGTGGCTGGACACTGCTTCCTGGATCATTGTACACGTAAATCTTCAATACAAAATGTGCTGTGAACTGCTGTGAGCTCCAGCATCACCTAATAACATCATGATTAATTTTTTCATTTTTTTTATATTGCATTTCAAGGAGTTCATGTGTCATTCTAGCATATCATTCCATTATGTTATTGTTACAAACAGATTCTTCATTCAATTTCCTTTCATTTGATATATACTTTTATGTGGTTATCTTCAATATCTTCTGAATTATAAGCAATGAAAGTCATAGGCGTGATTTTTGTGTGTGTTTCTAAAAAAAACCAAAGGACAGCAATGGCTTGGAGTTCTATGCTTTTGTTACACAATTGGGACAAAAGTTGCTGTTCTTCTATATAGTGCCCTTCATTTTTCCTCTCTCTTTCTCTTTGTATCCTTTCCACTTTGCATGTTTAAGGAGCTGTTTGTGATGGGCACGGTGTATGGATATATTGCTTCAGATCAGTGATAGTGACATCTAATGTTCTAGTCTTTCAAGGTTAGTCTGTTGCTTGGAGGAAAAGCCAGAGACAATGAATAAAACAATCAACAAAACATGACTGGAATGTGTGTGTCTTTGTTGTTTCAAGTTTTTTTTTTTTTTTTTTTATATGTATTTACATAAATCTCCATCACTTTTCATATATGTGAGTGACTTATAATTATGACTTTTAGTGCTGTGTTAATTTCACATGTGCATGTGCTCATCTTCCTTACAAAGGTTTGTTCCATTTCATTGAAAACTTTTCTTTTATGTAGGTAAACAGGTAAGCACACACTATCAATCACTCACACATTCTCTCTCTCTCTGTCTCTCTCACACACACATACAGCCACACACACGCAAAGACATGCACACATACACATACTTTCAGATGCACTTTCTCTTTCTCTGATTTTTCACACAAAAGAAAGCGCAAACGTAGAGTTATGCTAACATGTAACTCTGTCCATCTTTCTTTCCCTCACTCTCCAATTTCATTTCATGTCATGTTTTATGAAATGAATCTGCTATATTACTATACAGATTTCTCGCTTATGCACTCTCTCTCTCTCTCTCTCTCTCTCTCTCTCTCTCTCTCTCTCACGCACCTCCACCCCAAACCTGCCACCCATCACGCACACACTCCACATATTTAGACACTCACTCACTTCTCATATTTACACACACACACACACACACACACACACACACACACTTGTCATTTACACACACGCTTGTCATTTACACACACACACACAGACACACACATACACACACACACACACACACACACACACTAACACGAAAGATTCCAGTTTGTAGAGTTGTGGAAAGACCACAGGTCCCTGAATCAGCAGACGTGTTTGTCCAGCAGGCAGGGAAAGAGGAACGAAGCGGTGAGCAAACACCACCACCAACCAACTGTACACGGCCAGACACACATTGTGCATCCAAGGCAACAGAGGCGTGAGGCCAGGAGAAACAAAACGGTACCCAATGAAAACGGTTTCCTGGAGAGGGATGATGGTGGGGGTGGGGATGGGGAGTCAACAAATATACTGAAGTCACCCCCTGCACAAATGAAATCAATCTCCGTTCTCAGACACTTGTTTTTACTCGCTTGGAACTTTTTTTTTCTTCTGAAGGGTTGCTTCTTCAGTTTTGCACTCAAAAGACCTCAGCATGGGATATTATACTCTCCCTCTTCTTCTTCCTCTTCTTTAAACATCCGCCATCATCATTTTGATGGTTCTGATGTGTGTAAAAACTGGGGGGTTTCCACAGGGCTGTTGACACAGACATGTAGGACTGGCGGTAGGGGGACTTGTGGTGTGGGACTTGGTAGGGGACGGGGTGGTAGGGGACGGGGGGGGGGGGGGGGGGGGGGGGGGGGGGGGGGGGGGGGGGGGGGGGGGAGGGAGGGCGCTGGTTGGTCAAATTTGGAACTTGAAACACTCCACTGAGGTTGAGGAAATAACCCCCCTTCTTTCTCTCATATTCGCCTGGAGCTCCTAGGCTCACAACTGGCGTCTGTGGTTGGCGTGACTACAGCACACACAACCGTTTTAAATCCCACCATTCAGACAGCCACGTTCCGTCTATAGGGATGATGTATGAAGACAACACCAGTGTGCACGTGTTTTATTTTCGTATTGTCCGTTCCACTGGCACACAATGGCCCGAAACGTGGGACGGGACCTAGCGCGGAAAATGTCTTCATCATGTGGGGTTCGCGCGCATGACCTTTGTTTGAAGTGTTGTCCGAAGGACTTTGAAGGGACAGGAATGTTCACATTTGTCAACTCCCATTAAGAACATCTCTTTCAACCTTACTGTCTTGAGTAAGACAGGAACCTCGCACCTGAGTCTGACACACTGCAGTCGAGCAACCAGCACCCACCCCCTCCCCTCTACACCAACCCCACCCTTGTTAAATAGCGATCCTACAAACCGCTGATCTGGATCTGGATCTGGATCTCCCAGCACATACGTGTTGGTTGGCAGCTAAATCACTGGAGCCGATGAACTAATGCAAAAATCCACCACACTATTGTCTGGTTATTTTGCAGGCACAAACAAGTGAATACAATACTTTTTGTCTTTGGTGCTTTGCCGAATTTATCACGTTTCGTCCTATCACACGTTTCGTCCTATCACGTTTCGCCCTATCACGTTTCGTCCTATCACGTTTCGTTCAGTCCTTTGTTATCGGGCGCAGTTACGAGCGTTCCTTTTCAAGGACTCCAAAATCCCACGCGTAACATTTCAGCCAAGGTTTCACGCATGCTTCACCCAACTGGCATCAATATCCGACTTTCAGAAGCGCAGAGGGTGTGGACAGGAGTTTCAGAACATTTTGACCATGTTATCTGGATTGGGTGAGTGATTGAACGCAGTGAGCAGACTGGCGAATCTCCCAAAATGTGATCATACACTGGCTGATTGTGCCGATGAGTCGATCAAGGAATTTGATCATTGAAACAACATGGTTTTACAGTTCGTGACGCATGGAGGGTACAGTCCCTTTTGCTGACAATTTAAAACTTTACTGCAAGACTAAGGACACACTGGACCAGATGTTGCCGCATTCGTGGTTGCAAGTTGTGACGTGTCACGAGACGACAAACCACGACAAATGCATTTTATACAACCGATGATTTCAAACAACTTGATCGGAGCATATAGGCTCTGCGGGAATGAAGGCACAAAGGGCAAACCGTGATTGGGCCAAAGTGACGTGACTGGGGACCACACGGGGCATCGGCTTTGCCAGTACACAGCGTTCTGGTTGTCAGTGCTGTGAACCTTGGTCATCTTGACTGAGCGCACAGATCCGTCGTCCTCTTCGTTCCTTGGGCTTAAACTTCAAGTTTCACCTTTTACTTGTGCCAGTCAAATTCTCTTCAGTTTCTGTCATTTTGTTTGACAGTGCCTTTAAAAAATCTGTCTTTCCATACTGCATTCTGCTGTTACTTTGCCTCTGTGGAGACCATTCTCCCGTCCCGTCTTTTAGTTCTGGCAATTCTTTTGCCGTTATTTCTCGTCACAGTTTATGACATGCCAGCTGTTTTTCGATGTAAACCTGCGATTAGGTTGTGAAAGTTGTTCGTACTCACGAGAGTGCAAACTAGATATTCATTATGCAGGGTCTGTTCGCCAAATGCTTTCATGTTGTTACTTTGTGCTGTTTTTTTTTTTTTTTTTTTTTTGGTGGCATTTAAAAGTTTTTTTTGTGTGTGTCCAGTCCATTTTTCCAGTTTTCTTTCTTTTTTTTTTTTTTCACATCTGAGTGCGATGATTAAGAGGAATGTCGGTCGCTTCCATCACCACATTGTCTTACTGGCATTAAGAACGTCATCAGTTGCTATAGCAACCTTCTCGTAAACTGGTTTGTTTTCAGTACGTAATCTTTTCCAGATCTGATCTTTTCAGTTTGAACTTGTCTTTCCCGTGTGAGTTCGATAGCCCTAAAGAAACTCTCGGCTGTCGGCTAGATTAAGATATAAACTAAATTAAAAACTTACTCTACGAGTTAGTTTCAAAACGAAGTGAACGAGGGCGGAAAATGAAGCAAAATTTAGAAAGAAAAGGGGTTAGTTACCGCCACAGATACAAACAAACAGATAACAGGACAAAAAACACAATGCATTCTGATCATTTTGCGCCGAACATGAGAAGATAAGTGGTTTTCTCGTTCTTCGTTTTCACTGTCCTAATTGTTGTTTTTTACCTGAAGAAGACCCAAGAGGTCAAAATGCATTGTGTTTTGTCCTGTAATCTGTCCGTATTTGTGGCGGTAACTAATCCCTTTTCTTTCTAAATCTTACTCTGTAAAACAAATACACCCTTGGTCCACAAAAAAAAGAAAAACACACACACACACACACACACACACACACACACACACAACCGCACAGGCACAGACTTCATACACAAAAATATCAGAAACAGGTTGCTTACAACGAAAAGCAAATGTAAGTGAGGAATTCGTCCATCATTACGTAAAAAAAAAACAAAAAAAAAAAAAAAAAAAAAACAAAACAACTGGATATGAAGGTGAAAGAAAAATGGAATCATAGGACGTCCACGGAATTCTATCTTATGGGAAGAATCAATGTAAATCTGGCTGGCGTCAACTCTGTTTTTCTGGGTGAGTCGTCATCCGGAGCCCGCGTTCAGCAATGGCAAAGATTCCATGCGAGGTACGAAACAGCTCTAGACAGAATTCAAGTGTTCTAGCCACTACTGAAAAAAGACGGTGGCTTCGCAAGGCAGCCAGTCAAGGTGGACCAGGGACACGGGAAGAAAAGGCAGAAAAGGAAATATACTGAACATCCTGGATAGTTTGCATTTCTATTTTTTTGGTTTGTGGTTATTATAGCCCAGCCAAGTTTTTTCTGGGCTGTGACACTTACACGAAAAAGCACACACTCACCCTGAAAGAGTAATTAACAACAACTAATGACACGGCAGTTAAATTACAGACCTCTTTAACTTCAGGTGAAAACACAAAGACCGTGCATAGAGCACCAGCCGTTCCGTTTAACTTTTAGGTCTGAGATTTAAAAAAATGTTACAAAAATAAACGAAAACCATTCAGATGTTAAACGAGAAAGAAAGAAAAGAAAAAATCCAAACTAAACATGAAAGGCCTTAAGGGGAAGTAGACACTGCAGTGGTCTCTTTGAACACAGTAAACACTTTCAGCACCTAGTCGCCAGTATACGTAAGAAAAAAGAAGAAAAAAAAAGGTGGCATGTCATAAATTTGATTAGAAAAGAAAAAAGTATTAAAGTATTTCTAGAACGAAGCCAGGGAAAAAAAAAAGGTTCACAAAGGCAGAACACACACACACACACACACACACACACACACACACACAGAGAGAAGATGACAGGAAAAAAAAAAACCCAAGCACAGTTGAAAAGAACGAGAAGGAAAAAAAAAAAAAAAAAAAAAAAAAGAAGAAAAAAGCCGAAAGTTCGCAGCACAGAACTTTGAGAGGCAGCCATGAGCTTTGCACCGAACGAGTTCCTGGCATCCATTCCCACGTGGACGAAAAATCTGAACACACACACACACACACACACACACACACACAAAAAAAAAAACCCAGAGAAACGCAAATCTTGGAGCTTTTGCTGGGGGGATGCAGCTTATCACGATCTGGTTTCACCTGTTGCGCTCTGTCAAAGGCAGAGGAGACAGGCAGCGTGCTTTATTCAAAGTGCAGGTATTCAGTTTTTCGTTCGGGGACGAAAAAGAGCGAAGAGAGGGCGCGCGTCGGGGAGGGGGGGGGGGTGGGGTGGTATGGGGGGGAGGGGGGGGGGCGTGAGAGGGGGGGGGGGGGGGGGGGGAGAATGACGAATTTGCTTTTTGGTTGACGGAGGGGGGAGGTGGGGGTAGGCGGTTACAGTGGATGATGGTTATGGAGTTGACGTAGTCCTCTCGAAGGGCAGTGGTGACGGATCAATGATATCAGTGCCTCCATTCAAGGCACGAGGACGACAGACAATAGTAACACCAAACAGTCTCACACGGAACGAACTCTGTGATTCAGTTGACGTTTCATTCACAAGTGAAGATGGGAGATAAAAACAATACCGACTGACAACTGAAACACATCTTCAAAAAAGCACAGCTCATAAAACGTCTGATCGTGTGTGTGTGTGTGTGTGTGTGTGTGTGTGTGTGTGTGTGTTTGTGTTTGTGTGTGCGTGCGTGCGTGCGTGCGTGCATGCGTGCGCCCGTGTGTGTGTGTGTGTGTGTGTGTGTGTGTGTGTGTGAGAGAGAGAGAGAGAGAGAGAGAGAGAGAGAGAGAGAGAGAGAGAGAGAGAGAGTGTGTGTGTCACTGTCTAGATAAGTATGCGTACAGTCATAAGGTATGTCTGTGTGACAGTGCCACAGGTGGATAGCCAGTGCCTGTTCCAATACGTACAATATCAAAATCTAACTGGCCGTTCCAGTACGTGCAATGTCAAAATCTTACTGGCTGTTCCAATACGCACAATCTAAAAATCTTACTGGCTGTTCCAATACGTACAATCTCACTATCTAATTACCAGATTGTAAGAAACCAGCAAGCACGACACGTATTGTAAGAAGATAAAGCGAGAGAACAGGACTACGGCAGACTTTGTAGAACAGAGTGCTGAGAGAGCCATGTAGGGGAGCAAAAGGAAACCAAAGGACAAGGCAGAAGAGATGACACGATGTACATCTGAAAGGTGAGGGAAACGGGGAAATTCTATCACAGAACTTCCTGATAGAAGGGGTGGGGTGGGGGATTACTTTAAGATCTCCCGGTATCCACCTGTGTCTGCACGCGCGTGCATGTGAGAGAGAGAGAGAGAGAGAGTGTGTGTGTGTAGTCTGTGAGTGTTTTGTGCTCTCTCTCTCTCTCTCTCTCTCTCTCTCCTCTCCCTCTCTCTCTCTGTATGTGTGCGTGTGCGAATATTTGTGGTTTCTCCTCTTCTGTGTGTGTGTGTGTGTGTGTGTGTGTGTGTGTGAGTTCACCGGTATTTGTATGTCAATGAATTTGTGCTCTCTCTCTCTCTCTCTCTCTCTCCCGTCTCTTCCCCCCCCCCCCCCCCCCCCCCCATCTCTCTCTGTACGTGCGTGCACGCGTGTGCATGTATAATTTTAGACCCCCCCCCCCCCCACACCCCACACACACACCACGTGCGTGCACACCCAAAAAAATCACACACATGCGAATACGCGCACACAACCCACCCACCCACCCACACACACACACACCACACACACACACACACACACACACAGAGCCACACACACACACACACAGCCACACACACACACACACACAGAGCCAGACAAACACACAGTAAAAGTTGGCCTTGGACAAAAAAAAAAAAAATGCGCCGAGTTAACCCCGACAGACACACAAAACACCCCTCTCCCGCCCCCTCCCTCTCCCTCTTCCCCTTCCCTTTCCACAACATTCAACACCTGAGACAATCCTGAAAGTAAAGGTTTCTCCTCCCATCACTCAAGAAAGAAAACTATGGCCGCTTTCTTGCTCCAAAAGACGTCGCCACATTCAGACTGTAATGACAGAAGTGAGTGACTTGGATCCTTCAAAGTAATCACTTGTCACAATGAAAACAACAACAACATCAAACACACACACACACACACACACACACACACACACACACACACACACACACACATACACACAAACGCACGCACGCACGCACGCACGCACGCACGCACACACACACACACACACACACACACACACACACACACGCACGCACGCACGCACGCACACACACACACATCACCACCACCACCACCATCACCTAACATCTTTTCTTCAGTTTCAAACGGAGTGACTGAGGGCGGGAAATGAAGCAAAATTGAAAAAGAGAGGGGGTTAGTTACCGCCAAGGACACAGACAGAGTACACTGGACTAGACACTGTGTCACTGTGTCTAGTCCTGTACTCTGTTTGTCTGTGTCCTTGGCGGTGACTAAACCCCTCTCTTTTCAAATCTTTTCTTCAATACACACAGAGATAGGGAGAAACTCTTCGGAGAAGAAGCCCCTGTCAGGTATCCTTGCACAGGAGTGTGAAACAAAATAAACTCTCCCACCAGCGTGTTTCATACAACAAACACATGTTGCAGTTTTCATAAGGGAAGGACCGTCACATTTTTTTTCTGTTTAAAAAATCTGGACGGGGGTTTTTAAAACGGTTCGTTGACTGGAAACGAAACTACAATTCTGATCTCCCTGATTCAACAAGAATACACGATCGGAGTAACCTACATCTCCCTGTTATTTTCTTGCGTCATTCTCTGCTGCCTTCATTCACAATTGAGACTGAGACTATAAACTGAAGTTCCGTGTGTGAACGCACGCACAACATCTTGCACAGACGTAAAATTTCATCACCAACTTTCGGAAGAGAAGGCCAGTTTTTGCCGTTGGTACGGATGACACGTTACATATAGCATACACCCTGCGTGAGAAATGGGAAGAATGAAGTAAGAAAAACTGAGTGATCGATATTGAACGATACTGACTGGATGACACGGGAAACGACAGAATGAGGCGCCAGCTGGCAGCTCTTCAGTCGGCACTACCCAGGTAGGCAGCCCGTTGTGTAACGAGAGTGTGTGGATTGTAAAGCGCTTAGAGCTTGCTCTCTAGCCGAGAATAGGCGCTGTATAAGTAATCATCATTATTATTACAATTTGATCCAATACTTATGTAGCTTCTGCCGACACAAAGGCATTCACATTAAGGAGGATAAGTCATCAAAGAGGCGTCTCTGCGCTTGGAATAGTCCACACATGCTACACCTCTGCTGAGTTACGATGTCACCAATGCGCATCGTTTCAGGTTGAGAAACAGATGTAAGTGAATGTGTAACCGGGAAAGAGTTGGAAAGAGCACCTCATAGACGAAGGTAAGCTGATGTCTAATGCATTACCTCGTGTGTGTGTGTGTGTGTGTGTGTGTGTGTGTGTGTGTGTGTGTGTGTGTGTGTGTGTGTGTGTGTGTGTGTGTGTGTGTGTGTGTGTGTGTGTGTGTGTGTGTGTGTGTGTGTGTGTGTGTGTGTGTGTGTGTGTGTGTGTGTGTGTGACGGCTTTTGGCAAGAGTGTAAATACATGTTTATTTAAAGCTGAATAAAAGAAACGATTAAACAATAGCAAAAACAGAATCAATGGACCGCCAAACGAAGGAAGAAACGAATTATCAAACAAACACAACGCGTTTTCGACCTATTAGACCTTCTTCAGGCAGGACAAATTTCCATTGAAAGCAATGAAAACAAAGAACGAACTGTCACTCACCTTTTCGCTATTCAAGACTAAATTTCGCACCTAGATCGAAGAGGTAATTGACCTACTCTTCGCTCTTCGTTTTCATTGTGTTGAATGCTACTTGTCTTGCGAGAAGAAGACTCAACAGGTCGAAACGAGTTTGCTTTGTAAGTTGTTTGTTCCTTCGTTTAAGCGGCCCGGTAATTCTCTTTCCGCTCTCTGTTTCAATTCCGCCCTCAGTCACACCGCTTTGCAACCTGAAAAAAAAAAAAGGATTAAACAATATTCATATATCATGATTTATTTCCAAATCATGACGACTCTTTGCATGCCCGCCAGTTCTATTCCAGATCTTTTGAC
>JADBJO010000450.1:407500-410000 GCA_016801955.1 Conus betulinus
TTCTGACTCGTAAATTAACAACAACAAAAAAAAATCGTAAAAAGGTAACAACAACAACAACAACAAAACACGTTAAGAACTGCTGCCAGAATACGAAAAAGAGCTAAAACACCTGGCGTGTCATCATCTGAGATAAAAAAAAAAAAAGTTAAAGAAAATTCGGAACAAAAACAGATAAATAGCTCACAAAAGCATAAAAACAGCCAGGAGACGACGGTAAAGAAACTGAAAAAAAAAAAATTGTCAGAGTGACATAAAAGAGGAAGTTTCTAGCACAGAACTTCCAGAGTGCGGAGAGGTATTTGTACTGGACAAGTCCTTGGCATCCCCCTACGAACTTGCATGTAGTCCGACACATGTATAACCATACATGAATAAAAGCCACAGAAAAAAGAAGACGATGTTCAAACAAGCTGTCATCTGATTCGTCCTCTTTCCGTTTGAAGCCCACCTCATCTTCATTGTAAACGAGACCGATATCGTCTCTAAAGGCTGGGGGGTCAGAAAGGAAATCTTTCCTCATTTTGTAACCCTTCCCCCCAGTCCTCCGCAAGAGACTCCTAATAAGGGACCGTGTGCTAAAAAAAAATTTAAAAAAAAAAATCTTGGAGCATCCTTTTTTTTGGGGGGGGATGTTTTCCCTGTTTGTTCTGTGAGCTCTGTGCTGTCATGTCTGCTAGGCGATTCAGTGTCGTAAGCAGCATTCCTTTAGAGTTACGTTTTCTTGTGTGGAGCAAGAGTTACCCTACTTGTTAATTGTTTATTGTTGACTGTTCTCTGCCTCACTTCTTATTTACTTTCGTTTCAATTAAATCGAGGTTATTTGTATCTGTTTCTGTCCGTCTTTGCATTTGTCTGACTTTATTCAAGTTTTAAAGGCTGTGTCAGTCTTGAATAAAGGTTACATTATATTACTTTATTTCTCCCAGTCCTTGTTGCTGTGTAGATGTGTTCGGTAGGGGGGGGGGGGGGGTGGGGGGGTGGGGGGGGGGGGGGGGCTTTTTTTTGTTCTGTGTGCTCTGTGTTGTCATGTCTACTAGGCGATTCAGTGTCGTAAGCAGTGTTCCTTGGGGTTATGTTTTCTTGTGGGAGCAAGAGTTAACCTAATTGTTTATTGTTTACTGTTCCCTGCCTCAATTTCATATTTACTTCCGAAAACCTTGTCAAACAACGCTTCTCTATCCAGAGAAGATCAGATGTTTTGTGCACAGAACGCGCTTAAATTCTCTCCGTACAGAGTTTCGTAAAAAAAAAAAAGCTAACTGTGTGTGAGGAGGAACACTCTGTACGCCATCTATTGATCCATTGTCAAGAGCAAAGGAACTATTTCGCAAGTCTGGCGTTTGTAGTTTATATGATGGATCCAGTCTCTCTCCAGTACGTTGAATGACTTTTCATTTCTCTTCTCAGTTTGTGAATCTTAGTCACGGTCGAGTGGGTGTCTATCTTTAACTTACTTGTTAACGCTAGTGTGGGTGTCTATCTTTAACTTATCTGTTAACGCTAGTTTTTGAGTTGCTATGTATTACTGACAAGCATTAATGTTAGTTTTTGAGTTGCTAGGTATTGCTGACGAGCATTAAATGTTAGTTTTTGAGTGCTAGGTATTGCTGACGAGCATTAAATGTTAGTTTTTGAGTTGCTAGGTATTGCTGACGAGCATTAAATGTTAGTTTTTGAGTTGCTAGGTATTGCTGACGAGCATTAAATGTTAGTTTTTGAGTTGCTAGGTATTGCTGACGAGCATTAAATGTTAGTTTTTGAGTTGCTAGTATTGCTGACGAGCATTAAATGTTAGTTTTTTGGGTTGCTAGGTATTGCTGACGAGCATTAAATGTTAGTTTTTTGGGTTGCTAGGTATTGCTGACGAGCATTAAATGTTAGTTTTTGAGTTGCTAGGTATTGCTGACGAGCATTAAATGTTAGTTTTTGAGTTGCTAGGTATTGCTGACGAGCATTAAATGTTAGTTTTTGAGTGCTAGGTATTGCTGACGAGCATTAAATGTCAGTTTTTGAGTTGCTAGGTATTGCTGACGAGCATTAAATGTCAGTTTTTGAGTTGCTAGGTATTACTGACGAGCATTAAATGTCAGTTTTTTGAGTTGCTAGGTATTACTGACAAGCATTACTCTTCCACAATGCATTATGCTTTGAAGTGCACTCCCATACTTCCGGGTTTTTATTTTTCTTTATTTACACGCATACAAGCACGCACGCACGAACAGACATACGCGCGCGTACATACAAACACGGTCTCAGTACACTCAAGAATACAAACACAGCTATACAGAGACAGATCAACACTTATCTTACATCATCATAATAAAGTACACGGTCACACAGATTCATACACAATGTCCTCCGACAGATCATCTTAGATCCGTTTTAGTGTAAAGACGTTAACTTGAAGAAGCACGCACAACAACACAACACAACACCACACCACCACCACCACCAAACAACACACATACCATACAGACCAGCTTTAAAAACTTTCTAA
>JADBJO010000450.1:425000-430000 GCA_016801955.1 Conus betulinus
ATTTCCTTTTGTGCCTGCAACTGTCTACGATTTTTCAACTCTTGCGTTCAATGTTGCCATACTAGGTTTGCATAGAATCATCCACTTTTCTGTTATGCACAGATTACATCTTTTGTTGTTATGTATGCTGCTTTTCTGATTATTTTCCATGTAATGTTAAAATCTGTATTTGTTTTCTTGAGATCCCATACATGTTTACTTAACTCTGTTTGATGTTTGTATTTTTCATTCTTGAAAGATGTTTGTGATTGGCGTACCTAGCTTTGAATTTGTTTTCTGTAATCCCTATGTATGTCTCTTTGCCGTTTTTTCGTTGTCACAGTGGCTTGGTATACGATGCTATCAGAGAGACACTGGTTGTTCAGAGGACATTGTTCTTTGGTTGTGCAATTGCAAGTTTTTCCGTTTGTCACCCTCGTTTTTTTGACATTGGTTTTCTTTTTGTTTGACGCATCAATTATTTTTTTAAGATTTGGCATACAAGAATAAGATAGTTTGACAGTGTTCCTATTGAATATTTTAAAAAGTTTATGGTCTTTCTGGAACGATTTGTTAATATTTTGAATTCTTTGCCAATGTTGGTTTTCACCCACCCTACCATCATATGGTGGGTTGTACCAGGTTATTTTCCTTTCTGTTCTTCTTCCTGCTTCCAGTGGTACCTTCAGGTTCGTATTTCAAACTTGTAGTTGTATCCACTTTTCAACAGGGCTTCTTGGTAGTCTGTTGCTGCATCGTTGAATATTTCCTCGTTGCAGGAAAGGCTGGATAGCCTCTTGTTTATCCCTTGTGGTATAGTTTTTATGATTGTTGGTGGGTGATTGCTCATGGAATTTACATACAATGGTGGTGTATCATTAGGTTTTTTGTATGGTCTGTATTGGTTTTTGTTTAGGTCTAATGTTACATCCAAGTAGTTGACTACTTTTTTTTGTTGGCTTCTATTGTAATTTTTAAGTTGTGGTTTTGAAACAATTTGCATAGTTCTTTCTTTTTATTTTCTACCTCTCTAGGTGTGTTGTCCAGTGCTGCTAATCCATCGTCTCTGTATAGCCCAACTTTGTGTCCAAGTAGTTTTTCTGCATTTCTGACAATAGCAGCAGGCCCACTATCTCGCATGTTTCTGCACCATCATATGAACCCATTGTCACGTCAAAAGTGGAATCTGCTTTTTTCATGTAAGGCTCCTTTTTATTGTACAATAGAGGTTTTTTTTTTGCGTGGAATATGATTTCCAATTCTGAATTTGTTATCTCAGTATATTTAGCAGTAAATTCTAAAGCTTTTCTGAGCAATTCTTCATTTATGGATGGGTAAAAATCCACAATGTCGAATGCGATAAAGGTTTAAAGGTTGTTTTTGTTTTGTTTGTTTAATTTCTGGAAATGAAGAATTGCTCACAAAAGCTTTAGAATTTACTGCTAAATATACTGAGATAACAAATTCAGAATTGGAAATCATATTCCACGCAAAAAAAAAAACCTCTATTGTACAATAAAAAGGAGCCTTACATGAAAAAAAGCAGATTCCACTTTTGACGTGACAATGGGTTTCATATGATGGTGCAGAAACATGCGAGATAGTGGGCCTGCTGCTATTGTCAGAAATGCAGCAGAAACTACTTGGACACAAAGTTGGGCTATACAGAGACATGGATTAGCAGCACTGGACAACACACCTAGAGAGGTAGAAAATAAAAAGAAAAGAACTATGCAAATTGTTTCAAAACCACAACTTAAAAATTACAATAGAAGCCAAAAAAAAAGTAGTCAACTACTTGGATGTAACATTAGACCTAAACAAAAACCAATACAGACCATACAAAAAAACCTAATGATACACCATTGTATGTAAATTCCATGAGCAATCACCCACCAACAATCATCAAAAAAACTATACCACAAGGGATAAACAAGAGGCTATCCAGCCTTTCCTGCAACGAGGAAATATTCAACGATGCAGCAACAGACTACCAAGAAGCCTGTTGAAAAGTGGATACAACTACAAGTTGAAATACGAACCTGAAGGTACCACTGGAAGCAGGAAAGAAGAACAGAAAGAGGAAAATAACCTGGTACAACCCACCATATGATGGTAGGGTGAAAACCAACATTGGCAAAGAATTCTTTAAAATATTAACAGAATCGTTCCAGAAAGACCATAACTTTTTTAAAATATTCAATAGGAACACTGTCAAACTATCTTATTCTTGTATGCCAAATCTAAAAAAAAAAATAATTGATGCGTCAAACAAAAAGAAAACCAATGTCAAAAACGAGGGTGACAAACGGAAAACTTGCAATTGCACAACCAAAGAACAATGCCCTCTGAACAACCAGTGTCTCTCTGATAGCATCGTATACCAAGCCACTGTGACAACGAAAAACGGCAAAGAGACACATACATAGGGATTACAGAAAACAAATTCAAAGCTAGGTACGCCAATCACAAACAATCTTTCAAGAATGAAAAAATACAAACATCAAACAGAGTTAAGTAAACATGTATGGGATCTCAAGAAAACAAATACAGATTTTAACATTACATGGAAAAATAATCAGAAAAGCAGCAGCATACAATAATAAAACAAAAAGATGTAATCTGTGCATAACAGAAAAGTGGATGATTCTATGCAAACCTAGTATGGCAACATTGAACGCAAGAGTTGAAATCGTAGACAGTTGCAGGCACAAAAGGAAATTTTTATCAACAAATATAAAATAGCAACCCTGATAGGACCCCTCATACAATAATACCTAATAAAGAAAGCCTTACAACCTTTACAGGGTATACACTACCAGTACACCTATATTTAACCAACGGTAGAGCTACATCTATCACCAACAGTAGATCTTTATATATGCACCAACAGTAAACAGTAGACCTATATGTATGTATGTATTTTTATATATCACCAAGAGTATACCTATAAATGTCACTAACAAGAGATCCACAAATATCACCTACGTAGACATACGCGCCCTTCTAGCAATAGACCTAATTCTACTACCAACAAGAGAGACCTATATACACTACCAGCAATAAACCTGTACACATCACCAACAATGGACCTATGTATACCACCAGCAGAAGACCTACACATATAACACAAATGATAGGCCTAGATGTAACGCAGCAAAAGACCTATGCATGCCACTAACCCGTCGACCTATAAGCCTTACCAGCAGTAGCGTTCCGCATGCCCCGACAACAGACGTACACAGGTATTTATGCCATAAAAAAAACGGACCTATCTATACATCAACAATAGACTATATCTATGACCAACACACGAGACAAACATACGACCAGCAGTAATCTCTCTCTCTCTCTCTTGTATACCATAACATATCACCGATGGTTGACCAACATATACCTCAAACAATACACCTACAGGCCTATACACCGATAGTAGACCTGTATATAAACCACCAACAGTAGACCTATATATACCAACAGAAGACTTGTACATACCACCAATTGTGGACCTGTACTTTTCGGCAGAAGACCCGTATATACCACCAACAGCAGCCCTAGGCCTATTCAAACCGCGGGAGATCTATAAACACCGACAGCAGACCTGTATGTACCACAACTGGTGGATCTGCATGTTCCATGCCACCAACAGCATAGCTGTTTATAGCAGCAAAGGATCTATATCTACCGCCAACAGTAGACCTATACACATCGACTGAAGACGTATATATATATACTACAGACAGTACATCTGTTTATATCACCTGGAAACAAGTTTATACCACCAACAGTTGACTTCTGTATAACAACAGAAGACATCTATCTGTCTGTCTGTCTACCTGTCTATCGATCTGTCTGTCTGTCTCTATCTATCTATCTATCTATCTATCTGTCTGTCTGTCTGTCTGTCTGTCTGTCTATCTCACCAACTGTTACGGTAGACCTCCATGTCCCTTTTCACGATGAATTCACATCGTGAGATGACCGGGCTTGATCATCTCGTCGTAGGCTTATTTCAATTTTTGTGTTCTGTCTTTCCTGGTCTTTCACACACACACACGTCTGCACGCACGCATGCAGGCACACACGAACGCGCACGGCTCACACTTGCTCACATAGTGCCACAGTTCCATAAGTTGACGGAAGGGCGTGCAGGATGTGCGCCTGTATTTTTTTTTTTCCATTCTTTCCGCATAACCCCATCTGATAGAGAGAGAGAGAGAGAGAGAGAGAGAGAGAGAGAGAGAGAGAGAGAGAGAGAGAGATACAGAGACAGAGAGAGAGAGAGAGAGAGAGATCCGCCCCTCCCCTACCCCCCCCCCCCCCTTTCCATTCACCTCCATGGTTATCCCTGTCTGTCATATCATATCACCACTGGCGGATAAGAACGCTGAACTTCCATTTGATGAACAACATTAAACCGCCATGCAATGCAATCTGGTCATGATTATCTTTAGTGACAGAAACACTTAACTCTTAGCGCGTAACGCTCTTCCCTTCCCTGGAAGGGAGTGAAAACTCCCCGGAGATGGACTGTGGCTGCCTGTAAGAACAACAGGCGATTTATTCACCCTAAGAAATGCGCACTGCGTCCCTCTCCCTCTTTCTCCCCCTGCATGCGTGCGTGCGTGCGTGCGTGCATGCGTACGTGCATGCATGCGTGCGTGCGCGTGTGTGTGTGTGCTTTTCCATGTGAGGTTTGGAGTGCGTCAGGAGTGCAGATGACTTCTTTCCATTTCTCGACAGGTCAATGCCGCTGGCTCTCTCGACCAATCGCAAAGAAGTTTACAGATGTCGACGACTCACTTAGCCCGACAAGTGCGTTAGAATTAATGAGTAAAAAAGACGGGGATGAAAAATAAAGATGAAAAATAAAGATGAAAAATAAAGATGAAATGTAAACAATCCTGTTTCTCATTCAAATGTAGTGTTTCTACTTTAATTTCTGTCCGTTTAAAATCCACTTCCTCTTTCTATTCACACAGAAAAATGTTGACTTCAGAGGGTTAGATTTTTTTTTATCC
>JADBJO010000450.1:435000-442500 GCA_016801955.1 Conus betulinus
CAGAACTGTTTAAAAGTAAAATAAAATAGAAAACGTTCGTTTGATTCTATATGTCTATGCCATTCTGCAAATGACAATCTATGAGACGATTCTTGAACTCTTTAAGGAAAGCTTTTACATTATACACACTTTGATTAGTCCATACATAGCCGAAACCATAGCGGTTTAATGTAGAACACACTAATGAAGCCCAATTGTTTTTACCACGGCAATGCATCTCGTATAACATCCTGTATGCTTTCTTTGGAAGACGATAGTCTGGCATACTAATAATATGCAGCCAATATTTTATACATTTAGTATACGTGTTTATGTAAAGTGGAAACCTTCCAGTTTCCCCATAAACTATGCATTAGGCGTTTTTATAGATATATTCAAGAATCTTTTGAGTGCAAACAGGTGAATTTTTTCAATGACGGAATGCTTTACAGTTAAACCCCAAACTTCAGCGCCGTAAGTAAGGATTGGCTGGATTTGACAATCGAAAATTTTAAAGAATAACTTTGGGGACAAACTTTGATATTTCCCACAATAGTTTCAGTACATTGATAGCCTGATGTTTTGCCTTAGATGCCAAATCAAGACAATGCGAAAAAGTAAGACCAGTAGTAGAGAAAAACAACACCTAAATATTTGTACTGATTTACTATCTCTAGTTGTACACCATTGTAAAACCCATTTTTTCCTTTGAAGCAATATATCCCCCATTTCTCTAAAGACAATAACTTGATAACTTTAGACTTTTCCAAATTTACTATTAAATCGAGTGTCTTTGCTGTTCTGCTCAGTATGTTCAGTTGTGTCTGGAGACCAACGACTGTGGACGCCATCAGTGCGACGTCGTCAGCAAACAGTAGAATCAGTAATTCTATTAAGTCTGGAGATAAAGGGATGCCATGCTTACCGTTCTTAATTATTTCTTCTGCAAGTTCATTGATAAAGAATGAAACAAAACCGGACTGCATATTTCACCTTGCTTTAAACCCCGGGGACACATAAAAGAATCAGTAAAAATCTCCATCAACCTTAACCCTAGCCTTGGCAACAGAGTACATACTTTTAATTGCGTTGAACATCCTTCCTTTTACACCCCTTTTCTTTAAGACTGACCAAAGTTTTTTTTCTATCTATCAGGTCAAAAGCCTTTTTAAAATCGATAAAAGCAACATACAGTTTTCTGTGGTTAGAAAGTTGCTTTGGGGACGAGAGAAAGAAGTGTGTAAATATATGGTCAGTAGTTCTATAATGCTTTCTAAAGCCAGCCTGCGCATCGTTTATTACACCATTAACCTCAATCCACTTTGTCAACCGTTTTTTAATATGTAGCTGTATAATTTTGAACTAATGTTTAGGAGAGAAATACCCCTGTAGTTGTCGGGGGAATTTACATCTCCTTTCTTATGCAAAGGATGGATCACTACTTCACACCACGAAGACGGAAAGGTTCCAGAATCAAATAGCTTATTGAAATAACTTTTTGAGAAAAATGATAATAGTAGGTGTAGCATACTTATAAAATTCTCCAATTAATCCATCAGGTCCTGCTGCTTTGTTTTCTTCAAAGCCTTTAAAGAATCCAAAACCTCTTGTTCAGTGATGTCTTGGTCAAGAAAATCAACATTACTGACAGTATCCAGCAAATAATCATCGTCAAATTGGCATTCCGGAGAACTTAAATCAGGTACAGTGAGATCATCATTAAAAACACATTTAAAGTGCTGAAACCAGACTGTTTTCGATACCGAGTTCGGGACAGCAGAACTATTTCAAAGACTTCAGAGTTCTCCAGAATTGCTTGGAGTCTCTGGCGTTTTCGTTCAGAATACGCAAAACATGCTGTCTATGTAACCGCTGCTTATCCCGTAGCAAATCTTTGTACTGGTTTCTGCACTGACAATAATTAAGTCTCAGAACAGCAGCACCAAGGCTGTTATTGACTTTCACCCTGTTGAACAATCTTAGTGCCTGCCTCACCTGGCGACGTTTAACAGAACATTCTAAATCAAACCATGTACTGCGCCTGGTGTTGCTTATGACAATTTCTTTACTCACGCATTGACCAGACAAATATAACCTTCGTTAAATTTGTCCAGTGCAAGTTCAATATCAGTATCAATATATTCAAAAGCGTCATCAAAAATTGAAGTAACACACATCAGATCTAAGCGCACAAATAAAATAATTTTCTTTCACTGGATCCCACACATACTTTTGGAACTTTATAATCTTTGGAACTATCATGTTTTGACTCGGTTTGAGAATGCTAGTTTCAATTCAACAGGCATATGCTTTGATTCTATTCGTGGAGTTACTTTTCAACTCACGGCACAATGAAATTAAGCATCTAGAGGAAATAAAGTAGTCGATTATACTTGAACCATTATGGGCTATGTACGTAAAGTTACCGTTCTCATCACCAGGTGGAAAACCATTCAGAATTACTAATTCAAAGTGTTGACACATGTTAATCAAATTGACCAAAATCATTTGTAATGTAATCTTTTGACACACGAGAAGATGTGTCGTCACGGAAATTATCACCCTCATTGTTGACATCTCCATCATATAAAGATAACTCCTTTGCATTCAACCCCCCTGTCCTTGCATTCAAATCCCCAAGAATGATCAAGGGACAGTCACCAACTTCTTCATAAAACATCCATTATGCACTGTTCAAAGAGTGTAACCCCATTATCAATTTCAGTATGTGCATAGTAAATGCTGTTTACAAGTGGCAAATATACCCCAACTAAAGAATACTCTAGATTTGAAGTTTTAAGGCGAAGGACAATTGTATTATCATATTCCACTTTAATTTGTGACACCAGTTTTTGCATAGGTCTTCCTGACAAGAAATACAAACCCCACCTGATAAGCGTGCTGTAACAGCATCAGCTAATCGTATGCCTGGGGAGAGAAAAACATCGTAATGTGGAAAAAGAGAGGAAGGAATGTTTTTGAAAAGGTTTCTATCAAAACAATAAAGTCAAATTGATTAATATAACTTCTAACTTCCGAATCATATACTGCCGACAAACCCTCAATATTGTAGGTCAGAAAAGAAAGGTAATCCTTGTTACCATTACTGACACGAGCACGGCCGTTTCCATAGCTATTGACACTAACAGGGGGACACGGGAGACCAAGGGGACCGCCATTTTGGCCACGATTAAGTCCAGGATTGTTCCTAGGGTGGGCCCTAGAAAAACTCTCAGTGAGCTGTAGCTGTCTAGTCTTAACTCTGCTACGGGTGTGTAGGGGCCAGAACATGGGGACATATTTTCTGTTTCATTAACTAAGGACATTTGCCATGGGGAAGAATGGGGTTTCTTTGTTACTGTTACTGACTGGTCCTTGGACTGGTTTTCTACATCACACTCTGAGGGGTTCAAAGTGGACAGTTTCTGTTTAACGAGAGTTATACTATCGTCAAGAACGTCTGCCGTTCTGATATGACCACCCGCTTGGTGCATGCCTTCCAAGTCCCCAACCCCATCGGGTTCCCACGTGTCTGTTACATCCCCACAGGAACGTGCAACAGGGCTGTCACTATGCACAGTGTTGAGCTCAGGGTGGTCACTGCGGCTTTGGCTTTGTTCAGACCATGCATGAGCTGTCCCAGTGCTCCTGGGGGTACTGGTCTTTGGCAAGTTTGGGAATTCATGCATGTTGTATGGAGGGGGGGTGGTTAGGAGTGTAATGAGAAGGGGGTTGGCTGTAACTGCATGGTGGGTGCAGTTGAGCTGAACTGGAAGGCGGCAGGGGATAGATGAAGTCAGAAGGGGGGGGGGGGGATGAATGGTAGTGGAAGGGGGAGGGGGGTGAATGGGTGGGAAGTGGAAGGGGGAATGGGAGTGGAGGGGGAAGGGGGGTGAATGGTAGTGGAAGGGGGGAAAAGAGCGACTGGGTGAATGGTAGTGGAAGGGGGGGGGGGGGGTAAATGGGAGTGGAGGGGGGGGGGAGGGGGCTGAATGGTAGTGGAAGGGGGGGGGGGGTAACTGGTAGTGGAGGGGGGAGGGGGGGGTGAATGGTAATGGAAGGGGGGGGGGGTGACTGGTAGTGGAAGGGGGGGGGGACTGGTAGTGGAGGAGGGGGGGGTGAATGGTAGTGGAAGGGGGAGGGGGGTGAATGGTAGTGGGAAGACGAATGTGGAAAGTTGTAGATGGAAGGCGGAATGGGGCGAGTGGAAAGGGAAGGGGTTCGTGTGGAAACAGAGGACGGAGTAGGGCAGTGGAGAGTAGAGTAGAAGGGGAGGGGGCGGAGGGGAGCAGAGGAAGCAGAAAGGGGAACCGAGAATGACTCGGGACCAGGACAGGACAGCCCTGAGGCAATATCACCAGACACACACCATCATGCCGAATGCTGTGCTTCCTTTGGCCTGTGTTGGTCAGCAGATTGGCGATGGGTCTGGCGATGGGTGTTGTGTTGGGTCCTACGGCCTTACGCTGTTCTCTGTGGAGATGTCTGCTCTCGGAAACACAGCCGATTGTTTCTAAAGTAGGCTGTCCTGCCCTGAAGCTGATGACGGCGTAGTTCGGCTTGCTGTCGGATCGTCAAGTCACCTGCTACCCGGATACCTAATGCGTCGGCCATGTCTTCGGCATTCACTTTCCTGCAGTACGGAAATCTTGTCGGACCACTTACGAAGGCGTGCTATGACTGTTCGGGGTCTGCCATCTCGGTTCCTGGAACCTACACACGATGGGCTCGCTCGATATCATCAAGGGACCATGTTTTGATAGGAAAGAAGCGAGTGAGCAGCTGAACAACTTTGCGGGCACATGTCTTGAAATCCTCTCGTGGGTCTTCTTGAATGTTAAAAAATCTAATATTGTACTGGCGAGAGAAAGCCTCAAGTTTATCTTGATGATGATCATGCAAATGATCAGTCATATCAGAAATATTATTCCAGCCACTGGAAAAGCTGGGAAAACTGTTCTTCAAAGACGGAACACCTACTCGACAGATATGCGACCTCTTCCCTAAGCTGTGTATTTTCATCTTTCAAAGAACGGTATAAAGAGATGAAATTGCTCTCAATAACAGACTGACTGCTACCTAACTGTTCAGCTTGCCGTTCTGAGAGAGTCACTGGTGGGTAAGAAGACGCTGGGTCAGGCGGAAATCCTGGCCCAGGATTGGACTCGACGTCGCCACACAGTAAGAGAAACATGACCAGAAAAAAACACATACGTAGACGGACAACACTCGCGAAGACTTTTCATGTCCGGCCTCAACGAGATGCTAAGGAGTACCACATAACCCCTTTGAATAGTCTTAGAATGTCTCATGACGGCTAGCATTTGGAATGAATGGTACAGTCTGGAGAACAAAACACTCTCACCTGGTGTGCCGTGCATAAGTTTCTGTAGCGTACCTGTGCGTCTGTCATGACAGCGATAATCTGATGAGGAGCCAGGTTCAGTGTCAACACACAGGAGAATCACCAGCACAGAGAGCACAACTGTCCGAGTGAAATTCAAGGGCCATGGGAGGGACACAGGTCTACGTTTCACACTTGCCAGTTTCGCTCTTTTCCCCATAAGTTTGACAAAGTCCAGAGAAACACACCACATGTATTCCTCCAAGCTAAGTTTGAAACTGGCATGGTTTTCCTTTCTTCAGCATCAACAACGCAAAAGACTAGAAGACAAAGAAAAAAAAAAAAGAAAAAGAAACTTTTTTCAAAGCAAAGGCTACATAGCCCACTTTTCCACAGCACAGTAAACAGTGAGTAGAGTGTTCATGCAGAGCGCTGCACAAACACGTCCGTCCACCTCGACGGCCGGAGACCGAGTCAGAGAGAGAGAGAGAGAGAGAGTTTTGTATCTTGCCTGAAGAAGATCTAAGAGGTCGAAACGCATCGTGTTTTGTCTTGTGATTCGTTTTGTCTACTTTTTTTTTTGTTTTTGGCGGTGCGGTGCGCTATTAATCACACTTAAAATTTGTTTAGATTTCCGCTTGCAGTCGACTCACTTTGCAACTAGATCTAGTGATGAATTATCAAAAGAAAAGAACATGTCCCCAGAGTGTGCGTGAGGGTCCAAAAAGGACGAAAAAATGGAAGTCACTTACACACACATCAAACAAGAGAAAAGTCAGTAAAATGTTACAGTCAGCTTTTAGTGAAAGCAAGCCTCAAAATGTAACGACTGAAAACTAGAGTTAGAATATGAAAAGTAGATGCTGAAATATTGAGCCGCTCAAACGAACGCTACAAACATGAGTCTCGACCTATTGGTCCTTTTCAGGCAGAAAAACAACAACAACAACAACAACCACCACCACACCACCACCACCACCAAAGAAACAAAAAAGAAAAAAGTAACTAACAGCAGGGGTTGGAGTCGGGATGGGGAAGAAGCGAGCGCAGGTAAACAAATCTTTGAACATGATTTAACACGGATTTGTGAAATGAGGCGGGTGGAAGTAGAAGTGAGTAGAGAAGAAGCTGGTGTTCTTTGTTGAATACCATGAGTAATCTACCACGATCAAAATCCACCGTGTCTGCCTAGAGGCTCCCATCTTGGAGACGAAAGCCAACTCCGGAGAGACGTAAACAAAAGTATTAGTTCTCTCTGTACAACACAGTGCTCAACGCTTTCCGTTTGCCGTCAATTAAAGATTTAATATTTACACTTCCATGTCCTCTTTCTTTTTATCCTGTTTCTTTCTTTCTCCTCTTTCCCCATCCCCTCCCTCCCAACACCCACTTTTTACATCATGTTAAGTATTATTTTCATAGCGGCTAGGGACTTGTTTACCTGCGCATACTTTTTCCCATTTGCTTATTTGCTTATTTCCTTTGTTTGTTTGTTTTTTAACTTCTGTCTCGCCTGAAACAGTCCAATGGGTAGAGGCTCGTTACTTTGGTGTCTGTTACATTCATTTGGAAATTCGGTGTTTCAACATTAATTTTCATGTTTTAACTCCAGTCTAAAGACATCGTTTATGAACATACCATTATAAACACTGAACTCACAAAGAAATCTCTAAACTGAAGGAAGATCTATCTTACTGTTTGCGGGCTGTATTGCTTACAGACGAATAGACAGTTTTTACACACACACACACACACACACACACACACACACACACACACACACAGAGAGAGAGAGAGAGAGAGACACACACACACACACACACACACACACACACACACACACACACACACACACACACACACACACACGTATGCTGGCACACACACACACACACACACACACACACACACACACACACACACACACACACCACGTTGTTTGTAACAGACGAATGCAAACGTTTGGAGGCAGCACGTTATTAATACAGCAACAAAGACGCTAACTCAGACAATTAAGGGCTTGTATTGTTATATTGCTAACCCCCCCCCCCCCCCCCCCCCCCCCCCCAGAAACTTTATACACCCTGTTTTCTTCCACAGTCGTTTCTTAAAACAGTAGGCCCCTACTCCATTGTCAAGAAGCAGCTGTTCGGAAAACGTTTTCAGGGGCGGTACTA
>JADBJO010000450.1:447500-452500 GCA_016801955.1 Conus betulinus
CACTGGACCGCCAAATCAACACTGAAGTAACGAGCCTCGACCCATTTGGTATTTCTAAGACAGGACAAGAAAAAAAACAAACAAACCAACATGCAAATAACAACAATTGAATGAATAATGGAGAAGGAGAAAAATTCAGTTAAAAAAAGTCCTCAGTTATTATGAAAATGACTGAACAAAGAGACAGAGAGAGAGAGAGAGAGAGAGAGAGAGAGAGAGAGAGAGAGAGAGAGAGAGAGAGAGAGAGAGAGAGAGAGAGAGAGAGAGACAGACAGACAGACAGACAAACGGAAGGGAAAGGGGTGTGTGGAGTGAGGGGAGGTGGAACGGGGAGAGATGGGATGGAAAAAGAGATGGACAAAGTGTAACTGCTAACTCTGTCACTATCAGCATATGATGAAGAACTGCGGAATTCTGATGGCATCTGAACAAATTCGTCAACTCCTGTCTGGAGCCGAATTTCGTCCTCCGTGCAAGACTGCTCAGTAGCTCGCGGCTGGTTGTAGCTGTGGCAACACATTCATGGTATCTGACATTGATACCGCTGCCTGCAGTGGTGATACTTCGAACCTCACCACCGGGCCTACTTTATTTGACTTTCACGACGCGTGTTTAGATTTGACGAATCTGGCTTGAAAGCGAACGATCCGAACAACCAGGGAGTCGGTTACTGCGCTCGTTTCACTCTCCCCGTACCTTCTCCCTCACTCATGCCCCCTCCTCCACCTTCCCGCCCACTACCACCCCCCCCCCCCCCCCCCCCCCCCTCCCTCTCCCCCCTCTCTATCCTGCTTTGTGGCTAATTCCCTTCTGTTTCACAGTCGTTCAAGAATGCGACTTATTTCTCCGTTCCTACGCAGTGTTTCCTGTCCTATAGAACTACTTGAATGTTGCTCTCTCTCCCCTTTTATTAAATTAGTACTACGAGTGTCCCTTGACCCCCCTCTCTTTTTCTCTCTCTCGTCCCATTTTGATTGCGGACATTTACTGTATCTGCAAATTTTTATTCACGGATACTTAAATGCGACTCTCCCCTTTTACTGAAATAGTATGCGAGTATCCCTAAACCCCGCTCTCGTTGTCTCCCTCCCTCCATTTTTGATTGTGAACATTTTGCTGTGCCTGTGACTTTTGTTCACGGATATTTGAATGTGACTCTTTCCCCATTTACTACACTAGTACACGAATATCCCTTAACGGTTGTGAACAATTGCTGTGCCTGTGACTTTTGTTCACGGATATTTGAATGCGACTCTTTCCCCATTTACTACACTAGTACACACGAGTATCCCTTAACCCCCCCCCCCCCCCCCTCCCCCTTTCTCTCTCTCTCCCCCATTTTAGCTATTGTGAACAGTTGCTGTGCCTGTGACTTTTGTTCACGGATCCCTCCGAAAGGGATCTTGGGATCGTGGAGTAAATCACTCGCACCCACATCTACCGACTGACAATGTTGTATTTTCGCCCGCTCAGAAAGTGGCGCCATGACTGGGACCCCCCCCCCCCCCCCCCCCCACCCCCCCCCCCTCTTTCCAGTTATCGAGCTATCTTTTTCTTTTTCTTCTTCTGAGAATGATGCTAGTTAGAGAATCCGCTCCCTTTTTCTCTTTCTCTGGCTCCTTATTTCATCTTTTTTTCACTGATCTGGTATGCGTTCTTTTGTGTGTGTGTGTGTGTGTGTGTGTGTGTGTGTGTGTGTGTGTGTGTGTGTGTGTGTGTGATAAGAGTACGTGCGTGCGTGCGTGTGTGTTGCTTTTCGTTTCACAACAATGCTGGTATGCGACCCCCCCCCCCCCCCCCCCCCCCCCTTATCCCCACGCCCTCCTTCCTTTCGCTCCTCTGAAAGCACGATCATTCTTTTTTTTTCTGTCTGGAAGAAAAACGCAACTACAACACCCTTCTTTTCTGTTACAGAACGGTTTCACTGCTTTCATGTTCTCCTTCTCAACAAGATGTACGCAAAAGAGAAATGTGCACACGATTCCCAGGAATGCCAAACCTACCAGAGGCATGTTTTTTGTACTCAGAGAAATAAGAAGTCAGGCCTCTGCAATCGTAATTTTCTCAACTCACACTTGCCGGTACACGCATGGGAGCACAGTTGTACTCCCACACATGCACATGAGCGCTTGCGTGCAAACATCTGCGCTCTCACATATTCGCTGTCACACTCACACACACACACACACACACACACACACACACACACACACACACACACACATACACAGAGACTGCCATACACTATTTCAGACACAGAGATACACACATAGCTCATACACGCACATCGTGCACACACAGAATACAAGAGCGCGCGCCCACGCACGCACCCACTCATGATCCACCCTCTCACCCACACGCATCAACCGGCATCCAGGTACAGAGTTAAGGCACACTCTCTGTCCGATCATCTCTGTCACTCATACAAGCACGTGTGAAATACAAGCACGTGTGTGTGTGTGTGTGTGTGTGCGTGCGTGCGTGCGTGCGTGCGTGCGTGTGTGTGTGTTTGTGTGCCAGAGAGAGAGAGAGAGAGAGAGACAGGAGAGAGAGAGAGAGAGAGAGAGAGAGAGAGAGAGAGAGAGAGAGAGAGAGAGAGAGAGAGAGAGAGAAGAGAGGAGGAGGAGGAGGAGGAGAAGAAGAAGAAAAGAAGAAGAAGAGGAGGAGGAGGAGGAGGTGGAGGAGGAGAAGAAAGAAGAAGAAGAAGAAGAAGAAGAAGAAGAAGGAAGAGGAGGAGGAGGGAGGAGGAGAGGAGAGGGGGAGGAGGAGGAGAGGAGGAGGAGGAGAGGAGGAGAAGAAGAAGAAGAAGAAGAGAAAGAAGAAAGAAGAAGAAGAAGAGAAGAGGAGGAGGAGGAGGAAGAGAAGAAGAAGAAGAAGAAGAAGAAGAAGAAGAAGAGCGTAGCAACAGCGCTCGCTTCGGGAAGACTCCGAAACCTCAGACTGACAAAATCTACCACAGTGAAGTGAATGCGTATAACTTGTACTTTTAAACCTAGCCGACCGCGGACGCCACATCCAGGAGAGCATGTCAGCCAGTTTCCAGCATACTGGGAGATGCCAGCTCACCCACCGTTTGGTTCTGGGGTTGTTTTGTTTGGATGTCTGTGTGTCAGTCATCCTGTAGTACCGCATTCTCTGGACTACCAAGCGTCTCCCCCCTCCAACAAGACACGCGTACGTTTCACTCCTCTGTTCATCCTCTGAGAGAGATCGAGAGAGAGAGAGAGAGAGAGAGAGAGAGAGAGAGAGAGAGAGAGAGAGAGAGAGAGAGAGAATATGTGCATGCACGTGTGTCAGTATTTGGATGTGCTGTGGTGCTCTCTCTCTCTCTCTCTCTCTCTCTCTCTCTCTCTCTCTCTCTCTCTCTCTCTGGTGCGTGCGAGCATAAGCGCGCGCGCTTATTACAAATTACATACGCTCGCGCGTATCATCGTGGTGTGTGTGTGTGTGTGTGTGTGTGTGTGTGTGTGTGTGTGTGTGTGTGTGTGTGTGTGTGCACGCGCGCGCACGCGCTTGTGTATGTATGACCGCGTGCATATGAATAATTATGTTTGTTTACTTTGACGTGTGTGCGTGGGAGAGAATACGCTCCCTGTATGTACGCGACCGTGTGTATGCGTTTGTCTAAGTGAGTGCGCGCGCACGCGCGTATGTTTGTGCATGTGAGCGTCAGCGTGCACTGTGTTTGAGAACACGCGCGTCACGCGCGCGCGCATGTGTTTGCATGCATGTGTGTGCTCGCACGCGCTTATGTGTGTGTGGATGTCTGTTCGTGCGTGCATGCGCGTGCGCGTGTCGAGCTGCCTCTCACACCCCTTCCCCTGTTCTCTACCTACTCCACACCTTCGTCTTTCACCCCCTCCCCCTTCCCTCCCATTACCTCCCCTCTCCCCAGTTAATGATTCATTTGAAGAATCCAGCATTATCAGGCGAAGGCACGTAAGTCGCTGTAAGCTGCTTCTGCCCGCTAGATGCTCTCTCTCCAGTTTTTTTTTGGTTTACGCTGTCTTTGTCGTTGTTATCGTCATCTTCTCCAAACTCCCCTTGTTTCGTTTTCGTCAGTTTTCTCTTACAAAAACGAGAAAGAATCAGATAGAAGTGTGGCGCTCGTGCTCCTATATGCATGTCAGAAATGTCAACAACCACATTTAAATAACCAAGCTTATAGTTGCTCTGCTATCATGCAGGCTGCCACTATAATCATCCACTATCATCACTGCTGCTGCTGCTACAGTTGCTTTATGTTCATGCCGAAATCCTATGATCACTTTGTTACTGTATTTGTTGCTCTCGACGATCAAATGCTTACGTTTACCGGTGATCCTGCTGTCATAATAATTATTACTGCTGCTACTACTATTGCGACTGCTACTATGTCGCGGAACGTCTGGGGTACTGTTGAGGGGTTTGGGGGCTTTTTTTTAAATCTTCGTATTAAGCGCGCAAAGCGTTTGTATCTGCCCTGAAATCGCCGGAGCGACTGGCTTACAGCGCGTTATGGCTGAACAACGTTTTCCTGACGAGTCAGTTTCCGACAGACGACCTAGATTGGCTGCTGCATTTCGACTTGCTGATGGCGCGCTGGCAGCATTGATTGGACGAACCCTGTAGGCCTGCATAATGGACTGCTTGTTAGGCGCACACAGGTCAAGGCTGTTGTCACGAGGCGGAGCGTGTGTGTGCAGTAAGCGACCCAGTGACCCACTGAATTGTGAGGCGTACATGTCCGTGTGGTGAGATGTTGAGTCTCTGTTGTATTGTGGATGCCGATGGACAAAAACTAGTCCCCCCCCCCCCCCCCCCCCCCCTTTTTTTTTTTTTTTTTTTTTTAAAGAACAACAATGAGAGAACTTGCGGTGAAAAGCCCAGTAAGTACGAACTTTATTTACGGGATTAGATAAAAATCTCTCTCTCTCTCTCTCTCTCTCTCTCTCTCTCTCTCTCTCAGGATCCAGATCTCTGCGTCTCTCCGTCTCTTATTCGTATGAGGGAGCTCTCTC
>JADBJO010000450.1:455000-472500 GCA_016801955.1 Conus betulinus
ACCGACCCTCAACCGCGTTTGGCGTAACTGATACCCACCGCATGACCTCACCACTTGAGACCTTCGAGGTCCACATTCTTTTCGTCCAGCCTGGTGGAGCCATGGAAACGATCTGACTATAGGGGGACCAATTTTCAAACCATTCGCAGCAGGGAGCGTGTTGTTCAGTGCCCCACTGCCTCCCCTCTCGCCCCTCTATCTCCCAACGTGGAGAAACATGAACTAAATCAGTCTTGCTTACGAGCGAATGTTTGAATTCTGCAGTTTTCGTCTCATGTTCTCTTTCGCCCTTCCCCCACCCCCACCTGTCCACTCGCCTGGCTGCTCTCTCTCTCTCTCTCTCTCTCTCTCTAGTAAGACTAGGTTTTGGCCTAAAATCTTCACTCTTGCGTATTAAAAGATCAATCGGTCAACCTCTGTCTGTCTGTCTGTCTGTCTGTGTCTGTCTCTCTTCCTCTCCTCCTCCTCCTCCTCCTCTCCTCCTTGTCCTCCTCCTCCTCTTCCTCCTCTTTCTCACCCTCATCCTTGCCCTCCCGTATCCTCGACAAGGGAAACCTGAAACGTGTCTCAGGCGACGACTGTGCCGTGACATTGCTTCGTTTGTCAACCTATGTTACGCAAAGCTTCGTTCCTTTCTGTGCTCGTTGTGCTTGTTGTGTGCGCGGTTAAAATGGGAAGCAAATCAAACTCTGCAGTCTGACGGCAGTACAGGGGGGACGATGGAGGGGGGGGGGGGGGGGGGGGGGGGGACATGGGGGGGGGGGGGGGCGGGGGGGGGGGGGATGTAACTGACACAGGCTCACCGTGTCGAGGGCACAGGCGTTACTGGGGGGCGGACCAGACCCTCTCTCTCTTCACCGCCCTATCTTGATCCCTCTACACTCAGGTTCCAAATACTTGCTGGCAGAGAGAGAGAGAGAGAGAGACAGAGACAGAGACAGAGAGAGACAGAGCCTTCCAGCCCGTTTAGATAATCGACCCCGTCAGTTGTATTGTTCCGAAGTCAACGACTGTGAGGTTTTGCAGCTAAAGACACCCAGACTGTAATTGTTTGTAAG
Source organism: Conus betulinus (assembly GCA_016801955.1). Taxonomy (NCBI): domain Eukaryota; kingdom Metazoa; phylum Mollusca; class Gastropoda; order Neogastropoda; family Conidae; genus Conus; species Conus betulinus. Next base: position 456,059 of record JADBJO010000450.1, read on the forward strand.
CGGTAGGTTTGGTTGTTGCGGTGAGCGAGGTGATACGCAGATTGGTGTGCTTTGTCCTGACGCGTTCATAATTCGGTGCTAGCAGAAACAGTTGTGTTTGGGTTGACATTGTGTTTGTCTGGTTTTTTTTTTTTTTTTGGTCAGTAATTTTTCTTTTCTTGTTCTTTCCATCGGTTTTTTATTTTAATTTTGCCTGCTGAAACTTAGTCTCTGTCTGTCTGTCCATGTGTGTGTGTGTGTGTGTGTGTGTGTGTGTGTGTGTGTGTGTGTGTGTGTGTGAGAGAGAGAGAGAGAGAGAGAGAGAGAGAGAGAGAGAGGCAGACAGACAGACAGACAGAGAGAGAATGTGTGCGCGCTCATATGTGTGATTGCGGACGTACTGATGTGATGTGATGTGATGTGATGTGTGTGTGTGTGTGTGTGTGTGTGTGTGTGTGTGTGTGTGTGTGTGTGTGTGTGCGCGCGCGCGCGCGTGCGCTCCCCATTCCTTCCTTTCACATGCTTTTTAAACTTCTAATCTGATTGTAACTATGTACGAGTATTGATTTCCTTTCTCTTGCTGCTTACAGATTTCCAGGACACCCCCTGGCAACGTGCTGGTGCCACTCAACCCGACGTTCAGCTGGGGGCACCTGTCGACACCTCTGGAACTCTATCCGACACGCGTTCTGTTTGACATCCGAACAGAAAGTAGCCTAATTGGTATTTTGGATTAGCGTCGTCTTCTGTTTAAAGTTGATTGGTATTTTGGATTAGCGTCGTCTTCTGTTTTAAAGAGTAACAGTCTGCATAAACAGAATGTCTGAAACACATGGTGCCAGTCTTCGGCTTCGCTGAAAAGTGCAATGTGTGTGACATAAGTCTGCAGTGCGTTGATTCTTTCCGTAGCAGTTTGGCACAAGAAACAGCCCAGTCCACTTATCATGTTTCCCTGAGAGCAGTGTGAGTCATAAAAAAAAAGAAAGAAATTGCATTCTACTCGAAGCTCACTCAACAAACATGCGCATGTTGTTGAACGTGACAAATCCCCTCGGCAACCCATAACATGAAGAGAAACTGATGAATTAAAGGCCTGTTTAAACATTTTTGCTTGTTTATCCGCGACGGAGAGATGGAGGCTCCCAAAATAGAGATCACGGACATCAACCCATCAGCGGATCCAGAGTTTTACGAAGCAGATTCCGGTCAGTGGCCAGAGCTCTTCCAGGGCAGCGGGGACTTTCTGGTGGAGCAGTCTTTTCAGGGCAGCTGCAGGACCAGGCTCTGGACTCCCATGGCGGCGTCTGCAATGCTCAAAGACGCTCTTCCCTCAAGACGAACTGAACGCGGGACGGGGAAAAGCCCCTCCCCTTCCCGCAACAGCCCGAGGCGTCATTCTCCCGTCCCCTATTCCCCTAAACGTCAGCACCGAGCGTGCAGCCCCGTGACGTTAGATGACTACTATGACGTCACACTAAGCCCCAGGCGACATTCCCCGGTCCCTCGACTGGTCGACGGAATTCGTGCTCAGTCTTTGACGTCAGACGAGTTCACGTGCGTGAGTTACTCGGATCCCTTTTCGTCATTTCCTGCTTTCGACAGTTCTGAAGGGGATCTGGGCATCTCCATGGAGGACAGCAGCCAGAAGGATCCTGGTGAGTTGGTGGAGGGGGACAACAAGGACCTCAACAACACGGAGATGCTGGCGGACATCAGCGTCAAGACGTCTTGGCTGGATGCCACCTGCCTCTCTCCAGACGACCGGTGCCTGGAGGACGCCCTGGCGCTCTTGGAGGAGACCGACGATCAGGGGGCTCCTGGCATGGCGGACCAAGAAGGACAGATGGCGATCTCTTCCTGTATGAATCGACGAAGGGAAGCTGTCGAGGAAGGGCCGGCGCCGTCTGACCCACACACAGACAGCGGCCATTTCTTAGCGGCAAACTGCCCAGATCCAGCGAGTTTGTACGACACCGAAGTGATGAGTCAGACGTTTTTGTGCAGGGTCGTGGGCAGCGTCGAACGGAGCGGACTCTTCGGACGGACAGGTGGAGAATTCTGCTCAGGTGGTTCAGGTTCCGGTTGTTGAAAAGCATGAGGATCCTTTCGACACTCCCGACGTGGACACAGACTCTAGCAGCGAGGACGACGAAATGGAGGAGGAGGAGACGATAACGTTTCAGAGTGGTGGCGCTGGGTGTGTCAGAGAGTCCCGAGCACGTGACATGACTGGTTCGTCTGCGCAGCCTTGGCCTGATCCAATGATCTCAACATTTCGGTTTCCCTGTGACAGCACCGTTCGATCACTAGAGCCTCGCACTGTTGTCGAGGACTCGACGTCTCGGTCAGTGTGCCAGGGTGAGGCAGCAAGTGTGTCTGTTCAGAGTGAACTGCCAAGGTAGCCTCTGACTTCGATGGACTAGGCAACAAGTCCGGTAATTTCATAGAGGATTCTCTGGTATTATGGAAGAACTGACTTTAGATGACCCCTCCTGGTCCTCTGTCGCGGACGATAAAAATATTGTGATGTTCAACGAAGCAGCATCTTCCTCTACAACCTGCCCTCCCATGGAATCGGAATTGTTCCTGGACGCGGCGGAAGAGGAGTCCAAGGAGAGTACGGATTCCAGCATTTTGCAGCACTTCTGTGACGAGTACACTACTCTCTCAGGCGCCTTTTCAGGTGATGCGGCCAGCTTTTCTCTTTACACTCCTAATCCTGACGACAGTTCCTCCTCAGTGTCCGATGGGGCGATTCTGGAAGCTTCCTCTGGGAAGACACCCCACGGCAAGACCCCTGAAGACTTCGCTCTGCCCCGACTGGTGGGTTCCCCGCCTCTGCATTTTCCCCACTGTCACAACGTGGTCCTGATCCACCACGCGCTCTCCAACCCCTACAACCCTCACCTCCCCACTCCCCCCATCGTCCTCACCTTCCCTGACAGCTACCAGGACCTGGAAGTGACCCTCCCCTGCCCCCGGGACAGAACGTGCCTTTGAAGAATTCGCAGCCTTCGAACCCGTTCCCATGGCCTTCAGCTGCAGCAGCCAGAAAAGGTCGAAAGAAGAAGGCGACCTGAGAGATGACGTCTCCAAGAGCGCCAGTTGCCCTAACTTAAATCACGCTGACCACGGTCCGTTTCAACGACCACACCAAGCATGGCCAATCTGGGGTCAGCCTCGCCATTTTGAAGACAACGAAACAAACGCTTACACGCAAGAGGGAGGAGGGAATTTTGGATTTAGGGACGACTTTCAATACACAGGTGGTCAGCCTGCTCCCTGCCCCCACACAGCTCCATGGAACCTGTCACGTGTTTTAGCGTTCCCTCCTCCCCCCGCGGTTCCAGGGCGGTTGTCATTGACCGACTGAGGAAGGTGGTGGAGAGGAGATTATCCGGGTCTCTTGAATCGCTGGAAGGATGACGTAATCTCTTGCTGGCGAGGGATGGCGTAATCCTGAACGATCCATAAATTCTTTTTGCGTTCGCTTTGATATCTTTGTTTCGTGGTTTATGCCTTGACCGGAACTGCGTTCTTATGTGTTAGTATCTTTTTTCAATATAAATGCTTACATTTTGAAAGACAGTGTTTCATTGTACAATGTTTCTCTCTGAAAAAGACGTGCGTGTGTAATATTTTTTTAGTTTTACAAATTTTGGGACACAGTATCAGCGAATGATTTGATTTTTTTAAGGGGTACGAACACATGAACCTTGATGCTGCAGGTTGTTGATGTACATTTCCTACATATGCAACAAAACAAAAGTGAATAATGGCATCATATTTTTGGTAACGTTTTCAACAGAACAGCTACTGTTAGTCATTACGCCAAAAAGATCTTTGGCCGACAATTTTTTTTGCGTCATCTGTCTCCAAAGATATGTGTGTGTGTGTGTGTGTGTGTGTGTGTGTGTGTGTGTGAGCACATGTCCGCTGATAATGTGTTTGTGTTTGTGCGTGCTTGAATTTTCGCAAACTCTCGTGTGGTATGTAACATTTCAAAACGCTCCTAGTTGGATCACAGGTGAAAAAACAGAAGCCAACTCTTTGTGTGAATTATCACTATTGCTCACAGATAAAATCATGGCCGCTAGTGAACACCCGTCGAGGACAGGATTGTGGGAGGTGGGATGGGGGAGGGGGGGGAAGGAGGGGCAAAAGGGGTTGGGGGAGGCAGGGGGTTCTGACCACCCTTCTTGCCAACTATTTCCACCCCCTCCCCTCACCGTCCCTGCTTCATCGGGAGGTGGGATGGGGCTGGGGGGGGGGGGGCAAGCTGGTGTTTGGGGGAGGCAGGGGTTCTGACCACACTTTCTTCTTTGGGGGGGGGGGGGGGGGGGGGTTCGGGGGGGGGGGGGGGGGGGGGGGGGGGGGGGGGGGGGGGTGGGGGGGGGGGGGGGGGGGGGGGGGGGGGGGGGGGGGGGGGGGGGGGGGGGGGGGGGGGGGGGGGGGGGGGGGGGGGGGGAGGGGAGGGTGGGGGGGATCTGAAAGCGCGCTAAACCGAAGGGATTCTCGGATGTGCTGCATCGCTAGGTAGGGAATAAATCATGTTATCAGGAAAATACTGCAGAAAATGAGGCGAAAATTAGGTGCAGAGAGGAAGATAGGCAAAGGCGGCAACCTCCCAGGATTATGCGCTGCAGCCTGGCCCTCCTCCCCCTTCAAACCTCCCCGTTGTCTTTCCTTCCCTCCCAGTGCCCTCAACTCTGATTCGCCGCACATTCCCCTCCTCCTCTACCTCTCTCTCTCTCTCTCTCTATCTCTCTCTCTCTCTCCTCTCTCTCTCTCTCCTCATTCTGCCTCAACAAATCTGGATTGGTTTGTTGATTTACGGGAATGATATAGGTACTGTCAATGTTCCCCGTCTTGGGTGCATTGTTGATAATCGTGTTGCTACCCAGCTTATTCGTCCTGAACTCTCACGTATGTGATAAGAAATGGAAGGTTTTTGTACATCCGTTTAGCCTTGATATGTTTGGTTTCGTACAATGAGTGAAAGAAGAGTTATGTCATGGATGCTGTGTTCGTTAAAGTATGTGGGAACGCCAATCATCCACGTCTCTTGAGAAGAAGAGGGTGTGGGTGTTTTACTGGAAATGTGACAGTACGCTATGATTTCCTTGATTTTTTTTTGTGGTCATTCAGTCAACGAAAGGTGTTGTTGTCATTATTTGCAGGGTTTCTTAGATGAAGGGTTGTAAAGAAAGTAAATACAAGTAAATTTGGGAGAAAAAAAATTGCAGCGGTTGCATTTTTGTCTCACAGTTAACACGCTCGTAACAATATGAAGATGGCTGTGACTGTTGAGTTTATGTATGGATCTGTTTCACACTATATGATGCAGGAAAAGCAAATCAATTTTGCAATAGTATTATAATTAAGAAAAAAATCAGTCGCAGTTTTGCTCATAGTGAAACGTTAAACATGAAAGTTAAAAAGCCTGTCTGTGGTATTATGACAAGGGCTTGTGACTGTGTTTTGGAGGGGGTTTTGTGTCCTTTTTTTATATAGAATCCAGGCTGTCATTAGTACTTCTAAACGGTCGTCATCATCAATCATCATCATAAAAAAGACATTGTTAATTTTGCCTTTTATTTCCGATGCAGATAGTACTGAGATAAGCATTCCTGATAGGTTGAATAACTGGTTGATGAATTGATCAATCGATTGGATGAGCGAATGGATAAACGCGTAAGCGATTGGCGGAATGGATCAACTGTCTCAGGCATTTGTCTTTTGTTGTTATAGGACGGTGCTTTTCTTTTCTCTGAAGTTAATGCTTCCTTTGTCTGGAACTGCTTTTAACAATTTGAAAACTAAATCTCTGTTGGTGTCAGATTGATTGCGTGGTTTCTTGCTTGATGGAAGCCTCTTTTGCCTGTTGGCTCTGCAATCACAAAAGACGGGGGCTGGTAACACCCTTAAGGGTGCTGTCCGTGGAGGTTCTGTCGTGTGGCATCCACTGGCCATCACACAATAGCATCTGCCAGGAAGCAGTCATGTCCTTTAACGTCTCAGTGAAACGCTCTGTGCGTGCCTGCACTCTCCGTGAACGCAGCGCAGGTTTGCGAGGCTAGCTCCGGATTGTTCCCGGCTGGTTGTTCGGCAGTTGAGGACAGTACTTTCTCTGGGTCCTTTGGCACCTTCGGGTGCATCTTTTTATTTCTGTTGCTGTCAAATCGGTGACCGGGTTGACCTGTCCCTTCAAAGTTGACGCCAGTGCAAAGGGTGTTTGTGTCGTTTTGAAGCAACGTTTTAAGGCACCTTCTGACCTGAAACTGCTTGGCCTACATATGACATGACCATGCACGACGAGACGAATCGTGACATCAGTGCTGTTCTTTTTTTTTTTTTTTTCAAAGTGAGGTGACTGCAGGCAGAGAAATTGAAACAAATTATTATTCCGCCTGACAAAAGGAACAAATTACGATACACATTCTTTGTCCCTTTTTTTGAATAATCTGGCAGAATAATAATAATAATAATAATAATACTTTTTCTTTTGATTTAGTTACTGGTGTTATGAGGAAGTGAGAAGGCTAATGGATGGAGCTCATTCGTCAGTTCAATGATGACTGATAATTCGTACACACTCTATTCTGATAGATGGCTGCATTTGCAGGTGCTTACTTTTTAACAATTTCTGAAATATATCTTATCTTTCATGTTCCCGCCACCCTCCACCTGTCCCCACTCCTACCCCCTCCACACCCAGAGGCATTACTTCCCTGTCGCTCATTCTGGCTCTCCAGAGCACACCCACACCCATCTTTGTCATACCTTAGTCCCAGTCAAGCGATCAACTTCGATTTGAAATCGTCACGAGCCAGCCCATCAGAGGTGGCTTCTCTGCTGCCAAGTCACTTTCACTAGTGCCAGTTCTGGTCCGTCATATCCAAGGGTTGCGGGTTCGAATCTCCGCCGGGCCATTTCGGTACAGGGGGATTTTTTCCCTGGGAGTTAACATTGGTTCTGACTCCTTTTCCCATACAGTCCTTCGAATGAGACTATAAACCGAGGTTCCGTGTGTGAATGCACGCATAACATCTTGCACACACGTAAAATTCCATCACCAACTTTCGGAAGAGAAGGCCAGTCTGGCCGTTGGTATGGATGACACTTTACACATAGCGTGCACCTTCCCCGAAGATGGAGTATAGCTGCTTTAATGGCGAGATAAAAAAAAAAAAAAAAAAAAAACGGTCGTACACACAAAACTCCACTCCCTTTTTTGGGGTAGATGGGATTAATGCATGTCTGTCCATATAGGGAGTGTCCGCAGGAGTGTCAGCCTGCGTACGCAGAAGAAGAAGAATATGCAGCACGACTTCAATTGAGCCCCCTGCTGACGACAATATCTCTACAGTCGCGGAACCAGTGTCAGTGAGCGTCTTTCTCCGGATGGTGCCATCAGGTACATCCGATAACAGTCCCCATGAATCTGCCGATACTGATGAATTCATCACGAACTGGCCACTGGCACGGGCATGGAGATGGAATGAAAACTGAATTTGTCCACGAGAGTACCGGTGTGAAGGGCCACTGACGTGTTTGAAGTATTAATGGATGGGAAGGATGATGATGAAGATTTGACCATGAAGTTCCATTCCGGTCAGGGTCTCCATGACAGCTGTGTTCCACACTTCCTTTCATAGCATGTCTTTGCGTCAACCGGGCCCGGGGGAGACGAACATCTGCGGTGTTGGTCAGGAAATTTGAGTGACACCAATTCAACGCATGAAACTGGAGTGGGGTGCTTGGTTCCAGTGTCTCCATCTGAACCTAGAACTGTCTCCACTCTTGAGTGGGAGGCGACTGGGACGAAAATAAAAAAAATTCCATAAATGAATGCCTCTGATTGGTTTTGGAGTCAGGGAACTAACATCTCGCAAGTCTTCGACTCTAGTCCCTGCGTCACAGTGATGGCCACATTTGTATCCATTGCTCAAACAGTGGGAACATTGAGCTGTTGCCTCGATAAGACCTGTGACATGGAACAAGTTTCTTCGTCCGGTTTGACCATACGTCAGGTTGATTTCATCCACAACAAACAAGCAAACAACAGTGTATATGTATGGATCTCAGACAGCCTATTTCAACTGGTTTCTAATCCATTGAATACCAATCCCCACCCTTATTTCATGTACGCGCATTATTGTTTTCTGCTTTGGAACATCGTGTGTGTGTGTGTGTGTGTGTGTGTGTGTGTGTGTGTGTGTGTGTGTGTGTGTGTGTGTGTGCTCTTTTTCTGGTTTCTGTGTAAGATTGTGCTTCGCCGCCTAATTCGACTTGGGTGTATGAACTAACTTTGAATGTTAAAACCACGAAACAAACAATCATAATGGGAAAACACACACACACACACACACCACACACACACACACACACACACACACACACACACACACAGAGAGAGAGAGAGAGAGAGAGAGAGAGAGAGAGAGGAGAGACGGAGAGAGAGAGAGAGAGAGAGAGAGAGAGGAGAGAGAGAGAGAGAGAGAGAGAGAGAGCAGTTTCGTTATCAAGATACAAAAGATCTATCATTTTCATTATTCACAAAGTTTATTTATATATTGTTTAATGGACGTAAAGAAGTGTTGATCGTTCCTGCCGTTTGTTATGAAAACATTTACATTTTACTGTCAGCAGCAAATTATCTGTCCAAGTTGGTGTAATCCTTTGCATTTGCCGTAAGGTCAGCACATTAAATCCTGGACATACACCAAGTTTTTGTCTCCGCGTGCATGCGTGCGTGCGTGCGTGCGTGCGTGCGTGCGTGTGTGTGTGTGTGTGTGTGTGTGTGTGTGTGTGTTTGTGTGTGTGTGTGTGTGTTGTGTGTGTGAGAGAGAGAGAGAGATAGAGAGAGAGAAAGAGGGAATGCAGCAGTCTATGTATGCAAAGGGGAATAAGCGAGTAAATTGTTTTGCAGCGTGGTCAGTTATTATCTTTCTTGAAATTTCAACGCCGTTTCAATACAACTATTTCCATATCATATCTGGATTTCATTTAGTTATGTACGTGCCTGTTCATCCCTGCATGTATTGATTGAATAAGCGAATAAATAAAACTGATAAGTGAGGTGTTTATTCAGTGTTTCATAGTGAAGAAAACACGTGCACTCGTGGCCTCAAGGACATTTTGTGTCCTCGTGCATGGCACGCATTGACAAGTGCTTCGCGACTCAGAATTGCTCCTAATGTTATCCTAAATTGCTTTTTCAAATAACGTATTGTCATGGAGCACTGAGTAATAGGGCCGAAGGAACAGACAACGACAATTTTTTTTTCGCAGAACATTCGAGTGCATCAGACAATTACCAAATAATTACACACGATTGATCCAGTTTATGACAGCGAGTGGAATCAAATTTTACCCAGGGGAAATTTGTTTTATGTGCGTGTATGTGTGTGAGTGCGTGCGTGCGTGCGTGCGTGCGCGCGCGCGCGTGCGCGTGTGTGTGTGTGTGTGTGTGTGTATTTCAGTTTTTATTTGAGAAGAGATACAGGGATCCATTTTCCTATGCCTGTTCACCGTCGCTTTAGCATTGTTACATGTTTGAGAGGCGGCTAAAGTTTTTCTGGCTGCTTTATTACTATTTCTATTGATTCAGAAATGTCACTTTTTTTTAACATCAACGTACGATCGAAATGGATATGTATGAACTATACTTACCACAACTTGATATCCTCCTCCTCCTCCTCCTCCTCCTTCGCCTCAGCATTATCATCAGCATCGGCATCTCCTTCTTCTTCTTCTTCGTCAGGTCATACACGTCATCTTCATTAATCATCATTATGAGAACTGTACTTTTTTTCTTACGCAACAATTGCTTCTCCTCCTCCTGCTCCTCCTACTCCTCCTATTCCTCCTACTCCTGCTGTTGCCACTGTTGCTGCTGCTGTTGCTGCTGCTGGTGGTACAACAACTACTACTTCTGCTTCCACTACTACTGTCACAGCGAAAATTCTCAGGTGTTGATTTCATCCTAAGTCATTATATTGCCTTTACATTCACCCCACCCCAGCCTCCCCCCATTTCCCCCTCTCTCTCTCTCGTTCTCTCTCTCTCTCTCTCTCTCTCTCTCTCTCTCTCTCTCTCTCTCTCTCTCTCGCTCGCTCGCTCTCCTCCCCACCCCCTCTCTCACTCTCCGAGTCTTACTATATTTATCTCTGTGTCCCTATGTTTAACCTTCTCCTCTCTCTCCGCCCTCAGCGCCTCCCTCCCACATATAGATACACCTTGTCTATATTGTTACAGATGAAAACAGCAAGACCCTTGACAACGTAAGACGTAGTTTAATTTTTTTTCTTAATGTCACGATTTATTATCGCGTGTGCTTTGCAAAGTTGATTTTTATGATTTGTTTAAATGTCACGATTTATGATCACTTGTATTTCACACGTTGATTTTTATGGTTTGTTTGATTGTCACGATTTATTATCACATGTATTTTACATTTTTTAATGGTTTGTTTAATTGTCACGATTTATTATAACATGTATTTCAAAATGTTGATCTTTATGGTTTGTTTGATTGTCACGATTTGTTACCACATGTACTTTACAATGTTGATTTTCATGGTTTGTTTAATTGTCACGATTTATTATCACATGTATTTTACAATGTTGAGTTTTTTATGGTTTGTATACAGCTATGACACACACGTGAAGTATTAGTGAACTGGACAAATTAAAGAAAAAAATGGGGAAAGGGTCTTTCGTTTTTCTGGTGTGTGAGCGTGTATGTCCGTATGTGCATGCGTGCTTGTTATAGATGTGTATGTGCGCGTTGTGTGTTGTGTTGTTTTTGTGGTGTTGTTGTGTTGTGGTTGTTGTGTTTTGCTAAGAAACTTTTTTAGAAAGCGAAGTCAAATCTTCAGTGCAGAAAACACGTCAGGGTCAATGAACCAATACGAAGGAAGGAACTTTTAGAAAGCACCAAGTCAAATCTTCAGTGGAAACCACGTCACATGAACATAGTCAAGGACGACTACAAATTACCAGTGGAGACCTGCAGGTCACATACTACGGCAGGCATAACACAAGGTGCACACACAGAAAAACCAAACCGACCGAAATCTACCACTGCCGAACAAACGTCAGCTTTGCAATTCCTCTTGACGTGGGCAAATTTGAAGGATTACTCTAAACACGCAGTTTAAAAGAAAGAAAAAAAAAAAAAAACAACAACAACAACAGCAACAACAACAACAACAACAACAAAAGGAGGTAAAGAAAATTATATAATTTACTCTATTCAATCAATGACAATCTGAAAAAACATTAATACTTCTTTGAGCAGTACCATTTTTTCTGTCGCTGAAGTGTACAGGGTTACAGAATTTGACCATTTTTGACTATTCATGACAGTAAAATTTCAGATATTTTCCAGCTCTATAGAAAAAAAAAAAAAAAAACCCTCCATTTTTACACGCAATGGAGTTCATTTTGCAAATCACTCGCGTTAAACTTTCTTTACGGGTCTTTCCTCTTGTCTTTCGATTTTCTTGCCTTACCGGGTCGTTCTGAAACGTTCAACGCTGAAGTGATTCAGCAGAACTGTCTGACAGACAGAAATAGTAATGAAGTTTTCAAGAGAGAGAGAGAGGAGAGAGAGAGAGAGAGAGACAGACAGACAGACAGACAGACAGACAGAGAGACAAACAGAGAGAGAGACAGAGACAGACAGAGAGATGATGATGATGATGATGATGATGATGATGATAGCGCAGCCGACCGTAAAGGGCAATATCAGGGCTGTCATCGCCTTGAAGTCAATTCTCAAGTCATATAATCAACAACAACAGCAAAGTAAATAAACCAAACCAAACCAACCAAACAAAATCAAACCAAACCAAACAAAACAAAAACAAAACAAAATCCATCCTAATGAATCTCTGCAAGTAAAGTCTGTTGCCCAGAGTCTGGTAGCAAGTGCATTCCCTGGACCGTCCCGTTCAGGTAGAAAAGAAAAAGAAATACCCGAAGGTGCTGAGGAGGACCCAGAGAAGCACTGTGTCCTCCCCAGCACCTTCGGGTGTGTTAAGACCGTATGGCGAAAGCTTGGCTGTGTCTGGAGTGGCACTGTCTTCATCTGTCCGTGGGACGGTCAGGGGAATGCACCTGCTACCAGACTCTGGGCACAGACTTTACTTGCAGGGATTCATGTGGATGGTTTTTGTTTTGTTTTTGTTTTGTTGGTTTGTTTTGATTTTGTTTAGTTTGGTTTGGTTTGGTTATTTACTTTGTTGCTGTTGTTGATTATATGACTTGAGAATTGACTTCAAGGCGATGACGGTGAGGAAAGACCCCCTGACCACAGGGAAAATCCTGTTGACAGTGGGAAAGACTACAACTTTGGATTCTCTCTTGAGGGCATATAAGACCGTATGGCGAAAGCTTGGCTGTGTCTGGAGTGGCACTGTCTTCATCTGTCCTTGGGCAGGGGTGTTGTTTGGGTCTGTGGGGTGTGCTCGACAGCTGGAGGGTGGCGTTTTTTCGCCGGTGGGCTCTGCAGTCATGAAATACGAGCTGGTACACCCATGGGGGTGCTACTTTAAGGCGATTATGAGTTGCATCCTGTAGTCTGATTTACCTCTGTTCAGGAGCAGTTATGTCCCTTGATATCTTAATGGAGAGTCCTGCGCGTGCCAGTACCCATCGTCAACACAGCACAGGCCTCCAAGGGTGGTACAGGACTGCTCTAAAGGCAGGTGAAGACAGTGCTTCTCTGGGTCTTGCTCAGCACCTTCGGGTGTTTCTTTTTCTTCTGGTTCAACGTCCACGTGCGCCAGATGATTTCGATCATCACACATGATTCAGCGTTCTGCTAGAGCCGTTCACAAGGCTGGCAGCAGCGTAGCCATCAGTGGGAAAAAAAGAGACTATTGCAGGTTCCACTGGGTAACGTTTCTGGTGTTGCCAACGTGTTACGTTGCAAAAAAAGAAGCGAAACCCAAACGTGCTCACAGAAATAACAGGTAATCCACACAGTATAGATCCTGGTGGTCTGCAGTGTACCGTCGCAAGGGCAGGGTCATTTTCATCTCTCATCAACCGCTACAATCAATTTTCCAATTAATCTGGGCAAAATTGCCAGTGAATCTCTAGAATGCCAGTTTCGTTTGGAAGTCTGAATTGAACTTTCATAGAGATGTCTGCTCATTTCGTTCTGTTTTGTAGCATTTACCTGTATTTCAATACAGAAAAAAAGACACGTATGTTCCTATCTAATCTGACTTCAGGTTTGGTGTAGTTTAATGTTTTGTATCTGGTAGTGACGGTGGTTCCCGTAACTAACTCTGCTACAAACATATCATATATTATCGTAATCATCATCGGTTACTCAAGATCTGGATGTGTCTGGTTTAAGTTTTAATGTGACGTGTGTTACCAGATGAAGCATGCACGAATTATGCTATGATTCCAGAGGTCTCTCCTTAAGGTACCAGAATAAGGCAAACAAGAGCCATATGCTTCCAGAAATTATTTCTTGAATGTTCTGAGTATTTTAGTTGGCTATAACACGTGTGGGTTTCTCGATCCTTTCAGAAAGGTCCATGCATTTTGATTAGCTGTGCTACCTCATAGCTCTCGAACAACCTGGAATGCCGCTTGCTCAGTGAATGGCTGCATCGACCCATGTTTCTGGGACTTCTGAATTGATGATCTATTAAAAGAAGTTGAAAGAATGAATTGAAAAAAAGCAAACCATGAGATAGATAATGATTCATTTTGAAGATAATTGAAAGTGAAAGTGTTTTGAGAAGGACATACAATTGTTTTGGGGAGCGTTGAGATGACCATAGAAGACTGGTTTGTAAATGATCTATTGTAATCAAACTTTTCAAACTTGTTACCAGACTCGACCTTTACTTTGTCCTGATCGATTTAACGAAGGATCAGGATCAACTCTTGTTCATCTACTTTCACTCACTATCCAGCTCATATATGAAAAAAAAAAAAACAACAACAACAGGAGTTTGGTTCTCTTTAATCGACACACACCCAAAACGCAGGAGATAACGTGTCGACCTTTTCATGGCTGAAGACTTCATAGAAAGCATGAGACTACAATTTCTACACAATCAGGAGGGGCAACGGGTCGGTCTGCGTTCTGCACTAGTCTTTAACACCCACTTCGGGGGCTGGGAATAGCTCAGTTGGTAGAGCGCCGGACTCGTAATCCAAGGGTTGCGTGTTCGAATCTCCGCCAGGGCCGTTCGGTACACGGGGGTTTTTCCCTCAGAGTTAATATTAGTTCTCACTCCATTTTCCATACAGTCCTTCGAATGAGACTATAAGCCGACGTTCCGTGTGTGAACGCACGCATAACATCTTGCACACACGTAAAATTCCATCACCAACTGTCGGAAGAGAAGGCCAGTTTGGCCGTCGGTATGGATGACACGTTACACATAGCATGCACTTTCCCGAAGATGGAGTGTGGCTGCCTTAATGGCGGGGATGAAAAAAAGTCAGACGCACAAACCTCCACTCTCCTTTGTTGGGTAGATGGGATTAATACTTGTCTGTCCATACAGGGAGTGTCCACAGAGAGTACCAGCCTGCGTACGCAGAAGAAAAAGAACACCCACTTCTAGCATATGCAAACTTTAGTTTTTTTTTATACATGCATTTCTAGTATCATGTAATCGTTCAGAAATTTTAAAAAAAATCGCATGTAAGAAGAAGACGTGACAAGAATACGATGTAACAGGCACACTGTCCTTGTTTTAATAACTCTGAAACATGTCGTGAGTGTTATTTGTTTGCACCGGTTTCATCCCCTTGATTGGATTCATATGTAATTTTACGGTATTTGGTAAAAAAAAAAAATCTGATTCAAGTTCATGAGGATTTGTTGGAATTTCAGCGATGCATTAATAATAATAATTTTCTGTTGGGTTTTCACAGTTATGTCAACATTTCTCTATCGAAGGGGTGGGGATTGGGGGACACGGACATCGTAAATCAGAACTAAAACTCTGAAAACCTACAGACATGAACAGAAACACGAGACAAGATACATTAAAAAAAAAAAGATAATTTTCAGGGCGGCAAAATACACAAAGTTGAACGACTTGAATGAGTTTACTCAAGTTTAACAAAAAACCTTCTTACTACCAGGAAACAACCTTCAAAAATTGTGTGTGGACAGATTTTCCTTTCTTTCTTTTTCTTTCTCCGTAGGCAGGCTGATACTCCTGCGGACACTGCCTGTATAGACAGGCAGTGAAGTGTTGTGTGTATGACCGTTTTTAATCCCGCCATTAAGGCAGCCATATTCCATCTTCGAGGAAGGAGCACGCTATGTGTACCGTGTGCCATCCATACCAACGGCCAAACTGGCCTTCTCCTCCGAAAATTGGTAATGGGATTTTACGTGTGTGCAAGATGTGCGTGCGTTCACACACGGAACCTCGGTTTATAGTCTCATTCGAAGGACTGTATGGGGAATGGAGTCAGAACCAATGTTAACTCCGATGGAAAATCCCCCTGTACCGAAATTCGAAACCCCAACCCCAGGATCACGAGTCCGGCGCTCTACGAGCTGAGCTATTCCGGCCCCAGCGGACAGATTTAACAGAAATGTCTTTTCCAGGAATAAAAGCCTGGATATTAGGGATGTTCCATGACAAGAAAGGCAATTTGCCTATTTGACTCACATGTGATGACTACAGGTGGCAGCAGGAGGATGAAAGGCACAGGGTGGATGGCAAAAGGAGAGCGTCATGTACATACAATTCCAGCGACAACACCTGACAAGCACACTGGCAGGAAGAATACGCGGCAGTCAGTTTCAAGCAGTGGCAGATGATTCAGCAAATTCTCACCTCTGAGAATATGCGTTGACCATTTTATTTCTTAACCACCCCATGACTTAATCAATCCGGCTTTTTCCTCCACTTCTTTATCCCTTCACTTCCCACTTTCATATCACTCCACTTTGCCACAGCCAGTCCGTTCCAATATCCCATCTTCCACTTCTCCTTGAAGCATTGTTCCTGTGCCCCAAAGAAACAGCAGCAGTCTGAAATGTCCTTACCTTGATTTCTGCTGCATTCTCTGCTAATTACCCAGTGATCACGTGTGCGTCTCCCAAGATGGAAAGTTTATCTAAGAAAGCTATTCCTGTCAGACGGCTTGGCCACATTCTTTGTGCTCTTTTCTTTTTCTTTCTTTCTTCTTTCTTCTTCTTCTTCTTCTTCTTCTATTCCTCCTCCTCCCTCCTCCTCCTCCTCCTCCTCCTCCTTCTTCCCCTCCTCCTCCTCCTCCTCCTCCTCCTCCTCCTCCTCCTTCTTCTTCTTCTTCTTCTTCTTCTCCCCTTCTCCTCCTCCTTCTCCTCCTCCTCCTTCTTCTTCTTCTCTCTTTTTAACTAAGTGGTCGCTTACCATTGAAAATACGCATCATCAACGTGATGTAACATTTTGACGTAGCATGTATACTGTTTTGATTGTG
>JADBJO010000450.1:477500-500000 GCA_016801955.1 Conus betulinus
TTTGCGCTAGGTGAAGGCGTACTGCTGATCGGTCTATTACCCACGCACGGCATTCTTTCCCTCTAAAGCGCTTAAGGTCCTTTTTGAGAGGTTTCGCTCCCTTGACAAATGACAATAGTAATACCAATAACAACAGTAAAAACAATGATGATGATGATGACGACGATGAAAATGATGATGATGATGATGATGATATTAAAAGTAATAACAATAACAACAGTAAAACCTTCAAGTAAAGTTTCCTTGTAACGATTTCTTTCTTTTATAAAAGAAATATTTGAACATTTTCCTCCTCATGTAAAAGCAGAGTTACAAAACAGATGAAACGCGTTTGGACCCGCGGGTCTTCTTCAGTCAGGACAAACAACTTCAAAAGCTTTAAGACGATCAAACAAATGCACAGTAACCTACCCTGCTTGTGATGTTGATTTTCCTGCTTGAAGAAGACTGATGGGTCGAAACGCGTTGTCTATTTTCTAACTTGTGTTTGCTCCATTCGTCGGCACTTCAGTAACTCTACTTTTGCTCTTGTGTTTCAATTATCGCCCACAGTCACCCCACTTTGAAACTATTTTCTCTTTGGTTGTACCAGAAGAACCTCCTTACAATCCCCCAACTCCCCCCCCCCTCCCATTCCCCAAGTCCCCAACCCCTCATCATTTCTTTCTTTCTTTCTTTCTTTTTGTTAAAGATTTTGCCTTTACTGGAACACTTTTGTCTTTGTCTCAGTACTCCATGTAACATCCATTACAGTCGATCAGGTCGACGATTTTGCGGTATTACACTAACTGGCGTGTTTCACACCACAGTGACTTCTCTTTTCACCATCCAGAGTGATGGCCCTTTTTGTTGACAGTCAACGGTTACCATGATGTCCAAGACGATCTGTCGGAGACTTCAGAAACACAAATAGCTTCGAATAAAACACACGCGGGTATGAGACTCCCCAACATTTTTTTCCTTGAAAAATCATACCCCTATTAATAATCATAAACATAATTATCGTAATATAATTACGAAACCTCCCGAACAAAAACCCTTCCCGTAACAACTTTCTTTCGAACAGTTTTGTCTGCCTATACTCGATTTACCTCCCTTTAACAGCTCCTTTTTTTTTCCCCTGCAATTTTTTTTTAATTTGGTCAGTCTATGCGGGATTTACGTTTCAGTTATGACTCCCTCTCTTTTTACAATTTTTTTCGCCACATTTTCATTAAAAAAAAAAAAAGAAATACGCCTTTACCAGATTTCTATTCTAATAAAGCCTCCTTCTTAATATCCAAATGGAGGTCGTGGTCGTCACTGCGAAGTTTGACTCTTACAACTGTCGCAGTCAGAAGAGCAAGACGAAGATAATGATGGGTTATAACGGTGATGACAATGATGATATAGGAAAAAAGTAAATAGGGGGGGAAAAAAACGCCAATGAGCACATAAGGTTATTAGAACTAATAAAATGATTCGCATACTTTGAAAAGCAACGAAACTGTCACTGCAGCAGTGGTTGATAAGGTGGGACCAGAAGGGGTGGATCGGGATGGGAAGGGTGTGGGTGGAGTGGGGGGGGGAGGGGAGGGAGTTACAGTGCTGGTACACATCCCTCCTACTCTCGAAACAACACACACGCGCGCGCGCGCGCGCGCGCGCGCACACACACACACACACACACACACACACACACACATACATACATACACACACACAGAAGTCCTAGCGTGTGCGGCTGAGCGACAAATATATAGAACTGGCTTGAAAAAAACAACAACAACAACAAACTGATTATAGCTTTAGGGGAAAAAAAAGGAGCGTGTGTGGGGAGGGAGGGGGACAGGGGGTGGGAGAACGTCCTAGCTTGTACGGCCAAAGAAAGAAACATCAGAGAACTGTCAGCAAAAACATGAAACATTCTACCGTTGGCAGCGAAACAAACAAGCAAACCAACAGTCCCACAGTCGGACTGAAAACATGGCAAGAAACATCATAACGATGACAGCAGAACAAGACACGGTAAGCATACGCTGGCGGCAAAACAAGAACACAGACGTCCTAATAGAATTGACGAAATGTACGTGACATCCTAACGTTGATGGCAAAACAAGACAAAGACGTCCTTATTGAATTGACGCAATATACGTGACGTCCTAACGTTGACGGCATGCAACACAAGAACAAAGACGTCCTAATAGAACTGACGCAATATACGTGTGGTCCTAACGTTGACGGCAAAACAAGAAAAAAAAAAAAAAGACGTCCTAACAGAACTGACGCAATATACGTGACGTCCTAACGTTGACGGCAAAAACAAGAACAAAGACGTCCACATAGAATTGACGCAATATACGTGACGTCCTAACGTTGACGGCAAAACAAAGAAACGCAATGATATTGGCAGCGGAAACAGCTAACGTAAAGACGAATGTGGAGAGGGATGGAGATGGGAAAGCGAGGGCGGTGGGCGATGGGGGTTAGGAGGGGGGGTGGAGTGGCGGAAAGACACCAAGCAACAATACACGTCACACATTTGGCGGCAAACCAAGACACAGGAAGTAACAAACAAATAGGCTAACTCTAGCTCCCACGATGCTATTAATAAACACACGGCCAATTAGGCCAACTCCAAACGAATGCTGCTTACGACGTCTAATCGCCCAGCAGAAATGACGACACAGAGCACACAGAACAAACAAAGAGACATACGCCGTAACAAAATCAGAAACGTCAAAACATTGGCGGCTGACTATCCGTTGATAGGTTTACGAGCCTGTGATGCAGAGCGTTGCATTCGATCTTGTCTGCCTGTCGCTCTGTTCATTCTTCCGTAACATAACTAAAAAAAACAAACAGTGGAGTGAATCGGCATCAAATATCACAGACCTGCCAATAAAGCCATCATGCAGGGGTGGACTTGGCAAGAGATAAGAGGGGTGGGATAGAGGAGGCTGGGTGGATGGGAGAATGGGAGCACGGGGGGGGGGGGGGGGGGGGGGGGGGGGAGGGGGGGGGGCGTGGGGGTAGGGTGGGAGTGGGAGTGGGGTTGGGGGTCCAAAACCTCTAGCACCTCCGTACCTTAAACGACGCCTGGATATGGACTTTATTACAAACATCTCCGAGACAGATCCAGGTGCGGATTAGGAGAAGACGGGGGGGGGGGGGGGGGAGATGAGCGGGTGTGAGGCAGGAGACTCAGACTGGGGGTTATTTATTCTTGCGCCACTTCTTCTGTCCCCACTTCTCCAGCCCCAACCCCACTCTGATTTCCAAACAATAATAGTAATGATGATATTACCACCACCACCACCACCACCACCACTACAACTGCTACTGCTGTTGCTGCTGCCACTACTACTGCTACTACTATTACTTTTCTCTGCTATTAATGCATTGAATCCTGTCCTCCATATGTGACTGATCGTTGCACCGGTATATTCCATTACATGAACTCCGTTTTTCGTCTGCTGGAGAACTCTGGCCCTCGTCAACGTGTGGATCATCCAGTCCTGTTTTCTTTTTTCTTTTTAATCCATGTTTTTTTTTCTTTAACGTTTCATAAGCAAACTCTGAAGTCGCATCACAAAACGCACAGCCACGCACGTACACACACACACACACACACGCGCGCGCGCGCGCGCACACACACACACACACGCGCGCGCGCGCGCGCGCGCACACACACACACAAACACACATACATACAGAGAGAGAGAGAGAGAGAGAGAGAGAGAGAGAGAGAGAGAGAGAGAGAGGTAGGTTGTATAATCAGATAACTCACCAACCCTTTCAACTCCCCTTCCCCTTTCCCCCCTATGGAAAGAAAGGATGAAAGCAACGAAACAAAACAAAAACAAAAAACAAACTAAACCAAACCACATCAAACCAACAAAACAGGTAAAGACAATGCAAGTGATTAAAGGAAAATTTATGCATCACCTGCCAACAAAGAAGTCCAAGAGTGCTAATTAAAGATTCAGGAAAGAAACATACTCCAGCACGCTGGTTTCTACATACACACACCCACACAGACAGGCAGACGAGCAAGCAGTCGTACACACACACACACACACACACACACACACACACACAGAGAGAGAGAGAGAGAGAGAGAGAGAGAGAGAGAGAGAGAGAGAGAGTTTATCGTTTCTAGTTGTGATTGTCTTCTAACAGTCAGTGAGCCTATATATATATATATATATATATATATATATATATATATATATATATGTGTGTGTGTGTGTGTGTGTGTGTGTGTGTGTGTGTGTGTGTGTGTGTGTGTGTGTGTAAATCTCTCTATCTGTGTGTGTGTGTGTGTGTGTGTGTGTGTGTGTGTGTGTGTGTGTGTGTGTGTGTGTACATGCATATACGTATGTGTGTGTGTGTATATTTTATATGTATTCACACACACACACGCATACACACACACACACACACACACACACTCTCTGCATTGCAAGTTAACCATTTTGATTTCCATAGCACGAATGTCTTAACTATAGGAAAAAAAGTGATCGGTCTGACCAAACCATTAAAAAAAAAAAAGGAGGGGGGAAGGGAGAGAAAGGGGAGGGTGGGGGTGGGGGGGGGTGGGGGGTCAGGGGCAGGGGGGGGGAGTGAGTGGCGAGAAGTGTTGTGCGCGTCAAACCGAACTACAAAAAAAAAACAACAAAAAAACCTGTTTCCCAGTCAAAAGGGGGAAATAATATAACCGCCGATCGATCAGAGCAATCAATACGCCAGCGCTAAAACATAGAGTCGCAGACCTTTGTCCCATACCTGTAGGCCGAGACGCTTATCGGTCACTGTGTAAGGGCGTATCGATGACAGTCACTTCTTTACATCACACAGAACCGGCCCAACGGCTGATCGAATCCGCCCAGAGCATACACTTCGGCTTTCCCTATCCCTACCCACCATGGGAACGGTAAAAATTCATTATTGATCTCTCCCTTACACCTTTGTTCTCTAATCACAGACCGTCGTAGCCTTCCCGTAAACGCGCACGCAGCCAGTCCGTCTCGTTGAGGACCCGGTCGGCATTTTTGCTGAACTCGTTACAGTCAGACAAAAGTGGAGCAGACGACAAAATCTTGGCGCGGAATAATTTGAAAAAAAAAAAAAAAAGGCAGGCAGGCAGGCGCGCAGAAATGGCGAGGTCGGATCTGTTTGACGCCATTAGGAAAAACAGTTTGCGACAGGTGAGAGGCTTGTTCTTTTTGGTTTTGTTTTCTTTATTTTTTTTTCTCCTCCATCGTCGTTGATATGTTGTTGTTGGTGGTGTGTATGTAATTGCATTTTACACGTTGAAAAAACTTTCTTCTGTCTTACCTGTTAATTGCTACCCCCCCCCCCCCCCCTCCCTCCTCCCTTCTTTTGCAACTTTTGGAAGCAGAAGGATCGACTCGGCTTTGTCGAGCATGCATAAATGTACTCATAATAAGCGCGCGCGCGCACGCGCGCACGCACACACACACACACATGCACGCACGCGCATGAGCACACGCACACACACACGAAAATGTGGAGCAAATGTTTAAACCGCTTTTTGGTGGGATATTCACTACCTCAAAGTGCTGGTTTACAGGTAAGATAAATTCAGTGATCGCTGTGTACCAGCGCTGTTCTTGCGAAGTGGACAAGTGAAAAGGTAATTCCCTGAAATCGGCAAGGTCTTCCCGCTCTTGAGCAAAAGCGTCTCCAGCGGAAAAAAAATGGGCGCGCAGTGTAAAGGAAAGATAAGAATGTTAAGAGGAATAAATCAGATGAAAACTTAAAAGGTGGATATGTCTAAGACACGGACTATAGGGTGAGTAGCTAGGGATCAAAATCCACTAGGATTAAAAGATCTTAAGATTGAATATTGGATACAGTCACACAAGCTTGTAAATGCACAGGATGATGCGGGATCGGGAAAACCGTAAAGATAATACCATCAGGCCGAAATGTCTTCAGTGTCCATAGAAAACGTCAGTATTCTGGACCTGTCTCGGAGCGAGGTGTATTCATACCCTCTTTGTAGAAAACTATGAGGTAAGGATATTGTTAGATTTATATCTTCAGCGAAATTTTTCAAGGCACGGATTGACCTGAACGTTTGTTAAAGCGGAGACTGGAGGATGGGGCAGCATGGAGTTTGTGATTTCGACGAGACGACGGCATTGTCGATTCAATCCATGTTAAAAGCGGAGCGGAGGAAAAAAAAAAAAAAAAAAAGGGGGGGGGGGGGGGGGGGAGTTAGGGAAGGGAGAATTATGGATTGAAAGAACTTGTGTAAAAGCGGGGATGAAGAAAAAGAGGGGAAGGGAATGGGCGAACCGACTTCGACTATTCGGCCAAAATATCACATTCTTCTCACACTTCCTTCCAACGACGGGAATGTGGCGAAAACTTAACTTACATCGCCATCGTGGACACTTTCACGGTTAAAAGAGGTGGACGGATGGTCTGAAAGGGAGTATACTCCCATGGCCATTTGCCAAACTTTTCATCAAGCGAGCAGGCATACTTCTGTTCGTTTTAATGACTTAGCGACTGAAATTTTTCTGGCTTCTGGCGAAAAAAAAAAAAAAAAAAAAAAAAAAAAATTCATAAGTCTTGTGAGTCTCATGGAGTTACAAAATTTTGTTTTAAACCGCATGCACCCCCTCCCCTGCAGATTATCAGTAATAATGAGACCTTTAAATAATATCATACGTGTTCATACTCTCTTCAGCATTATATCGTGATTACAGCCAGGCAACACCATGACATTGCTCATGATGTAGGTAGTCTGCGTCATCAGTAAGTCATAAAAAGTGATGAAGTTAAGGGGGACGGGGTAAGTTTTGAAGCAGTAAGCGCATGAAGCAGTTGACAGCCCGGTAAGTCGACGTAATTTCACAACCTATCGACAGGTATGGCGTGCCGAATAGGTCGAAAGACCGATAAAGTCGATGAGGAAAAAAAATCCCCATCTATGTCGACTTAGCCAGCTTCGACTGTACACATACACGCACGCACGCACGCACGCCGCGCGTGCGCACGCACACACACACACACACACACACACACACACACACACACTCACACTCACACTCACGCGTGTATACATTCATACACAAGCTTATGCGCGCGTGCGCGCACACACACAGACACACACACACACACACGCACATCAGAATTTCAATTTTTTAAAGTGCTCAACCCCTTGGGGAGCAACATCTGTTAAAATAGTATGGTAAAAGGAAGTTTAAAAAATCAACAGATCTGTTTCGAGCGCTGGCTCTCCAGGATGGTTTTGGGTCGCCTACTGCCGGTGTTATATGGCCTAATGTCACTGTTTGCACGTGCGGATTGGCTGCACGTGTTGTTCGGTTTTTTTCAGGTTGTTTACAGTTCAGGGTGCGTTTGCTGACAACGATTTCCATTTGTGCCTGCAGTTGTTTACTATTTCTACTTTAGTATTTAGGGTTGCTAAGTATGGTTTGCATAGTATTAACCATTTTTCTGTTGAACATAGGTTGCATCTTTTTGAAATGTTATTGTATGGTGATGCCCTTTTTATGATTTTCCAGGATATGTTATAGTTTTTTTTTTTTGTCTTTAAGTCTCCAAATATATTTGCTCAGTTCTGTTTGTTTTTTTGTATTTTACTTTGTTGAATGACTGTTTTATGGTTTGCATATCTGGTTTTGAAGTGATTTTCAGTGATCCCTATGTATGTTTCTTTTTCATTTTCTGATGTCACAGTGGCTTGGTATACAATGTTGTTATAGAGGCATTTGTTGCTTAAGGGACACTGTTCTTTTGTAGTACAATTGCAGGATTTCCTTTCTTCACCCTTCTTTGCTGTGTTGCTTTTCATTTTGTTGGATGAATCAATTATATTTTTAAGGTTAGGCATGCATGAATATGATAGTTTGATGGTGTTCTTGTTGAATATTTTGGACAATTTTGTGTTCTTTTGGGAAGGATGCTGTCAGAATTTTAAAAAAATTCTTTTTTCCCTTTTTGTTTTTACTCGTCCATCATATGGAGGGTTGTACCATGTGATTTTTCCTTTTTCCTGCTTTTTTTTGTTTTTGTTCATGTTGTTATCTGGGTTGTATTGTGTAGTTTGTAGCTGTAACCACTTTTTTTGCAATGCCTCTTGGTATTCTGCTGCTGCGTTGTTGTTGAATACTCTTTCATTATGTGACAGATTAGATAATCTCTTGTTTATTATGCCATTGGGTATGGTTTTTAGTATAGATGGTGGGTGGTTGCTATTGATGTTTACATAAATGGGAGTGTCATTAGGTTTCTTGTATGGTTTATATATGTAGTTGTGAGGTCAAGTGTTATGTCTAAGTAGTTCACTACCTTTTTGTTTGCTTCGATGGTGATTTTTAAGTTATGGTTTTTGGAAAATTTTGCATAGTTTTTTTTTCTTGTTTTTCGATGGTTCTTGGATTGTTGTTTAGCGCGCGGCGAGGCCGTCGTCTCTGTATAGTCCGACTTGCTTTCCGAGTTGTTTTTGGATGTTGGATAGCATGAACAGTCCGACCAGTTCGCATGTTTCGGCACCGTCATACGATCCCATGGTCACATCAAATGTTGAGTTTCTGTTCGTTTTCTTGATCCATGTTTCATTTCTGCTGTAGAGTAAAGTTTTCTTGGTGTGGAGATGATTTCCATTTCTGACCCTGTTATGTCTGTGTGTTTATTAGCAATTTCAGAGCTTTAGTGAGTAGCTCTTCACCAGTTCAGATTTAGATGGGTTTATTAGTCTACATGTTGGGTTGTTGTGGAAAAAGATGCAACCTATGTTCAACAGAAAAATGGTTAATACTATGCAAACCATACTTAGCACCCTAAATACTAAAGTAGAAATAGTAAACAACTGCAGGCACAAATGGAAATCGTTGTCAGCAAACGCACCCTGAACTGTAAACAACCTGAAAAACCGAACAACACGTGCAGCCAATCTGCACGTGCAAACCGTGACATTAGGCCATATAACACCGGCAGTAGGCGACCCCAAACCATCCTGAGGAGAGCCAGCGCTCGAAACAGATCTGTTGATGATTTAAAACTTCCTTTTACCATACTATTTTTAACAGATGTTGCTCCCCAAGGGGTTGAGCACTTTAAAAAATTTTATTAGGCGTTTTAGTAGTATTCTTGATAATAGCTCCTCGAGTTGAGCACTTTGGCCTAATGAATTTCAAAATGGAGGAAATCAATTTTAGACAATCAACAAAAAATATACCATTCTCCAACCCGCAATTCTACTTAAAAAGGTTAATAGAACAAACTGAAAAATTCGTACGAAACATGAGATGGAAAGCGTTTTTCTTCCTGAACCCGAATGCAAAAAAAGAGGGACAAAACACATATGGCTTCAAATCATGGCGATCTCTCCACGGCCATAGATGAAATGAAATCTTTCGAGGATAAAATGAAAAGAATGATAGCCAACATAGAATTAAAAAAATCAAACAACGATTTCCAAACATCATTAAAAAATGAAATAAAACAAATACAAAATGACAAAAAAATATTCGTGAAGGCTGACAAAACCAGTAATTACTACAAAATGGAACCAAACGAGTACTCACAACTTCTTGATAAAAACATTCAGAAAAACTACAAAAAAAGCTGATAAAACCATACACAACAACATCCGAAAAAAAAGAAAAAGAACTCGTACACACACATGGATCTAGGTGACAGGGTAGAAACAACAGCAATAAAAGAAGCCTTCATAACTCTTAAAGACCATAAACCCAATTTCCACAACCCAACATGTAGACTAATAAACCCATCTAAATCTGAACTGGGCAAAATAAGTAAGAAAATCCTAGAAAAAGCCATAAAAAACATAAAATCAAACACGGAATACAACCTCTGGAAGAACACATATGAAGTTATCCAATGGTTCAAAAATCTTAACAAACAGAAGAACACAGTATTCATCACATTCGACATAGTAGACTTCTACCCATCCATAGATGAAGAGCTACTCACTAAAGCTCTGAAATTTGCTAATAAACACACAGACATAACAGGGTCAGAAATGGAAATCATTCTCCACACCAAGAAAACTTTACTCTACAGAAATGAAACATGGATCAAGAAAACGAACAGAAACTCAACATTTGATGTGACCATGGGATCGTATGACGGTGCCGAAACATGCGAACTGGTCGGACTGTTCATGCTATCCAACATCCAAAAACAACTCGGAAAGCAAGTCGGACTATACAGAGACGACGGCCTCGCCGCGCTAAACAACAATCCAAGAACCATCGAAAACAAACAAAAAAAAGAACTATGCAAAATTTTCCAAAACCATAACTTAAAAATCACCATCGAAGCAAACAAAAAGGTAGTGAACTACTTAGACATAACACTTGACCTCACAACTACATATATAAACCATACAAGAAACCTAATGACACTCCCATTTATGTAAACATCAATAGCAACCACCCACCATCTATACTAAAAACCATACCCAATGGCATAAACAAGAGATTATCTAATCTGTCACATAATGAAAGAGTATTCAACAACGCAGCAGCAGAATACCAAGAGGCATTGCAAAAAAGTGGTTACAGCTACAAACTACATACAACCCAGATAACAACATGAACAAAAACAAAAAAAGCAGGAAAAAGGAAAATCACATGGTACAACCCTCCATATGATGGACGAGTAAAAACAAACGTAGGGAAAGAATTTTTTAAAATTCTGACAGCATCCTTCCCAAAAGAACACAAACAAATTGTCCAAAATATTCAACAAGAACACCATCAAACTATCATATTCATGCATGCCTAACCTTAAAAATATAATTGATTCATCCAACAAAATGAAAAGCAACACAGCAAAGAAGGGTGAAGAAAGGAAATCCTGCAATTGTACTACAAAAGAACAGTGTCCCTTAAGCAACAAATGCCTCTATAACAACATTGTATACCAAGCCACTGTGACATCAGAAAATGAAAAAGAAACATACATAGGGATCACTGAAAATCACTTCAAAACCAGATATGCAAACCATAAACAGTCATTCAACAAAGTAAAATACAAAACCAAACAGAACTGAGCAAATATATTTGGAGACTTAAGACAAAAAAAATAAACTATAACATATCCTGGAAAATCATAAAAAGGGCATCACCATACAATAACATTTCAAAAAGATGCAACCTATGTTCAACAGAAAAATGGTTAATACTATGCAAACCATACTTAGCAACCCTAAATACTAAAGTAGAAATAGTAAACAACTGCAGGCACAAATGGAAATCGTTGTCAGCAAACGCACCCTGAACTGTAAAGAAAAAACCGAACAACACGTGCAGCCAATCCGCACGTGCAAACAGTGACATTAGGCCATATAACACCGGCAGTAGGCGACCCAAAACCATCCTGAGGAGAGCCAGCGCTCGAAACATCTGTTGATTTTAAAACTTCCTTTTACCATACTATTTTAACAAATATATATATATATATATTTTTTTTTTTTCAAATCTTTACCAAATCATTACTATAATGATGGAAGAATTGTGTTACCTGCACTTGTTTTTCCCCCACTACTAATTGTTCAGCATTATATTGTTAGGTCAATCAGTGGGTGATTGCATCTCTTACGAGATCCAAGAAAGGTTGTTCTGCACAATTCTTAGCTGCTGACAATGCTTGGGTTATTGAACAGCAGAGCTGACCACTCAGACTGTTCCGTATCTTTTGATCTCCCTTGCATCCTTAAATGGATCCTCAAGCATTGGCTCAAAGATTTGTCCATTACATTTTATACTGTTTGCTAACATTTTTAGTTTTCAACAACTTTTTTCCCCTCCACACTTTCGTTTTGTTAATTCTACTACCTTTCGCTGGCTGCTTTGGGGGTGCTGTTGGATTCTTTTTCGAACCCTTGGCGGTCGGAACACCACAGAATTATGGACTGTGGTGTGTCTCTACCTGACGCCAAGAGCACAGACACAATCAGCCGTGTCTCCCTGATGAGTCCGATCCAGCGGACGAAAGGCCTCGGAGCAGGCGATACATACAGATCTGTCTTCAAGAGGGATTGCGATAGTTTCCTCATGCAGCTAGTGAAGGTTTTTATATTTATGATATACATTTTTCCCATTTTTTCACTTCATTTTTTTTTTGTTTCAAATCTTTGCCAGATCATTACTATAATGATGGAAGAATTGTTAACCTGCACTTGTTTTCCCCCCCACTACTTATTGTAACAAGCTTGTTTCGAGCTTTTTGCCTCTTTGCTGTCATCGGGATATCCTTTAGGGGCACGCTGTCGGTCTTTTATAGCGTGCGGGACCTGATTTCACTCCTGTATGTGTGGGCCAATCTCACTCGCTGCACGTGCGGTCTGTGGTTCTTGCTGGGGTCTGTTCAGGTGGAGTGCGCTAATAAAGATTTCCATTTGTGCCTGCAATTGTTTACTATTTCTACTTTTGTATTCAAAGTTGCAAAGTTGCAACTTTGCAAAGGCTGACAAAACTAGCAATTTTTACAAAATGAAACTAAATGAATACTCCCAGCTCCTCAACAAAAATATCCAGAAAAATTACAAGAAAGCTGACAAAACCACACATGACAACATCCGCAAAAAAAAAAGAAAAAGAACTTGTACACCGCATGGAGTTAAGTGATAGGGTGAAGGCAACAGCAACAAAAGAAGCCTTCATAAAACTTAAAGACCATAAGCCTAACTTCCAAAACAACCCAACATGCAGACTAATAAACCCATCTAAATCCGAACTAGGCAAAATAAGCAAGAGAATCCTGGAAAAGGTTATAGAAAATGTAAAATCAAACACCGAATACAACCTTTGGAAAAACAGCTATGAAGTTATCCAATGTTTTTAAGAAACTCAACTAACAGAGAAACACAGTGTTTATTACATTTGACATAGTGGACTTCTACCCATCCATAGATGAAGAACTACTCACCAAAGCTTTGAAATTTGCCAAAAAACACAAAAGTAACAGAGTCAGAAATGGAAATTTTTTCCACACCAAGAAAACTCTACTCCACAGCAGAAATGAAACTTGGATTAAAAAAACGAGCCAAAACTCTACATTTGATGTGACCATGGGATCGTATGATGGTGCCGAAACATGTGAACTAGTCGGACTATTCATGCTATCCAACATCCAGAAACAGCTTGGAAGACAGATTGGGTTTGTACAGAGATGACGGCTTCGCTGCATTAAACAATAATCCAAGAACTATTGAAAACAAGAAAAAAAGAATTATATAAAATCTTCAAAAACCACAACTTTAAAAATCACAATAGATGCAAACAAAAAGGTAGTGAACTACCTAGACATAACATTAGACCTCAATGAACACGTGTACAAACCATATAAAAAACCCAATGACATACCAATCTACGTAAATATCAAAAGCAACCACCCACCATCTATACTAAAAACTATACCCAATGGTATAAACAAGAAACTATCCAACCTGTCATGCAATGAAAGAGTATTCAATAATGCAGCAACAGAATACCAAGAAGCATTACAAAAAAAGAGGTTATAATAACAAACTACAATACAGCCCAGAGAACAACACGAACAGAAATAAGAAAAAACAGGAAAAGGAAGATCATATGGTACCCCCCCCCCCCCCCCCCCCCCCCCCCCCCCCCCCCCCCATGATGGAAAAGTAAAAACAAACGTAGGAAAGAATTCTTTAAAATTTTGACATCATTCCCCAAAGAACACAAACTGTTCAAAATATTCAACAAAAAACACCATTTAACTATCATACTCATGTATGCCCAACTTTAAAAACATAACTGATTCATCTAACAAAATGAAAAGCAATACAACAAAGAAGGGTGAAGAAAGTACATCTTGCAACTGCACTAAAAAAGAACAGTGGCCCCTAAGCAACAAATGTCTTTACAACAATATTGTATACCAAGCTACGGTAACATCAGAAAATGAAAAAGAAACATGTATAGAGATTACTGAAAACCACATCAAAACCAGAAACGCAAACCATAAACAGTCATTAAAAAAAAAAAAAAAATAAACAGAGCTGAGTAAATACATTTGGAGACTTAAAGATAAAAAATAGACTACAGCATATCATGGAAAATAATAAAAAGAGCAACACCATACAACAACATTTTTTTTTAAATGCAACTTACGCTCCACAGAAAAATGGTTGATATTATGTAAACCCTACCTAGCAACGTTAAATGCAAAAGTAGAAATAGTAAACAATTGCAGGCACAAATGGAAATCTTTATTAGCGCACTCCACCTGAACAGACCCCAGCAAGAACCACAGACCGCACGTGCAGCGAGTGAGACTGGCCCACACATACAGGAGTGAAATCAGGTCCCGCACGCTATAAAAGACCGACAGCGTGCCCCTAAAGGATATCCTGATGAGAGCAAGAGGCAAGAGGCTCGAAACAAGCTTGTTGGTTTTAATACTTCATTTTAATAACATTTTTCTAACAGATGTTGCTCCCCCTAGACGGTTGTTTTTTTTTTTTTTTTTTTTAAATAGATTTTTAAAGGACATTTTTATATTGTTTGTGATATATATATATATATATATATATATATATTTGTTTAAAATAAGGTATTAAAAGGAAGCCAAGGAGTCGAGCACCTTTGAATTTTTATTAGGCGTTTTATTAGCTTTTTTTAACTGTATTTTTTGATATATATATATATATATATATATATATATATATATATACCACTAAAAGGCCTAATAATTGTAAAAGTGCTCAACCCCTTGGGGAGGAACATCTGTTAAAAATAGGACGGTAAAAGGAAGTTTTAAAATCTACAGATCTGTTTCGAGCGCTGGCTCTCCTCAGGATGGTTTTTGGGTCGCCTACTGCCGGTGTTATATTGCCTAATGTCACTGTTTGCGCGTGCGGATTGGCTGCACGTGTTGTTCGGTTTTCAGGTTGTTTACAGTTCAGGGTGCGTTTGCTGACAACGATTTCCATTTGTGCCTGCAGTTGTTTACTATTTCTACTTTAGTATTTAGAGTTGCTGGTCGGACTGTTTATGCTATCCAACATCCAAAAACAACTCGGAAAGCAAGTCGGACTATACAGAGACGACGGCCTCGCCGCGCTAAACAACAATCCAAGAACCATCGAAAACAAGAAAAAAGAACTATGCCAACTCTTCCAAAACCAAAACTTTAAAATCACCATCAAAGCAAACAAAAAGGTAGTGAACTACTTAGACAATAAACAGAGATTATCTAATCTGTCACATAATGAAAGAGTATTCAACAACGCAGCAGCAGAATACCAAGAGGCGTTGCAAAAAAGTGGTTACAGCTACAAACTACAATACAACCCAGATAACAACATGAACAAAAACAAAAAAAGCAGGAAAAGGAAAATCACATGGTACAACCCTCCATATGATGGACGAGTAAAAACAAACGTAGGGAAAGAATTTTTCAAAAATCCTGACAGCATCATTCCCAAAAGAACACAAATTGTCCAAAATATTTAAACAAGAACACCATCAAACTATCATATTCATGCATGCCTAACCTTAAAAATATAATTGATTCATCCAACAAAATGAAAAGCAACACAGCAAAGAAGGGTGAAGAAAGGAAATCCTGCAATTGCACTAAAAAAAGAACAGTGTCCCTTAAGCAACAAATGCCTCTATAACAACATTGTATACCAAGCCACTGTGACATCAGAAAATGAAAAAAGAAACATACATAGGGATCACTGAAAATCACTTCAAAACCAGATATGCAAACCATAAACAGTCATTCAACAAAGTAAAATACAAAAACCAAACAGAACTGAGCAAAATATATTTGAGACTTAAAACACAAAAAAATAAACTATAACATATCCTGGAAAATCATAAAAAGGGCATCACCATACAATAACATTTTTCAAAAAGATGCAACCTATGTTCAACAGAAAAATGGTTAATACTATGCAAACCATACTTAGCAACCCTAAATACTAAAGTAGAAATAGTAAACAACTGCAGGCACAAATGGAAATCGTTGTCAGCAAACGCACCCTGAACTGTAAACAACCTGAAAACCGAACACACACGTGCAGCCAATCCGCACGTGCAAACAGTGACAGCGCTCGAAACAGATCTGTTGATTTTGAAACTTCCTTTTACCGTAATATTTTTTAACAAATATATATATATGTTCGTTCTGAGGAAAAAAAAAACGAGGTAAGATAGGGGTTGTGCGTGTGTGTGTGTGTGTGTGTGTGTGTGTGTGTGTGTGTGTGTGTGTGTGTGTGTGTTCTGAGAGAGAGAGAGAGAGAGAGAGAGAGAGAGAGAGAGAGATGTTTGATTTTCAGTACAGTTAGGATGTAATTTGTTTCATGATTACAATTTCTGATTTCATAATTTTACCTATAAATGTTAAATGTCTCCCTGTTAATTTTCTTTTATGATTCTTATGTCATTCAGATGTTATTTGTATTATTTTCGTTTCTCATTAATTTATTAATTTTTTTTTTAAATGTCAGTACAACACTATGTTAATCTGACAGTAAATGGTTTCAGTCAGTCAGTCGGTCAGTGTGTGTGTGTGTGTGTGTGTGTGTGTGAAGAGGGGCAAGGGGAGGTGAAGTGGAGAAAGTGAAAGAGACAGGAGGGAAGTGCAATCGGTCTGCGTGCACTACAGCTGACTTGTAAGTCGCCCTTTTCACTGTCAAAAAGTGGTTGCCTAGGCCCAGCGGACAAGCGGAGAGAGCACTTCGGCTCATCCGCCACAAGGTTTGATTGTCCCGGACAATCGCACGGGTGGGTACATCGAAGCCTAGGTCGTTCCCACCCTTTTCCCTCCCCTTTCTCACTACTCCCTCTCATCTCCTACATTCTGCACTTTATTTTTACCCTATCCATACCTATCTTCTCTCTCCTTTTCGTGGTAATGGTGCGTATTTTGAAGAGAACGGTTTCGGTTTACAGCTTCTTATTTTCGCAATGCGAGCTTTGCCAGTCGGCTAAGAGTAATTTTAGAAAAAAAAAAAAAATGAGATAAACCGAAAAATTGCTCCACTCATGGGTGCTGTGAGGCTTTAGAATTTCATCGTACTAATTGAACGTTCTATTGGTTTCCGGGGTATGTTGGGCACCGTAAAAGCTACAAGCTTCGAAAGCTGAAGACATGCGCGTTGTCTGTGAAAACAGTGATGTTCATTCTGATAACAAACATTATTACCTTTTTTCACATGAAACAGTGGTTAAGGTTGATATTGTTGTTTTAAACCTTTCACGTTTTGGTGATTTCTGGCCAGATAAGCAGTCAAACATAATTGCCATGAAAATGTTTATTACGCAGGACTGTCTTCCTTTGAACTAGGTCGCTACGAGGACAACAACCTTTTCACCTCTAAAGGAAAGGAAACTAACTGTAAAGCTACAGACATTCTCCCTCCATCCCCCCCCCCCCCCCCGCTCCCGCTCATTACTCACTGCCTAAACAGAAAGACTGCGTATTGATTGACACAGATAGAGAGAGAGTGGTTACATTTTGTAACCAATGATAGCAATAGGCTTGCCTGTGTATCGCGACATCTTCACACCATTCAGGACTAGCGAACTCGATAAAACTTTTGATACGCCAGTGCCATAGTCATATCAGCCAAACACTTGCACAAGCATCGGCCAACACTGCGCTCTATTTGGTCCAGTGATGTAACTCACTCCTGTGTCAATCAAAATAATTGTCTGTTCAGCCAGTGGGCACTTTAAAGGACATGATGCATGTGTAAGTGAAAAAAAAAAAAAGAAGAGAGAAAAGGCAGACTGTCTTGTTATCATTAGTATATGAACCGGAGGTTTAGTTCATTTTATGGCCAGGCTGGCTCAGCTGGTTCCAGCAACAAATTCGCTGTCACGTGCCGCGAATTCGAATGACGCTGGCATCCGACATAAAAACTGCCATTTTCGCTGCTCATCTGGATGTCGTCGTTCTAGTGGTATAGTGTAGTGCAAGGTAGGCCCCCTTCCTCAAGCCTGCCAGGCTGGTTATTCCCGTTTGCCATAATACCGTAGGCATAGACTTGGGAGCGTGGACATTATACCTGAATATTAATATAATCTCATTTTGTTGATGGACATGACCTTTTCTTTGGGTTCGTGTTTGGTTACAAATTAAAGCACCACAGTAAATAGACATGATAGTTTCACTCCTGTTGGAGGATTCAATGTTATCGTTCGTTTTTTTCTTTCTTTCTTTGTTTAATTTCATTTTTATTTTTCGTTTGTTTAATGTTCACTGGTTGCAAAGTGAGACGACTGCAGGCAGAAATCTAAACAAATCTCGAATAAATGTTAGCGAACCGCCAAGAGAAACGTGGACAAACGAGTCACAAGACAAAACACGACGCGTTTCGACCTCTTAGGTCTTCATCAGGCAAGAGACAAACAAAAAGGACAACGAAAATGAACGAATTTGTTACTTAGCTTAGATCTCCTCACTCTTCAGCGCAAGGTAGGCAGGCGCGTTGAATCACTGATTAAATCACTGACTGAATCACTGATTTTTACAAAAACATTTTCAGAAACGGTTTTTCCTCAAAAAAAAAAAAGGCATTAGCGCATTTGTCTACTGTATATTTGGTAACAGTGTGACTCCAGAATATCGATGCGGAATAGTTTATTATCTCAGTGATCCTCCTACACTACTCTTTTTATGCCGTGGTTTTTTTTTTTCTTTTTTTTTTTTTCAACAGTGCCCTGGATAGCTTTTGCAATTGCGGACAATGCTTTGAAAGCGAGGTTAATCCGCACGGTGCCCGCGGCGCTCAGTAGCCCAATAGTGTGCAAGCGGCCTGTAGGTTTCGCTGCTTCATCAGATGAAAAGATCGCGCGGTTTCCTGGCCACTGACGCTTTGAACTTCCCTGACAACCGGCGGACTGTGTTGATAAAAGGCACAGAAGAGCAAATCCCGACTGTCTGTCTATCTGTCTCACACACACACATAGACACACACACACACACACACACACACACACACACACACACACACACATGCACACACGCACACGCACACACAGACACACGCACACACACACACACACGCACGCACGCACGCACACACGGACTCAAATGCACGTGTGGGCACACGAGCACGCAATACGGCCGACATATGCACTGAACCATACACACATCGCGCACGCATGAATAAGCACATACATACCCATGTATTCGCATGCATAGTGCCACTTCCTCCCCCTCTACCCCCCCCCCCCCCCTCCCGATTTTCGCCCCCCACTCCACACCACACATAAACACCATACAGGCGCACACAGACGGACGAGCCGATGAAAACAAACTCGGCCATCTCCCGCCCACAGTTCTTTTTTTTTTTTTTTTTTTTTTTAAACAAGGGCCTGAAGTGAACACGGGGGTTGATTTGTTCACCCTTCAATCAATAATGCATGTACTGGAGGCCAAGGAGGGTATAAAATCGATGTCGGCGAGCTACTGGTGCTTCCATCAGCTTTGAACAATGACAGCCAGGAAACCAACGGTGGCCGTCAGAAAGCTGACATACCTGTGCTACCGTTCAGTGCGTGACAATCGTAGCGAAGGACCAGAAGAAGGACGAAGATGAATTAAATCAACAGAAAGAAAAGGAAAAGAAAACAAAGGAAAAGGAAGGGGGAATATGTATGTAAATGGATGTGGGGGAGAGGGGTAAGAAGTGGTAGGCACGGACGTGTGGTATGTGAGATTGGTGTGTGTGGGGGTGGTGGTGGTGGTGGTAGGACTACATGTATGTATTAAAATATAGTCGAGGCACAAAAAAAAAGGGGCGAAAAGGAACGCAAAAAGGCAAAGGAAGAACTGATTCACAAAGATGAGGGCAGGAGACAGGCGGAAAGAAAAAGACATACAAACGCGCGTTACAAGAATACTGATTTTTTTTTTAAACGTTTCTTTAATGAACAGATGTGTACATAAACAACTTACTGAACTGGAGCAACAATACCTGATATTTCACACCATCGAGCAACAGCAATTGATTTAACACTTATATCTCCTGCTATAGCTCCAAGCTGTGAGTGGTCTACCTTCAAAGATCCTCTTGGTAGTGATCATTTGCCAATAATTATTACCATTAAGGGTAAACAATCTGTTCAAAACTGCGATAAAGAAAACCAAAATATAATTATAATAAAGCTGTTTGGGATAAATTTGAAAACATACTCTCTACTTACAATTGTGAAGAGATATTGTCTGATAACATTGACGCAAGCTACTACGCGAATTTTGTTGATATTGTTTTTACATGCAGCTGATCTATCAATACCAAGGTGCAATACTGACGCATCAAACAAATATGCAGGTAATGTATGGTGGAATGCTACTTGTGAAGAAGCAAGAGAAAAAAAAGATGCAGGCCTATAAAAATATATTTAAAAGATAAGAAAGATCCTGACAAAATTGCTGAAAAGAACAGAGCAAAAAAAATCATAGTAACAGAGTGATCGAAAAGGTCAAGGAGCAATATTGGTCAAATTTCCTTGAAAGTGAAGTACATGACCACAAAGATCTTCAGAAAACATGGAAAAATTTGAAAGACATAAAAAAAAAAATGGAATCAGTCTTCCTGAATATCCCATAACATTAGAAAATAATGAGTTTCCATCAAAATTTGAAAAGGGCCTGCAAAAAATAGCAACAGGGAGGGCCTGACAGAAAAACAAAAGATATTCAGAGAGAAAATGGAGGATAAGGAAACGCATGAAAAAAAGTCCCATTAACAGTCACTACACAAACGCTCCCCTTACATTTCAAGAAGTAAAGGATGCAATTTTCTCTATTGGTTCGAAAAGAAAATCAGTGGGACCAGATGCGATTTCCAATGAAATGATAAAGCATTTGCCAGTTAATTTCACAATGTTTCTGAAGTTATTTTTTTCAGAAATGTTGGTCTGAAGGGCTTCAACCATCTTTGTGGAAAAAATCGATTGTAACCCCTATCCCTAAAGAGGGCAAGTCAAAATCAGACAAGAACAACTACAGGCCAATTGCTCTCACTTCACACGTGGGAAAACTTATGGAAAAGATTATTCTAAAAAGACTTGAACATTATTGTGAAAAAAATTGTATAATACCAATATACACAGGCTGGGCTTTAGAAAGGGTAGATCTACAGTTGACCATCTTGTAAAAATTACAACACAGGTAAAACACAATTCGCACGTAGGAAAAATGTACTTGCCACGTTTTTTTGATATTAGAAAGGCATATGACCAAGTCTGGCACTCAAAAACTTCTGAACAATTGAAGTTAATAGGTCTCTCGGGGTGTATGTACAATTACTTAAAAACCTTTTTAAGTGATAGAACAATACAGACGAAGGTAGGAAATGTATATTCTAATGAAAGACATATCCAGATGGGAATCCCGCAAGGTGCTGTGATAGCTCCTATCCTGTTCAATATTTTGATCCATGATCTTCCTAAATCATTATCAAAAAATGTTGAACTAGTGCAATATGCGGATGATATCTGTATATGGATGAAAGTTACTTTAAAACGTCACACACCAGTTAGATCAATCAACTATATCAAAAAGATATATCAAAATGAACTAGATAAAATTAGTAGGTACATGACTGAAAATGGACTGGCCCTTTCAGCTGAAAAATCGCATATGGTTCTGTTCAATACTGGTTATGATCCTAATCCTCTGCCTTCATTTCAAATAGATGGATTGTGCCTTGAATATAAAAAAGTCGTAAATTTTTTTAGGAGTAAATTTAACTTCTAAATTGAGCTGGAATTATCACATACAAACTATTCTAACAAAAGCTAAGAAAAAACTTTTAAATTTTTTGAAAATGGTGAGTCAACAGTCATGGGGTAAAGACAGTAAAGTATTAACACATTTAGCTACTGCGCTTGTACGATCAAAATTATCCTATGCCCAGGAGACATTTTTTTCAGCCCCAAAATGTTTAATTAAAAAGTTGCAGAGTATTGATAGTAAAGCTTACAAGATAGCTCTTGGCGTCCCGGTTCATGCATCAACTTTAAGAACTTATATGGAGATCGGAATATTGCCTTTTGAAGAAAATATGAAACTTGCATGTGCAAAATATATTTTTTAAGAAGTCATACACTACAAAATCTTAATACCAGTGAAACTGAATTAAAATCAGAAATAAATTTTCCTAAACGGGCACAAAAAATCGATTCTCTAAAATCGATAGCCTCATACACATCTGACTTATTTACAAAAGCAGGCACTGCACCTGAAAAACGTAGCTCCTCGGGTGTCTTTTAGCACTATCCCGGAATGGGAACTTAGTAGAGCAAATTATGACATAGACCATACAAGTTTTTTAAAAAAAGTGATGGACCCTTGCTGCCAACGTATGTTAAGTCACATATAAATGAAACTTATATAAATCATCTTAAAATTTATACAGATGGTTCTGTACTAGACAATCATTTGTCTGTTCAGCATTCATAATTCCATCCTTAAAAATAGAGAAAGGTTACCACC
>JADBJO010000450.1:510000-517500 GCA_016801955.1 Conus betulinus
CTCATCTAACGGGAGGGCGAACGAGGAAGAAGAATACTTCGAAAGAAAATGCACTGTTTCCAAGAGAATGCAAATGAAGCGAAACATCCAATTGCAGTGTAACCATCAGAGAATGAGCTAAACGGTGTAGGTGCACATTCCCTCCCCACCTCCCACCCCCTATCTTTATTTTCATTCCAGCTTACACCCTCTTAGCACTTGAGATGTCCCAAATGTAAAGAGAGCTCACGTGCCAACTACACTGATGCCAGATTTTTAATCACAATGAATGAAAATGAAAAGGTACAAAACCCAGTTTTAACATCCAGATAGCAAATCGTCGTCGAACTGATGTCTGAACACGTATCGAAAAAAATGGTGCACTTGCAGTACTTGGCCGAATTGTCATGCACGATAGAGAACCCCAAACCGCTTTTGAACATCACTACAGCACTGCGATTTAGGGGGGGTGATGCGATGGAAGTTGATACTGATCTGTGCCTTACGATTTGGGATATGAACGGAAAAAACTTAGTGGCGTAGACAAATACTGAAACATAGGGTAGGGCAGCTTTTTTAACGTACAAGCATAGATAACGATGTGAATGCTGAACTTTGAACAACTTACACGTCGGGTGTGAAGCTAGCAGGACTCTCTCACCAGTCATGGTTAGATTTAGTAGGAAGTGTCTCAGCAGCTGTTGGCTACCAA
This sequence comes from Conus betulinus, assembly GCA_016801955.1. Classification (NCBI taxonomy): domain Eukaryota; kingdom Metazoa; phylum Mollusca; class Gastropoda; order Neogastropoda; family Conidae; genus Conus; species Conus betulinus. The sequence goes on from JADBJO010000450.1 coordinate 510,692, forward strand.
GGTTCTGTATTTCGCGTACGAATTTGTAGAAACAGAACTTTCGTTTGTAGTTTCGGTTTTTGAGATCTCAAGAATGCAGGTCGCTAGCTCCAACTTTCTTTGCTCGTTTTGCACCCTTCTCTTGCAGAAATACGGTACAGATTAGAATCGTTTAGTGTTGGACCTTGGTGTACAGAGACAACCAGAGTAACACACACACACACACACACACACACACACACACACACACACACACACACACACACTCTCACACACACACTGAGATTTCTTCTTTGTTTATGTAATGAACACACCGCGCTAAATGCATTGCGTGCAAAAAAAAAAAAAAAAAAAAAAAAAAAAACTCTCCCCAGGACCGGTCCGGCGTATGAGAGGGGTCGGGGGGAGGGGGGGGGGGGAGGTTTCCATAGGAAGACGGCCTGGGGGTCTTCCTCCAGTGAAGGAAATGGGGCAGCGTGCCCAAAAGGCAGTTTTAACCAGAGAGGAAGAGAATGGGACTTGAGGTGTGTGGGGGGGGGGGGGAGAGGGATGGGAGTGGTTCAGAAACCCCGAACACCCCCACCTCTTGTTTGGCTGTGTCCCCTCCCTGTATACCTGTCCGCCTATTTCTGTCTGTCTGTCAGCCTTTCCTTGTTTCTGTTCATCTTCCGTAATTTAGTCTGCTCCGCACTGCATTATCTTAATATGCTGAGACTACTCTCTCATATCATATTAATGTTTTTGGCACTTTTACGTTGACTTGTCAGATTAGGTGAAGGATGTGTGCGTGACAAATTCAGGGTCTTAGACCAGGTTTCATCTGAAATTCTCCATCCTTTGGTGTAAAGAATGACCAATGATTGACTGACACATACATACGTTGATGGATTGGATTGATTTAGGCCAACTTATTTTTTTGTATTCTTGCTTGATTACTGGTGTAATAATAATCATTTATTCGATATCATTATCTCAAAAAAAAAAAAAAAAAAAAAAAACACACACACACACCCAACAGAGCACCTGTTGTCCCCCCTCCGTGATCGGCTGGGTTATGACCATCATGAAATGGACATTTCAAGAGGTTCTGAGAACGGACACTTTGAAGCGGAGAAGTGAGAAGAACTGATGGACGTTGATTTTGTCTCTCTCTTCTTCTTCATCCCTCCCAACGTCAGCTGGCTCGGTGATTTTGTTGTTGTCGTGGTTTTGTTTAGTTTTTATGTTTGCTTGTTTTTTTCCCCAGCAGCCATCTTTACCCACATTTAGAATTTGAATTTGTATTTGTTGTATAAATTATCGACGTCTGCGCGCAAACGCGCGCGCGCGCGCGCGTGTGTGTATGTGTGTGTATGTGTTTGTGTTTGTGTGTGTATGCGTGCGAGCGTGTGTATGCGTGTGTGTGTGTGTGTGTGTGTGTGTGTGTGTGTGTGTGTGTGTGTGTGTGTGTGTGTGTGTGCGCGCGCGCGCGCGCGCGCGTATGTATTTCTTTATTTACATATTGACATTATTGATTCATTCTGCTCTAAGTGCTGTTATGGACATAAGACAAAAGACAACTTTCACACGGGATAAAAGGTGTTAGTGGTTGGGGGAAAGAGAGAGAGATAAATGAAAATGGTTTATTTACATGCATAGGCCATAGTCCCAATATGAAGAGAGAGAGAGAGAGAGAGAGAGAGAGAGAGAGAGAGAGAGAGAGAGAGAGAGAGGGGTGGGGATGGACATGGGATGCGTTGAGGGTGTGGGATTGTTGTGAATATTGGATTTCACTTGTCTGACTCGGCATTAATCAAGAGTTCACGAAAAAGCATGTCAGCACGAATGATGAGTTTGTGCTTGCATATCAATCGATTTCTGGATGGTACAATTGTTTCTCTTTCATCCTCTCTTTTTCCCCTCCCCTTTGTTCTCATTATGTATCACCACATTCATCTCAACCTTCCAACCCATCGCTCTTTTTCACACACACACACACACACACACACACACACACACACACACACACACACACACACACACACACATACCACACACACACACACACACACACACACACACTCACACACACACACACACACACACACACACACACACACACACACACACACACACACACACACACACACACACACACACACACACACACACACACACACACACACACTAACGCGCGCACATAAACATACACTCGCACGCGTACGTACGCACCTACGCACACAGACACAGTGTGTGTGTGTGTGTGTGTGTGTGTGTGTGTGTGTGTGTGTGTGTGTGTTCTTCAATTGAATGTCTATACACATAGTGATTTTAGACAACCGAAAAAAATAAATAAATAAACAAGTTAGTACAGGAGGAAGGGAGAGGAGGGGGGTGGGGGTGGATAGACGGGGGATGGGGAAGGCCCGTTAGTCAGAAGGCTTATTGTCAGAAGGCCCGTTAGTCAGAAGGCCCACTAGTCAGAAGGCCCGTTAGTCAGAAGGCCCGTTAGTCAGAAAATCAGTTGTCATTCAGTTGCATGAATGTAGGGATTACTGCTGATAGGCTAAAAATGATGATCACAGAATTTCTATCTGACCTACAGTAACTGCCCTACGGTGTTGTTTGTCAAATATTCATACAAACTGGATTTCCGTTTTTCATGTTTCCTACATTTTTAAGCCCTACATTAACATGTAGGGAATGGGGGATGCCATATTGTCAGAAGGCCCGTTAGTCAGAAGGCCCACTAGTCAGAAGGTCAGAAGCCCGTAATGGGCCTTCTGACTAATGGGCCTTCTGACTAATGGGCCTTCTGACAAAAAGGTAGGCACCTGATAGACAGGCAACTGAAGGAGATAAAGAGATAGAGAAACAGTGAGATAGAAAAAAGATGAAGAAGTATAAACGGAAAAGGGAAAAAGAGAAAAGGGGGATTAGAATGGGAATCGGAAGAAAAAAAATGTTAACATGAATAGCAATTGCAGCCTATAACATAACTAGAATAACATTTTTAGAAATCAGATGAACGCTAAAGGTAACACGATAATAACATTTAAGCGTGAAAATAGAATTATTAAAGGAATCTGAAAATGGTACTATGAACAAGTCCTAAAACAATGTCACAAATCAAAAGGGGATTTACTAAAACCTTCTTCAGGGGACTTTTCCGAAAAAGTAGGCAGATAAGTTTTCATTTTTCTACAGTGGAAAAGTATATGTTCATTAGAAATTTTCCCACCACAAACGCATGTGATGTTGGAAGTGAATTTGGTCCTAAAAGCATTAAGTTTGAATCTATATGCAAGGGAAGAGTGTGTGTGTGTGTGTGTGTGTGTGTGTGTGTGTGTGTGTGTGTGTGTGTGTGTGTTGTGTGAGAGAGAGAATGTGATATTAGAGAGAGGCCTTTTCAGATCTGTCTGCTCTCTATCAACAGAGAAGTCTTTCAGGAGTCTTTCCGGATCTATCTATCAGTCTCTCGATCTATCCATCTATCTGTCCGTCTGTCTGTCTGTCCGTCTGTGTGTCTATCGTCTATCTATCAGTCTGTCGATCTATCTATCTGTCTGTCTGTCCGTCCGTCTGTCTGTCCGTCTGTGTGTCTGTCTATATCTGAAAAGGCCTCTGATTACTTTACTATTATCAGATATGAGGTCCGCCATGTTTTGTGCTGCTTTGTTTTTGTTTTTTTTTTGTTTTGTTTTGTTTCCATTTTTCTTTCTCTTTTGATTGATGTACGTTCGGTCAGCTGGATAATTGATTTGTTATTCTCTCCACAGGTCTGTTTACCGACAACGTCACAGCTCTGCTTCTCTCTCTCTCTGTCCCTCTCTCTCTGTCTCTGTCTCTCTGTCCCTCTTTCTCTCTGTGTTCTCTGTCTCTCTGTCCCTGTCTCTCTCTCTGTTTCTCTGTCTGTCTGTCTGTCTCTCCCTCTCTGTCTCTCTCTGTCTCTCTGTCCCTCTCTCTCCCTGCCTCTGTCTCTCTCTCCCCGTCTCTCTGTCTCTGTCTCTCTGTCCCCCCCCCCCCTCTCTCTGTCTCAGTGTCTCTGTCCTCTCTCTCTCTGTCTCTGTCTCTCTCCCTCTCTCTCTCTCACTGTCTCTGTCTCTCTCTCTCTTTGTTTCTCTTTCTGTCTGTCTGTCTGTCTGTCTGTCTGTCTGTCCCACTCTGTCTCTGTCTCTCTGTCCCTCTCTCTCTGTCTCTGTCTCTCTGTCCCTCTTTTTATCTCTGTCTCTCTCTCTGTCCGTCTCTCTGTCTGTCTCTCTCACCCTCTCTGTCTCTGTCTCTCTTTCTTCTGTTTCTCTCCCTCGATCCGTTTCTCGCTCCCTGCTCACCCCTTTCCCCGTCTTCCTCCCCTCCCCCCTCTTTTTTCTGTCCTCCTCCCCCTCCCCTCCCCCCCCCCCCCCCCCCCCCCCCCTCTCTCTCTCTCTCTGTCTGCCAGCAGCCGCCGTCTTGTATTCTTCCCTAACGTTTTTCATTTTATTCTTCTGTGTTGACGTCAGATGAGCTTCAGTGAAACGTGTGAAGATTGACATAAGCGTGTGAGAGGCTGACTGGCTATGGATGCACGTGTTCCTGTCACCCTATCTGCCAGTCAATGTTTGCCTTTCACTTGATTTGTGAGGTTGTTTGACTCCGCTCGTGCTGTCTAATTCTGATTGCTTTAACCGCGCGATGGATCGACTGATTTCTGATTCGTTACGTTCCCCTGGCAAGGTTTGTTCATCACTGTTGCACACCCAGCGAGCGGCAGGTTTTATAAACATTTTTCTTTTTTCTCGTTGATGACCTGACTGATATTTATGCGCGAAACACTTGTGGTCAGCACTGTCGTTCACTGGTTGTATACACGTGCGCACGCATCCCTTTCTCCAGCCACCTCCCCTCTCCACTCCATGCGCGTCTACCCCTTCCCCACGTCTCTCTCTTCTCCCTCCAGCCCCCTTCCTCCGCCCATGCTGCCTGTCCCTCCAGTCCGGGTATGTTGTTAGTTCTTGTGCATTATCGACAGCAGTTGTAAACACTATCAACTACATTTTTTTTAATGTCACTTAGTAAGCTGAAACGGTAGTGTCGGACATCTCTACTTTTTGTTCTGTATACCATTGGTATGGATATGCATAGTTGTGCATAATTTCGACGCCTTTCCATTTATTTTCCTTGTTATGCTTCCCTAATAGTGACCAGTCATTTTTTGCATGGAGGTTGATTTTTTCTGGCACACACACACAGAGCAAGAGTCCAGACTTTCGATACAAATTCGAAGAATGTAATGCTTACATACTCTCCAACCGTTCAGACATCTCTGTAAAATGGCTGTCATGCAAAACTGTTACTCTCTGGTTCTTAAATATGTTTTGTTATTTGTTTTTGTTATGTATAAACCGTGTGATGAAAGCAATATTCGATAGGTCATTCTGTTTATATGACAACTGAAATATTGAGCAGTCCTTTTGTTGTTCGTATTGCTCTCTCTCTCTCTCTCTCTCTCTCTCTCTCTCTCTCTCTCTCTCTCTCTCTCTCTCTCTCTCTGTCTCTCTGTTTTCGTAACGGGCCCTCCCTCTGATGTTGCACGAGGCCAATGATGTGAACAGCATTTTCATACACGCCCATGTTTGCCGTCATTACCATTTACACCGCATAGGCATGCATTGCATCATTGCCCTCTAGAACGACTCGTTGGACTGAGGGCAGTTCAGCCAGAGAGAGAGAGAGAGAGGGAGAGAGAGAGAGAGAGAGAGAGGAGAGAGAGAGAGAGAGAGAGAGAGAGAGAGAAGAGAGAGAGAGAGAGAGAGAGAGAGAGAGAGAGAGAGAGAGAGATGTTTTAAACAAAAAAAACAAAACAAAAAACAAAAAAAAAAAAAAAAAAAAAAAAAAAAAGAAAGACATGAAACAGCGCGCTTGTAATGCAGACAGTCGACATCCCGATCGTCGTCCTAGCGTGCGTTTCAAATCAAATGTTCTGCATCCCACGTCTATTTAACTGACCCCCACAACTGACAAAATGTGTAACTCCGCAGTGGAAACGCAGTGGGCGTTATCTTCCCCTGATTTTTTTTTTTTTTTAATTTACGAAGCAGGTCCATTAATTCGTCACTGGAGAAGTGCGTAGACCTACACAATGAACAGCTTTCAGTTAATTCTGAAGTTCTGTCCTTTCCAACACGAATTTCAATTTTGATTGACAAACTTCGCATACACTGATGGGAAACAAAACACTTGCAACCTGTAGCATTCTCTGCCTGTCCAATTTGTAGGTGATCATAATCTTTTCCCAGTGTTCATGATCAGACTCCTTAGATGAGAGAAAAAATGAGTTTGTGATGAAGGCTGCACACTGATCGGTAATAGTGCGAACTAGGAGAACGATCTAGAATTGCGTACAGGAAAGCGCAGACCTCTATAAAAGTCGAACAGATAGTTGTTGATCCATCCTGTGAGTCAGTTTATCCATGAAAGCAAAATTCATTTTTCACTAGGGGGAATAATTTTCGGTACGGACTGAAAGAGTTACTTCCGAAAAATTTTTTTTTGTAACGAGACACGAAGATATGAGATATCAACGTTTACGTCTCTACAAAGTGTTTCTCTTGCATGAGAATGTATTAATTCATTGGAAGTTATCTTATTTTCGTAACGGTAACTTCACGGTGTTCAAGTGTAGTGGAAAATTTGTAAATGATCTTGCCGAGCAGAGTTTGGATCCGCCTTTTGATCTGTATCGGCTGCCCAGATTCTTACCAAAACTTATTAGAGGCGGCCTTGGGCGACCTTCCATCTTTCCCACAAGGTTTGGCTGAACTGAGTTCAGTTGTTTGTGTGCTGTCGTACTGACAGACAAAGGAACGGATGGA
>JADBJO010000450.1:522500-547500 GCA_016801955.1 Conus betulinus
TACACGAATGCTCAGAGAGAAGACAGAAAATGCTCAGAGTGTGTTGTGGTCGACGATAAAATTTGCTTTCTGGACAACTGCTTTTAATACAAACTGCTACGCATGAAGCTAAAAGAACAGCCATCGAAAGATTTGGCTAAACTCGCACTTGCAACAACAGTGCCTAAGTGAACTGCTAGGCAATGGTGACCTACGAATTCATGTAGCAAAATATGTTCATGGTTGCATGAATTTGAAAAAAAAAAGAAAAAAAAAAAAAAACAAAAAACAAACAAACCCAAATGGACTCTATATGGACCCACACGAATTATGATCTATCCAATTAATTATGATTTCTCATAATGCCATTCTGTGTCTATAGGCCCTTAAGGGTTCTCATGACAAAATCAGAGTCTGAGTGTTGATGGCCATTATAGTGTTAGCAACTTAGAATCAAGTTCTGTGAATAACTTTAAACGCATTCTGCACATCCCAAAAGCATTTAGGAAATTTTCCACGCTGGGCTGTCGCCAAACTTATCGCTCTCTGTCACTGAGCAGCTGGTCATGTGATGAATGGGCACTGAAGAGCTCAAGACCGCTGAGGCCAGTTATGAGTCCTAATGTTTCGGTTATGCTAACAACCATCAAATGGCAACCCTCTCCCTCTCTCTCTCTCTCTCTCTCTCTCTCTCTCTCTCTCTCTCTCACCGTTCACCTTCGCTTCTCATAAATGATCGCTCTTTTTACCTGACCGCATCAATACCGCGATCGATATCAGTCCTACATCGCAGCACTTCAGACAGAGATGGAGCTGGAGAAACATGACTTAATCCAATGGTGGTGATGGAAGTGGTGCTAATGGTGTGTGTGCAGGTGTGGGTATGAGAGAGAGAGAGGAAGGGAGAGAGAGAGAGAGAAAGAGAGAGAGAGTCCTGTATTACATTGAATATGATTGGCAGCGCTTTTTTAAAATTTCGCTATTATTCCACACACTTGTTGATGGGCAGTTTGTATTGAAAACTTTGTCCCGTTAAGTTTTGTTGTTTATAGTCATAATTTTTCATATATATATATATATATATATATATATATTCATTTATTTATTTATTTCATCTATTCATTTTTTTGCAAACCAAAACAGAGAAGACGAGAAAAGAAAGGACTATTAACAAATAAATCTAAGAAAAGACATGAAAAAAAAGGGGAGGGGGTGGTGGTGGTGGGGGGGGGGGGGGGGGGGGGGGGGCCCGGAAGGATGACTGAAAGAAAGAAAGGAGGAAAGAAAAATGAATGTAAAGAAGGAAAGAAAAAGAGGGTGTGCAGCAGATGAAATAAAGGAAATTAAGAAGGGACGAAGGCTTGAAGAAAGAATCGAAAAAAGGATGAACGAAAGAAAATGAGAATGAGTGAAGGAAAGCTAAAAATATGGAAAAGAAGGAAAGATTGAAAGAAGGGTTGAAAAAAAAATCAAGGAACAAAAAAAGAAACGAGGCAAATGGTGAAAGGAGAGAAGGAGGAAGGGGAAAAAAGTCGACGATACCCTTCATGACGTCTTTCCTACGCATTTAACCGGCCGAAGTCATGACGCCGAAATCCCTCGAGCGATGACGTCGATGGCTTCGATCGTCTTGCGTGTCTGGCCGTTTCCGAAACGCTAAGACCCATCGACTTTTTCACCTGCCTCGCCCGGACGCTCTGTGGGATCTGGTATGCCCGGTCCGTCTCTTGACCTCGCGGTCTTGTCGACGAGGGCTCTATTCTCACGTGCCGTCTAGCACAGCCATTCCCCTCCCACTCCCCCCCCCCCCCCCCCCCCCACACACACACACACACATTCAACTCGGAGCGCACGCCGGTGTTTGGCTGGCTTTTGTTGTCAAAGTCGATTCTGGCTGTTAGGTGCCAGTGGAGTGTTTGAGTGCCTGTGTTTGCGTTGTGTGTTTGTGGAAAGGTGCCGAGAACCCTGCAGGGATACACAAGAAGGTGGGGTGAGACAGTTCTTCGGGAGGGTTGGTTGGTCGATGGGAGGTTGTTGGGGTTAAGATAACTGGAGAAATTAGTTATGGATGAGGGCACTGCGGGGTCTTTTGTTTTGTTTTTATTTATCTTGATTTTCTTTTCTTTTTTTTTTTTTTTTTTTTTTTGATAGTTGAGAGATTCGGTTCCCAGGTCAGAGAGACATGACTTGTTTTTCTGTCTGTCGGTCCGTCAGTAGGTCTGTTTCTCTCTTCTGTTGTTTGTCTGTAAGTCTCTGTCTTTGTCTGTCTCTCTCTATATATATATGATTAACGTTAACAGACAATAACCGAATCAGTCATACCAATCATTCAACTGTGATAAAAAAAAATAGATAACTGAAAGGTGTCTCTCTCTCTCTCTCTCTCTCTCTCTCTCTCTCTGTATTTCTCTCTGCCTCTGTCTCTGTCTCTCTGTCTCTGTCTCTCTCTGTCTGTCTGTCTGTCTGTCTGTCTCTCTCTCTCTCTCTCTCTCTCTCTCTCTCTCTCTCTGTCTCTCCAGAACGTTGAGTGTTCGTTTATTTGTGAAAAAAAAAAGTTTACATATTCTGTCTGTCTCTCCCTCCCTGCCTCCCTCTCTCACGCATTTCATTATTTTTTTTGGCACGTTTGAGTTTTGTTTCCATCTGTAAAAATATCTGTAATGAAGCCAAAGGTGTAATATCATACATTTTGAAAAGATTGCCCTCGCTAAACAATAGTTCACTAATGTTTTTTTTCTCTAGAAAATATTTGAATCAGAAGTAAAAGCAGTTATGCAGTATGGCTTTGGAAACCACGTTTGGTCAGATTGTCTGCAAGGCATGTTGGTGTCTGGAATTTATCACTGTTCTCACTGTTCTTGCAGAAAGCGATGGAGTTTTGAAAAATTGTGACTTCAGTCGTTGTGCTTTGGGCCAACTTTTTACCTTTTAAATATACTCCCTCCACATCCTTCCGTTTCAATCGGATATTTGTGGATTCCAACGACCCCCACCCCCCCTTCTCCTCTTGCGATGGTGTGTGTGTGTGTGTGTGTGTGTGTGTGTGTGTGTGTGTGTGCGTGCGCGTGCATGCGTGCGTGCGTGCGTGCGTGCGTGTGTGTGTGTGTGTGTGTGTGTGTGTGTGTGTGTGTGTGTGTGTGTTGTGGTGCATTTGTGTTTGTATCTCTTTTTCTGTTTGTATGTGTAAGAAAGTATGAGAAAGTCTGTCCTTCTATTTACTGTCTATTAATTTAATGAGCATTATAAGGAGAGTCAGAAAAAAAGACAGAAAAAAGAATATGGAAAACCTCACTAACAAATTTAACTTAAACGAGGAACAACAAATAAAGTTATTTGAAAAGCAAAAAAAAAAAAAAAAAAAAAAAAAAAAAAAAAAAATGAAAAAAAAAAAAAAAAAGAAAAGGAGGAAAGAATGCAAGTTGGAAAGCAGGAGGAACGGGATAGGGGAGGCGTTCCATTAAACATGCCCCCCCCTCCCCCCCCCCCCCCCCCCACCCCCCACCCCCTCCAAAAAGACTTAAGTTAATGATAAAAGATGTCACATAGTGATAAATGACTACTTAAAACTTCATCTCTCTGAGTCTTCCGGAGAAAATGTGTGTGTGTGTGTGTGTGTGTGTGTGTGTGTGTGTGTGTGTGTGTGTGCGCGCGCGCGCGCGCGCATTGCGCGAGTGTACACATATGTGTATGTGTGTGTGTGCGTGCTATAGCGCGTGCGCGTATGCGTACACCCGCGGACGAGCATGTAAGTATACGAATGTACATGTTGGAAGACGGGGTGGAAGTGGGATGTGCGAGCGTGGAAGGGGTTGGGTAGGGGTGGGAGTTACAAGAGGATGGAAAGGTCCGACAAGAATGTATCAGTCGTGTTGTGCGTGTACGCGGCAAAGATCGAAATCCCTTTTAATAATAGACGGTGTTAGCGACAGCAGCTCTTGAAACACGGGGACTGTATTGATGGTACCTTGTGGAAGGCTGTCCGGAGTTCAGAATTCTTGATCGGTGTGTGTGTGTGTGTGTGTGTGTGTGTGTGTGTGTGTGTGTGAGTGCTGAAAATGAACATATGCTGACGTAGTTGAACATGACTGTCGCACGAATGACTGTTCATTATTCCTCAAGCTATGGTTATGATACTGTTTTGGTGACTGATGTTTCTTATACTCTCTTTCCGCATGGGAATATCATATACAAAGTTGTGTGTGTGTGTGTGTGTGTGTGTGTGTGTGCGCGCGCGCGCGCGCGCGTGAACCTGCTCAGCTGCAAATCCGCTCAGCGCCGGTAGATCACAAAGCTTACAAAACTGTCGGAATTCAAAACTGTACGCTGTGATTATCCGTCACACGTGCGCCAGACTGAAGAACAGTTCACCAGCTTCCTCCAGTTCTGTCTGTTGTGTGCCAAGGGTATGGTCTCTGTAGAAGTTTTCCATGTTCATTCTACGATGCTCTCTCTCTCTCTCTCTCTCTCTCTCTCTCTCTCTCTCTCTCTCTCTCTCTCTCTCTCCTTCAACAGTTCCCTGGAGGATTGTTTTTTTTTTTTTTTTTTACCAAGGCATTGCATTTTGTTAATGGCCGTACCAGCATAACTTTCCTTTTTAAAGTGATGTCAGTACACCTTACACGGTCTTTTGTGTTGCTTGCTGGTTTGACGCACCTGTGATATGATCAGTTTACCTGATGTTGAGTACCTTGTGTAACATCTCATTCCATGGGCTTGGGTTCTTTCCAGATCCCGGTGTAAGGGTCCGTGTCTTGCATTCTGACATTCCGTACACTTTTTAGTCTGGACTGTGCTGTTGTTTTCTGCTACTCTTGAGAGTATTTCTGGTTTGGATTCCTCATTGCTAATGAGAGATTCAAGGTAAGCAGACTGTCCAAATGTTGAATAGTTTCCAGCTTATGCCCTCGGACGGTTATATCAGTACTGACGGTGGTCCTGTGGCTGGCGCTAACTCGGCGCTGATTTCCACGCCATGTTTTGTTGATGTTGCATCAAACTTGGCGAGATCTTGTTCATCGATGTCGTCTTCAAAATGATGGCTCATGATTGCTTTTCCTCCAGTGCTGACTACGCTAACACGAGCTTCAAGTATCTCAGTCATGATGCATTCCAAGAATATGTTGTGAAGTGTGGGAGATAGAAAGGAACCCTGTCGAACTCCACCTGAAGTGTGAAACCACTCTCCAGCAGCACTCTGTGCGATCAACGCTGTATTCGCGGTTGCTGGGTGGTATGGATTACCCTGTGCCGGATGTTCAGTTCCTCCATTGTGGCCTATAGCGCCTCCTGCCAGACTCTGTCAAATGCCTTTTTAAAGTCTGTGAAGAAGTGGCAGAACTTCCACCAGTCTTGGGGATGCTTTTCGCAAAGGGTATGCAGATAAAGGCTTCTTCGACGGTTCTCTTGCCTTTGCGGATTCCAGCCTGTACTTCAATAAGAATGGTATCTATTTGCGGCTATAAGTACTCAGAATGATTCTGGGCATGACTGTGCTGTCACGGCTGATCAAACCAATAGTGCAGCAGTTCTGGCAGTGTTAGAGATGTTCTCTCTTGTTAAAGTTACGATTAGCGATGGGGTCCATAGCGTGGACTACTCCCTGGTGCGCCACATTGTGTAGCAGGTATCAATAAAATTATCAGTCACTGCCTCTCCGCCGTGTTTATCACAGTTCTACAGGGATGTCGTTGATGACTGTAGCCTTCCCACATTTTATCCATTTCATTGCTGCTCAGCATCTTCACGGAGTACTGGAAAGTCATCCTCTTTTGATGAATTTTTTTACTGATAGTGCACTAGGATCTTCGTTGATGTTTGTTTTGAATTTCAGAGCAATATCCAATCCACTTTTTTGATGTCTTCTTCCTGTTTGCTACAGCTGTCGTCTGGTGGTGGGCTTTATCTTGCTTTTGTTTGGTCAAATCTAAGAATCTTGAAAGCTTTACTGGCATCGTTGTCTAGTTTTTTCTCACAGTTCTCACAACTTTTCTTCGACCCAGCTGTGCATTCCACCCTTTTTTTTTGATTGATATTCTTGTTTACGAAGCGATGTATTTCTCCGCTTGGTTGGTTTTTAAGCTCCTTCTGTCACGTGTTTCCGAGATATTGATTGTAATCCACGGCTTCGATTCCATCGGATTCTTCCAAGGACCTTTGTTGCGGCTTCAGTCATCAGTAGGTTGAAACAGTTCGCGAGGGCTTCGAGGCATTTTTTCATCAGTAGAAGAAGAATGAATCTACCTCCTATGACTGCTTGGAATTGTGCGGTCTACTTTGTCATTAAGTTGGCTAGAATCCCTTTAAAGAATATTCAAGATTGACAATTTTTTCGACGTCATGTAGGCGTCCGTGTATCATCCGAATGAGATGTTTGGAGACTAAAAAACAACAACAACAACAACAACAACAACAACAACAACAAAACGACAACGGGGGAAAGCGGTTCGTTGTAGAGCTAGCACATTAGTTTCGCTCAGTTTGATTATGCGGCATTGAATTTCTTTCTTTTTTTTTCAGGGTAAAAAAACGTTTTCTTTAATTAACTTCTTGTCACTTACCACTCACATGATCATTCCCGGTCCACGAAAAATGTCCCTTCCCACTTTCTGCCCCTCACACCCTCCCACCCCCCGTCACCCCGCCTCACCCTCCCACCCCGCTCCCCCCTCTACACACACACACACACACACACACACACACACACACACACACACGCACACACGCACGCACACACTGACTGAAATCATTTACTGTCAGATTAGCATAGTGTTTACTGACATTACAAAAAAAGCTTAATAGATTAATGAGAAACGAAAATGATACAAATAACATCTGAATGACATAAAAATCATAAAGGAAAATCAACAGGGAAACATTTACCATTTTATAAGTAAAATAATAAAATCAGAAATTGTAATAATAGGATAAACTACATCTTAACTGTACTGAAAATCTCTCTCTCTCTCTCTCTCTCTCTCTCTCTCTCTCTCTCTCTCTCAGAACACACACACACACACACACACACACACACACACACACACACACACACACACACACAGATTACCGTTTACTGCTTGGTTCGTTTCAGGACGGCATTGACGTCAATTTGGGTGACGTATCAGGAGTGACGCCACTGATGCTGTCAGCTGCCCTGGGTCATCGCACGGCTGTCACGACATTGATGGAATTCGCACGCTCCGGGCACGTGCGCCTTGATCTCCAAGCCAGAGACGACAGCGACTTCACGGCGTCAGACTACGCGACGCTGAGCGGCAACACCGGCCTGGCCGACTACCTGCGTGACGCCACAACGTCCAGGTGAAAACAACGGGAAGCAGCAGAATCACCACCAGCAGCAACAGTAACCTCCTGAAAAGCCAGAAACATGAACAACACCGAAGGGAGGGCCCCGAGGGAAAGGGTCCCACAAAGATGGGGAAGAGGTCCGGCTCATCGAGGCCTCCCAGACTGCCGTGCGCGAGTCCAACCTGCCCGCCATCCAGCAGTTCGCCCGCGAGGTGAAGCACCTGCACGCCCAGAACGACAGCAACCTGGCGGCCATCACCCCCAGCTCCAGGCCCGGAAGCCGGAGCAGCAACGCCACGTCCATCAGGAGCCGGCCTCAGAGCCGGGAGCAGGCGACCAGCCGGGCCGGGAGCCGAGTCGGCGGCGGCCACAACAACAAGAGTCGTCCCGGCAGCCGTGTCAGCTCCTACTCCAAGACCAACAGCAGCCTTACGGCCAACGACGACGACGACGACGACGACCTCGACCTAAGCAGTCTCCGGGAACTCATGGGCACGGTGCGGAGGCGGCCAAGGAAATCCGGGAGATCGTGGAGCCCTTGCAGAAGGAGGAGCAGACGGCGCGACCCCGGGATGGCAAACACCGGTCCAGGAGGCGGAACGTCGGCCACCGCAACTACGATCACCATCGGCAAATCCAGGCGGAGATTCACGCCGTGTCGGAGGTGAACGGTCACCCTGTCCCTCCTCTGCCCTCTGCCAGTCCGCTCACGCCCACAGCACCTTTCGCATCCTACTCGCACTCGCCCCCGTCCGACTACCTGCACGTGGAGAACGAGGAGCTGTCCCGCACGTGGCCGCGTCAGAACGGGCGGAGCGTCTCCAGAGAACGGTCACAGTCTAGAAACGCCTTGGGGAGCCCAACGTGCGAAAGGAGCTCCCCCACCCAGCCCACCCGATCCTTCCACGGCTCCGACACCCCCCGGGTCTCGCCCATCGCCGCCAAGAGCGAGCAGGAGATTCTGGAGCGGGTGGTGCGCCGTCAGCACGTGGGCTCGGACCCCTTGGTGGCCGCCATCAACAACTCCAACACCACGCCCAAGGCCCGCCTCATCATGGAGTCCCGGCAGAGGATCGTGGGTCGGGCGCGCGACCACTGGGTCCTGCAGCAGACCTGCCACAGCCAGGCTCAGCCCCTGCCGCACATCACCGTCAGCGAACACAGGGCGCGTCCAGGAAACGGGGATCCCCCTCCCTCTGGCGAGAGGCCGTCCTCGGACCAGGATGGTCGACGATCACCATCATCATCAAAATCCGAGATTCGCAGAAGCGGAACCACAATCTGTCCGCGCAGTCCATGAAGAGGAAGACGAGGAAGTCCCTCCGTCAGAATCCTCATCAACGTCACGGCTTCCTCTGGAAGACCTCAGCCGCCTGGCGCACCCCCCCTCCTCTTCCCAAACTCCCGCCTCTGCAGAACCCAATGCGTCGGCAAGACCTGACCCAAACGGAAGAGCAACAACAGGACCGGGCCAGAGTAACGGAACAGCGGTATCTGGACCTGGTCCGAACGGTGGACCATCCCGCACATCAGAAGCGGAAAGAGGACGGGAACCCAGGCCAGATGCGAACCGTGGACCAGCGCCCAGGGCTGCTGCAAGCAACAGACCGGCTCCCAGACCTGCCCCTCACAATGCCGCAAACCCCGCAGCTGGGAACCGAAAGGACCGACCCGCAGGCAGGCTCCCGCCAAGCACAAACACAGGGCCCCAATCCAAGTTACCGACACCGGCCGGAAGAGGACGGGGGACTGGTGGGGGAGGGGATGAGGCGGACGGCCAGCAGACGACAGGGGCCAACCAAGTCCCGGGAGCGGGGAAGAGGGAGAGGGAGAGGGGCGGGAGGGAGAGGAAGGGGAGTGGGGAGACCCATCGCCGGAGGACCGCCACCGGCCAGACCAGGAGGGGGACGGAGAGCTGCTCCGTAGATCACCTGGAGGAAACGCACTGCTCGTCACACACAACACACACACACACACACACACACACACACACACACACACACACACACACACACACACACACACACACACGTGAATTCACGCACGCACACAAACACATACATGAATTCACGCACGCACACAAATACACACATGAATTCACGCACGCACGCACACACACATATACAAAAACACACACATGCAGGCACACACACACACACACACACACACACACACACACACACACACACACACACACACACACATAATGAATACAAGCAACATGACTGAAAACTTCATGTCCGAAAAGTGCAAGTAATGACTGATATTAAGTTTGTTTCGAATGCAGATTAAAAACCCTGAACGCTCTTAATTTGAAATATACCTTATCTTTCTCGACGAAGGAAACTAAACGAGCGGGACGAAAAGTTTTCCTGAAGTTAAAGTATCTTTGTGATACCCCACCCCCACCCCACTCCCCTCCCAAAATTGTGTTATACCGTAATATGTTGTCATTGTTGCTAGAGATGCGCAACGGATCACAAAAATGAGGTTGATAGCATAATAACATGAAATTCAGTTTTTCCAGATGTGATACTACGATTAGTAATAATTTATTTACTGCTTTGAAATTCAGTTCTACCAATTGTGAAATTATTATTATTTTTTTTTGCATTTATTCCTTTTCTTTCAACCAAGGCCACAGGCAAGGTGAAAACAAAATTCAGTTCCATTGTGGCAAAAAGCCCGTAATAAAGGCCTGGAAGGCGTGGCAGGGGAAGGGGGAAAGGGAGGGAGAGGGTGTTGTTGAAATTCTGGAAAGGGACATAGTAATGGCTGGTGACTGTTGAACTGGTATGTGACTGCCCAACAAATGCAGGTCTTTGAGTGATTCAGTGAAGGAATGGAACAGGAACAGTCTGTGCTGCAATGCAATGGTGCCTAGGATGTAAACAACATCATTACTTTAAACTGTTACATACAACTGTTGATCCGTTGGTGCATTGGTGTGCACCGCACGAGTTGACATAATTCGTCAAGTGGTAAAAAGTATGACACAGAATTTCTGCGAACAGACTCAGTGTTGTTTACCTGATACAATTAGCAGCTTTCGTTAGAAAGCTGAGTGTGTTTGGATAATCTATTCTGTGGTGATTCAACGTACTACCAATGGAGGAGCGTGGAGGGAAAAGAACAACAAGCTTCCCCCGCCCAACCGGGTCAGGCGTAAAGACGACGTGTTGGGTCTGGGGGTGCGGGATGGTAGTTTTGTTGACTCTTATCAAGACAACACAGTCATTGATTCGGAGTTATCATCCAGTTCTGTTGTAAGTGAGTCAGAACATGAGACCGGGGTACTTTGCTGAAAGTCTGAAGTATGATGACAGGTCTGTATTTAGTGATCCTGAGGTTCTTGGGATCACAGGTAATGCTGTTGCTAAGAAGGTGTCCGGAGCACTATTTAAAGAAATTAGTGCACCCAAGGAGCAGCACGTGGAATCATCAAGCTCGGAGATAAAACTGACGATCTGCGTCAGTACAACAGAACTTCAGTTCGAGTAACTGGGATTAAGAAGACGCCCTGATCGTTGACCTCAAGCTGGGAGTTGTAGATAGGTACTCTTATCCACCCTCCACCGCACTCAGCCGGTTGGTCTTGAAAAAAGGGAGTTGCAGAGAGACACGTGTCCACCTTCCATTGCACCTTCCCGATTCATCTTCAACAGGTAGACATGGAGAGATGCATGCCTTGACAACTGCAAGCCAACGTGTCCGTTTGCCATCATGTGTGTTGATTTGCTGTTTGAATTGGTCATTGGTGGCGCAGACAGTGTTAGATTGGTACCTATGGCCTGACGAGGACGGTGGTTAATGTGCAGGTCAGACATCTATTGAGTCATATCCCTGGTCTTCAGTCCCTTCATCATACGTAGTAATTTACCGATAAGTTGTAAACCTTGTGCACTGTGGTCTCACAGCTTACCAGATGTGGTGTAGCTTAAATGGACTAATCTGCACGCACTGGCGCCTATATGAAACTGAAACTGAAACTGATCTGGTGTCCTGTCATATTTCCCTTGCCTCCTCGTATGACCTGCTGATAGTCCTGTCAGAAGTCGCTGTTTCGGGACGCTGCAAGCAAAGGAAAGAATGTATTCATCTATGAAGCTCTTGAAATTGAGGAAAACCTTGTGGATGTTTCCTGAACGTCTAGTGGAGAGGGGTACCTGTTGACATTTTGGGTGATTGAACATGTCCCTCATAAAGAAAGACTTTTAACAGCTGTCCTCTCCACACAATCTCCAGCCTGCATGCCAGAAGGTATCTATCTTTTTTTTTGTTTTTCAAGATATGTAACCAGGGTTTCTTTTCTAAATTCTTTACCGTGTCTGCTGTAACAAACTTCAAATTCTATCAGCTCTGTCTCTGAGTCTTCATAGTCACATAATGTCTCCTTTGTGGATGACCTCCTATGAGGTCAAGCGCACTGAGGGAATACCCAATAATTATGATCGTGGCCCGTATTGGTGAAGTTTAAACCGGGTACCAGGGGTTCGTATGATCGTGAACGCTTTGGGAAAGATTGGGCGAAACAAAGTCATCATGGGATTTTGAGTAGCATATGGGAAGATCTAATATTACAGTCCAGCAACTCCGCTGGCTGTCCCATGTTCTACTTCCTTGGTCATCGATCGGATGATGTGGACTGAGACTGAACAGAGGATACATGAAATCCAGCTGACAGTCAAGACCCTCCTAATGAGGAGTTAATGTGTAATTTGATTAATTTGATTAAATCAGAAGAAAGCAGACGGCAGCTAAAATTTGAAGCAATTTTACTGGATGTGGATAAAAACATTGTATTGGATGTTTTCTATGACTAAATGAAAAAAAAAAAATGAATATATGAAAAAAAGAGTGTATGTTAGTGACCCCTTCTCTCACCACCCCGCCCCCGCCCCCCCCTCCCCCGAAAAAGGGGAAGATCCAAGATCGCTGGAATTATAAAGAAAGATATAATAATGTGAGGATTATTATGGAAATTTGATAGAATCCAATAGCAGAATAAATAAACATTTGCGCTAGGGAGATAAAATAGAATCTGTAGAACATTCAGTCAAATCCACTTCATATCAAGAGGCATTTTGGCTAAATCTAGAAAATCCTAAAAGAAATGCATGATCTAAAAATGATATGAATGAAGGGGAATGCTTTCGCCACTTTCAGAAGACATTGGGAAAAAGAGAACACTAAAACGGACGAATGTATTGACAACACGTACAATGTCAAGTCAACCAGCAGTGGTGACTTCTTTCTTTGTATAGATCTGTTTCACACAAGAGGTGTTTTTAGCAATGAAGAAACATATCGCTAAAATGCCTGTTTTGACAGTAACTCTACGTTTGAAATGTCGGAATGTGGTCATGTATCAGGCTTTGACGTTTTAGTGAAACCTTACTTTATGTTTGATTATGGATGTATTCCAAATGAATGGTCAGAGTGTAATATTTGATCTCTGTTAAGAAAGGGTAATCAGAATGACTCCACTAATTACAACTGATCATCATTGTGTACTATCAGTAGCAAATCTTATGATTTTTATTTAAAACAATAGGTTCTAAGAATGGATGAATCACGTTATTGACAATCATAAAAAGACATTCAGAAACAGTTCTCTTCAAACAGAAATGTTATGTCCTTTTACAGATTTTGAGAAAGCATTTGACTCGTGCCAATTTCTGTAAAATCTAGGCTGAAAGGTAGGCTTCATAGGTGTAGAAGAAATATGCATAAACCCTCCGAAGCTGGCATGGTGCTACTTTTACTGCAAGTTAGATAAAGCAAGTAGGTATTTGTAGCTCTGTGCTGTGTTCATTGCGTATGAATTAACTGGCCATAGATAAAATTCTGAGTGGTCGGCATGGTACAGGTTTGCAAAGAAAAATATTGATGTTTTTTGTATCCTGATGATATCATCGTATAGTCGGAGACAGCAATGCGTTTGCAATATCAAGTAAATGGCTTGTCCGGAGCTGTATCATAATTGCAGTTTAAAAAACAACAACATGGACAAAGGTAGTGTAACAGTCTCCGGAAAATGATTTATTGTTACAAATCGAAGAGACTGTTATTTAGCTTCTAAAGATATATGGTTGTAATGATGATTGTGCTGATAGTTGTGGGTTCCTGTTGATATTTTGTCATATATTTTTCACTTTTACTTCTGCTTGGGATTGTGAGTTAAAAAATGTTTTGTAAATCATTCCTAGTAAGTTACAAAGAATCCAGCAGACCTCACTGAATATGGGTTTT
Source organism: Conus betulinus (assembly GCA_016801955.1). Classification (NCBI taxonomy): domain Eukaryota; kingdom Metazoa; phylum Mollusca; class Gastropoda; order Neogastropoda; family Conidae; genus Conus; species Conus betulinus. The sequence continues at coordinate 536,037 of JADBJO010000450.1, forward strand.
AAAAGTATTTTGATGGCCATATACAACCAGTGGTTATTTACAGGGTCAAGTTAACGGACCTTCGCTTGTTATTCATTAAGCTAAACAAAACATTTATATGTGCGTGAAACAGGTATATCAGTACAGGAACACATACTGATTTACTACACAGAGTATTGCAAGATTGATGCTGTGCTTCAGATGACTGAATATTCGTTGAGGTTTCTCCAAACGGATTAACACAGGCTACCACTTCAGATGTGTAAAAATACCTAACGCTACGAGAGAAAAATACAAATTAACTGGACAAAAGTGTCTGTAATGTGTTGAGAGTGAACGTGTTTTTATAGGCTGGGGCAAATCAGGGAGCTGGCTGCATTTAATCAATTATAAACTATTCAAACTGAGACTCGTTGATGTTAGATTTTCACAATGGGAAGACAATCTAAATTTAAGCGTTAGGTATGGGGGTTCTAGAGACTTTACAACGTCCCCAGCGTCGAGCCATACATTTTGTTAACCAGAAACTGAAACTTGGAGTTGGCTTTGATATTTCATTTTGGTTTGTCATTATTAATATGCACCGCACACAAGGCTCAGCGTTTGTGATGAGAGAAGGTTTGTTTAATGTCGAAGTAAAATTCATTTGCCTTACGCTGCTCTAGTTCACAGGATCGGAGAACCAGCTTTACACCGTGAAGTTGGCATGGTAAGCAAGAAGAAAAAAAAAAAAAATACTCCCGAAGCTGCGGGTAGGATCCAGGTAAGTACTGTCCTCAACTGCCGAACGAACCAGCTTGGAGCAACCCTGCACCATCCTTGGAAGCCTGCGCTGTGTTCACATAGGGTTCAGGCGCGCACAGTGCATTCCAGTAACACGCGAAGGGACATCATTGCTCCCTGGCAGATGCCATTGTATAATGGCCACCGGATGTGACACGACAGAAACCTCCACGTGAGCGTTCCCATGGATGTACCAGCCCATATTTCATGACTGCAGAGCCCATCGGCAAAAAAACGTCGCTGTCAAGCAGCTGCCTTGTGCATCCTGTAGTCTCGCTCGTTACTGTTTCGTTGACAGGTGATGACAGTACAACTCCAGACACAGCCAAGATTTCGCCATAAGGTGGTACGTACGTACTCTCTGAAGAGCATCCCAGGTCACAGTCTTTCCCGTTGTCAACAGGACTTTCCCTGCGGTCAGCGAGTCGTTCCTCACCGTCACTGGACCTTTTCCCACAGTCGGCCAAACGGCAGACAAGATATAGATACACCCCGAAGATGAGGGTAGGAACCAGATAAGTACTGTCCTCAACTGCCGAACAAACTAGCTGGGAGCAGTCCTGCACCACCCTTGAAAGCCTGCGGTGCGTTCACATCGGGTGCAGGCTCGCACAGGGCATGGCAAGCAACTTAGGTTTTTGGCTGCAAGTTTGTCGTTGGCCCCCATGGGAGCCTCCGGTCACATGGTAAAGCGTTTGGCTGCTCAGCTGACGGTCGTGAGTTCGAGGCACTTGCGGAGTCGGCTTTTTACGGTTTGAAAACTGTCTCTCCCCATACCCGGTAGTAGGCTTATATAGGTACCCGATTCAGTTCATGGAATGTACAAGCGGCGGAAGGAGAGGGTTGTTTTCTGATTTCCATAATGTCGTGTGTCGTGCTTAAACTTGCTTAACCTAAAAAAAAAAAAACCGACTGCACACACTTGTAGACACACACACACACACACACACACACACACACACACACACACACACACACACACACACACACACACACACACACACACACACACACACACACACACACACACACACACACACACACGCTCTCTCTCTCTCTCAAACACACACACACACGCACGCACGCACGCACGTACGCACGCACACATTTCAAGAGATTGTTATCTGTGTTTATGATCCTACGTTAAAAAGACGACAATCTATACTGATGATGAAAACTGCCCGCTGAGACTTTTCAAAGAAACGTTTTCCGTACAGGGTTTGAACTCTCTGACACTTGTAGGTGTGTTTCTATTTATTGAAGTCGGTTGCATACGCTTATTTAAGTGGCGCAATAGTCTTACGAAGAAACGAGGTTGTTTCTTTTTAACACTTGTCCAAGTTTATGTTCCCGAGCTTGCTTGTTTACGATTCATTCACTCTTGTATATATTCATTAGTCAACTTTCAAACATACGAAATATACATTTTCGATGAACAGATTTTGCATTTTGTGTTGGATCTGCATAACTGGCTACACTGGATGTATTTTTTTTTTTCAGGTCTGTGATACTTTCACTTATACATAAAGTATGGTATTGTTTTTTTGTGTTAAGCTGAAATAATTTTATTTTGTGTATAACTGAAACGTGCTTGTATGTGAATGCTGTAAAATATTGCGTCTTTGGGTTCTTGAACAGCACATGTGCGTGTGCGCACGAGTATGCGCGCGCACGTGTATTTGGTATGTGCGTGTGTGTATATGTGTGTTGGGTGAGAGAGAGAGAGAGAGAGAGAGAGAGAGAGAGAGAGAGAGAGAGAGAGAGAGAGAGAGATGTAATACAAAAAGATTCATGATTTAGGTATGGTCAACAAATAAGAACTTATCTCTATTCAGCTGACAGTAATGTTCAATTATCTATAAATACAGATATCACGTGCTAAAAGTTATCGTCCTCATCCCATTGACATTGTGTATTGAAATCAAGAAAACCCATTCGCCCGGTTTAGATTGTGTGAACACTATTGATTTTTATTTTTTTTTTTTTTTTTTTTCAATGTGTTTGCAAATGATCTTTATTCTTTCGTATACATTACAGCACATCGTCAAAAACTACATTAATCCACTCTCGATCCGTCTCAATGATCACGTTTAACCGAATCATGTCTCTCCTCCCTCACTTCCTTATCCTCCCCCCCCCCCCCCCTTCAGCTGCCAGTTACCGCTGGAGCCGATGACGTACATGTGTAGAGATGGGGTTTGTTGGCTCCTTCTTTTACTGTAGGCACCGAAGTATACTGTATTCCGCCGCTGGACCGGAGCGTTCGATGACTTGCCTCAAAGGAGGCTGGCTATTCTCGTGGGGGCCCACACAAAGCGGTGGATCGATCGTCGAGCCCCCGTTTGTACAGATCATCGAACGCTCAGCCCTGGAGCAATGCGTTTTTTGGCTTTTGTCAAAACTGGTGGCATTGTGTAGAACGAGAAAGCACACGCGCGCGCGCGCGCACATGCAAACACACACACACACACACACACACACACACACACACACACACACACGCTCACTCACTCACGCACGCACACACACACACACACACACACACACACACACACACACACACACACACACACACACACACACACACACAAACACACACGCTCGCACGCACGCACGCACGCGCGCGCACACACACACGCGCGCGCGCGCGCGCGCACGCACACTCACACTCACACACACACACACACACACAGCTCCGAGGTTTCCGAGGCTCATGTCACATTGGCGTCCCCCCCCCCCCCCCCCCCCCCCCCCCCCCCCCCCCCTCGCCTCCCCTCTTCATCTCCCCTTCCTCTTTTCTCTTGTCCGATCTCGATCATTCAGTCCACGTTGTTATTCCGGGGGCTCTGTCAACATTAAATTGTATCTACGCCCTCTGCAAACTGTTCTCGTAATTCTCTCTTTTTCTGTTACTCTTTTCGATTCTACTTCCCCCCCCCCCCTTTTTTTTTTATCACATGGGTGAATTTAAAGTGAGTTTCTGCAATCACCCAGTTTCGGTCGGCCGTGTGTGTGTGTGTGTGTGTGTGTGTGTGTGTGTGTGTGTTGGCATGCGGTTTTGTTTACAGTAACGTGGGAGAAAGAAAGAGTTTGTAAGCAGACTTCTCTTGATCTATTCATTTATTTATTTATTTATCTTGAAACTTTTGATTCAAGAATGGAAATATTTTCCCATGAAGGGAAACTGTTGTAGGTAAGGACCGAGTGACTTACTTCCCATGTGCATTCTTTTTAAACTGAAACTCTTTAAAGTGGAATACTTAAAAATGCAAAAAGTCATATATGTTTCTACAATTACCCAATTTCAAGTTTTGTGTGAAAATGTACAACTTGATAGATATTTCTTTACTATCAATAACTTCAGCGTTTATATCAAGCGGACATTGTGTTTTGATGAAACAGATCATTTAATGTATTCAGTTCTCTTTTCATATACAAAGTCAGGGTACACGTTGAGTGGAACATCTGTCGGTTTTGCTGAACGAATCCTTAATCTGCAACGATGTATAGTGCTTTCTGGGCAAATTCTTCCACTACATTTTAATCCGTATCCGCATCAAAATTGAAAAGGTGCATCCTCGAGCATCATTCCTGCTAACTTTTCGTCGTGAAGTTTTTCTAAAACCAGTGTCGGGTCTAGCGTGCAATCTTACTGGCAAACACGTAAACGACTAAATCGGGTGAAATCGTAACATCTTTGTACAGGTATGGGTACTAAGATGATAATAATGACGAAAATCTCCCAGACGGAAGTTTGTTTTTAAAAATCAGATTGATAAACACTTTAGTTTTTAAAAAAAAAATACTGATTGTAAATTTGAGACAACCACAACCGTGCAGTCATGAGTTTAATGTAGAGTCCAGGAGACGCACAAAGAATGCTGAGTCACTGACTGTGGTGGTGAAAGAATATCCATGTACATAGATAGTATCTAAAATATGAAATTACTTTACAGGTACAACCTATGAAATTGTGCACTGACTATCACGACACCACGTTGTTGCACGAACTTACATACCGTTTTGTGTGTGTGTGTGTGTGTGTGTGTGTGTGTGTGTGTGTGTGTGTATGTGAATTGTTCAGCCATGATGGTGTACACCTTTTGCTCGGCAGCACTTCCTCCTTCCCCACCATTGATTTACAGTGTTTTGTGATTAAACTCATAATTTTTTTCCGACTTATTGACCGCGTTAAAAGCTACATTCTTCACAGAAAACAAAACAGAATGTACACGTGTTTGGATGTATGCCTAAGTAACTAGCATGTTGGTATTCCCTTAGTGATGCATTTCGCATCCTGCGACGATTCTGACATCGAGGGAAACAGGAACACAGACTCCTTTTTCCCACAACCCTTTCAGTCACCCCTTTCCTCCCTTCCCCCTAATAGGCGTGATTAAGCAAACTGATTTTTTTTTTTCCATATCAGCTGAGGTGTTAATTATAGCGTCGAAATTGCAGTGATGCTTCGAACACGTGTGAAATATATTTGTTTCAAAAGACGTCGTACGATTGGTTGCTTTGTTGCCAAAAATAAAGATGGGTGACAATTTGAATTCTTTGAATGTATACTCGTTTGTTGTATAATAAAGCTCTGTGTGCGTGCGTGCGCGTGTGTGTGTGTGTGTATATGTATGTGTATAGAGAGTGAGAGAGAGAGAGAGAGAGAGAGTCCATTTCTGTCACAGTAGGATACAGTTTGGATCTGAAGCATGTTGATCAATATTTGTTTGCCTGTTACCCCCCCCCCCCCCCCCCCCCCCCCCCCCCCCCCCCCCCCCGCCTTTTGTGAGAGCTCCTGAGTTCACTATAATTTGTATTGCATACTTAGCAAACTTTGAGGATATATGTATGTATGCATAAGTCAGACAGGCAGGCAACAGACAGATAGATGGGTGTCAGTATCTGTTCTCTCTCTCTCTCTCTCTCTCTCTCACACACACACACACACACGCACGCACGCACACACACACACACACACACACACACACACAACACACACACACACACACACTGATAAGCAAGCACGGCATCCAGTCCAAATCTGAAATCAGAAAAAAAAAATCTGAACTTATAGTCTATTCCCAACTCTTTAATCACCATTGCGTAGAATCCATACCCAATATAATATGAGCAGCTATAACATGCTTGAAGCTTATATAAGTGCGTTCTATATCCCATTTTAAAGTCATAAGAGATACCCATCACATTTGTCAAACGTAACATTTTCATTTGTTGGCCTGGAAACAGGGAGTAACAGAGACAGTTTGATATTTAAGTACAGCGGAATAAAAAGCACACACAAAAAAAACATAAAAAAAACAAATAACAAAGGCTCTCTTTCTAAGACATGCTTTCTCCCACACATTCGGGCCCATGTCACAAAAACTAGATGAAACGCAATTTCCAAACAGCCTCCCCCCCCCCCCCCCAAAAAAAAAAAAAAAAAAAAAAAAAGAGAGAGAGAGAGAGAGAGAGAGAAACAATATTTCTTTTAAATGACAGGCCACACAATAAATGTTCGTGGCAACATTCCAGATTTGAATACCTGCACTTCACCATCGTACAGAACAGAACAGAACATTGTCAGTGAGATATTGCTCTACGTGCTTATTTATATCCGTATTAAACTTTTTTACTTCATCATTATTATTATGATTATTTATAGTTTCACGACTCCCATGTGACAGGCCCTGCACTTGCACAAAATCATGGGCATATGATACGTAACGGACGGGAAACAGGTAGCAGCTTAAACTTCCAATAACCGAGCAAAGATTTAGTATTCATTAGAATATCACACACACACACACACACACACACACACACACACACACACACACACACACACACACGGGGATGGGTAGGAATGGAATATCAATGTGAATATCAATGATAACTATGGAGACTCTTGAATACTGTTTTCAAAACGGAGTGACTGAGGGCGGAAAATGAAGCAAAACTTAGAAAGAGAGGGGGTTAGTTACCGCCAAGGACATAGACAAACGAAGTACAGGAAAATTGTCATGTACTTTGTTTGTCTATGTCCTTGGCGGTATCTAACCCCCTCTCTTTCTAAATATTGAATACTGGTTTGCCAGCTGAACCATGATGAAACCCAAGTGCTTATATCCGTTATACACAGTTTCTGCTTTATGTCCACAACTACGTGGAGTATTATAGTAGCTTGGGATAACCAACCCAGAGGACAGTGAGGGAAAGGGTTCCTACCTTGCAGCGCACTCAACCTTTAGACAGGTGTCAGATGCATGCGGACAGCGAGCAGTTTTTAATACAGAGCGCTTGCAAAACCTACAAAGCCCCCGGCGAAACCATCCGGAGAAAGCTGCTATGGCGCTCTGGAGCTGTGCAGCACAGCTCATAACCAGTGCCTCTGCAAACGAACCAAGCCCTACCCACCAAAGTCTGGTCTTACATCAGACTACAGAAGACAGAACTTCTGGAATCTCACCCCTGAAGGTGAATGAAAAAAAAGGTGTTACAGGTGACATGGAGAATGCCGAGGCGTTGGCAACCAGCAGCTTCAGAAATTTGGTTCAAATGAGATCTTGGCAGAAGAATTCGCTGAACGCTGTTCAATGCCTCCGCCCAGAACCAGTCCACCCACCTGTCAGCCCGTCTGCAATACCAGGAGCGAAAAGGCTTCTGAAAAAAACAACTACACAAACAAACTACATCCAACCAAAGCCTGTGGACCTGATGGCCTGAGACCCAGAGTTCCTCGCGTGCCTGATGAAGAACTCGCACCATCCGTCACTCTCCTCTTCCAGGCTCATCTGAAACACAGGCCTTGTTCCGGCAGACAGGCGAACTGGTCAAGTCACACCCTGATATGTACAGAACCGTTAAATACAGGCCAATCTCTGACCATCATCCCCTGCAAGCTGCTGGGACACTTTCTCGTCAAAGCAATCGTGAGCCACGCTGAGGACAATAGCCTGTGTTAAGAGCAACACGACTTTCAGCCGGGACCATTCCCGTGACGCGCAGCTGCTGATGTAGATGAGGGGAGCAGAAGCACGAAAGACAGGAAGCTGGAAGGACACACTCTTAATGGACTTCTTCAATGCATTTACTAAAGGAAGTCATGATCTCTGTCCACAAAACACCAGTGCAACGATTCTGCAGCGGACTGTCAACTTCTTGTATGGCAGAAGACAGGCTGTCGTCGTCGTTGGTGGGAGGAGATTTGGATTTCTGACAGCAGACTCAAAGAGTTCCTCAGGGTTCAGTCTAGGGACCCGGTCTCTTCCTACTTTTCATTTAACGACCTGTCATCAGAACAGTCCTCGTCTGCTTGCTGATGACAACATCTGCCGCAGGGACCTAAAATCAGACTTGGTTCGGAGGACAAACTTGCCTTTAGGGAGGACAGATGGAAGATGGCTGTGCCCCCCCCCCCCCCCCCCCCCGACAAATCTTCAGTCCTGCATTATGAACTGACAGTGTCAGATTCTTTACCACTCTTTGAGCCAGTCCTTAAGAATCCATAGAGGATGTAAGGGAGGTCAGCATGGGCTAACTGTCTGACTCACTGTTCTTCTACTGCATAATAACCGAAGCACTGGAGGTCACAGCTTTATCATTACAGCCCTGCCAGCACAGAGGGTCTTCTCAGGGCTGTTGACATGTCACAGGGCGAAAAAAAGTACCCCATCCTGAAAATGAAACATACAACAAATACATACAGCAAATTAAGAACACACCATCTAAATGATAGACATGCTATCGGTGGATTAATCTTGGACACGCTCGAAGCAACAGCCATTATGCTTTATATTTTCTTTTACTCTCCCGTTTAAAACAAACCAAAAAAAACCCATTTAAATGTGACAAAAATAGATATGGGACATACAAGCAAATAACCTCCGCAGAATGTGTTCCCTCTGGCCACTGTATACAGCCTGGCTATACTCCCGTTTAAAACAAAAATTAAAAAAAGAATTTAAATGTGACAAAAATAGATATGGGACACAAAGGCAAATAACCTCCGCAGAATATGTTCCCTCTGGCCACTGTATACAGCCTGGACTATACTCCCGTTTAAAACAAACAAAAAAACAAAAAAAACCCCAAATGTGACAAAAATAGATACGGGACACAAAGGCAAATAACCTCCGCAGAATGTGTTCCCTCTGGGCCACTGTATACAGCCTGGCTATACTCCCATTAAAAACAAAAAAAAAAAAAAAAATTCAAATGCCACAAACATAGATATGTGACATACAGGCAAATAACCTCTGCAGAATATGTTCCCTCTGGCCACTGTGTATACAGCCTGGCTATACTCCCGTTTAAAACAAAAATAATAAAAAAAAATTTTAATGTGACAAAAATAGATATGGGGCATAAAGGCAAATAACCTCCGCAGAATCTGTTCCCCCTGGCCAGTGTGTATACCCCCTGGCTACCTTGTTGGCACATCACAACTAGCTGGTATATTTTAAAAATCTGATCTGTAAATATCGGTTAAAAAAAAGTTTCTAGGACACAGACACAGGCAAGAGGGAGGACCACAAATGGGAGAAAAACACACAAACCAGAGCTTAACTCAAAAAAAAAAAAAAAAAAAAAAAAAGAGAAGAAACAAGACACACACACACCATCACAAAAAAGTGAAAGAAAGTAACAGACAGGGGAATTTTCCAGCATAGCACTTCCTGAAGGTGGGTAAACAATTGTTACTGAGAAGCCTCCAGATATATCTTCACCGGTGCCATTCTAATTACAAAAGCCAAGACAATGCCATTTACAGAAAATATTATTTACTTGAATCTCTTAAGAGATGTGATCTCCACTTACTACACAAATCCATATATAAATATGGACAGTGCTGTAAATACTTTGTGACATGCTTTTGCACAAAAATAGTATGTCAGTGGAGACAGGGAAAGGAATAAGTACACTTATCCATATACAATAGACATAATGTGCATCAATAAGTGCATGTGTGTACACCATTACATACACACACATATACAATCGATCTCTCTTGCACTATTCTTAAACACACTCTTTCATGCAAACACACCACCTCCCTTTCACATGTACTGTCTCTTACACACAAAGATACAAATTTGTCAAACACACACACACACACACACACACACACACACACACACACACACACACTCCAAAGCAAGATAGAATGTATCAGATATTATCTATAAACAACCATAAAACAAACTTACATTAACAATATGAATTATGGTATGAATATGATATGCGATATAACTATATTTGAAATGAATCTTGAATATATTACATTGACTTACAAACTGCATACATACATAACTCAGTAAAGATAAATATTATACTGTAAACATATCATACATCAGAAATGGAAAAACTCGACAGTGGAAGGTTTCAAAGTGGGTTGACTGCAGGCAGAAATTAAAACGTGAAAACACAAAGTGAATAACGGAGCTATGAGCTAACAGGCATCGTGCCTTCTGACTTACTATTTACTTTTTCTTAAGCAGGACAAAACAAATTCAAAGCAACCAGAAGAAACAAAAGACGAACAAACGGTCATACATCGCTTCGATCTTGGTGCAAGCTGTAGCAAAGGTAAAACCACAAGATTAAAATTACGAAATGGTAAGAGAAAAAAGGGCCGCGGTTGGAGGATTACAGATCACAACAATAATGTTAAAAACATAGGAAAAAATAATGGTATTATAATTGCATAATAATAACAACAATGACAACAATGATATATAATAATAATGACAATTATGATTGCTATAACAGGAATAACTGCAGCATGAGTGAAAGACTAAAATTGTTGAATAGAGAGAGTGGAGGTATGAAGCTGGAGTCAAGAAGGTATAGATTTAAAGATCAAAGCAATAATGATGATTTAAAAAAAAGGAAAAGTAATGGTATGGTATTATAATCATATGACGATGATGATCATGATGATAATCCTAGTAATGATAATAACAATAACAACAACAATAGTGATAATAACAGTAAAAACAATCACAGTAGTGATAATAGAAGAAAGAGGAAGAGAAAAGAGAAGGAGAACAGTTAGAAGAATAACAGTTATGATAACAACAGCAGCACCAACAGCAACAATAATAATACCAATAATGATGATGATGATGTTGATAGTAGTAGTTATAGTAGTAGTAGTAGTAGTAGTAGTAGTGATAGTTGTAGTAGCAATATAGAAAATGGAAAAGATAGCAAGATGAAATCTACATTCCATCATACTACTTTTACTGCTGCTAATGGTGATAATAATGGATCAAGAAAGAAAATAATGATCATGATGATAATGAAGATGGGAAAGATAGTAATTTAAAATCTAAGAATTATACAGATATGCATATCAATTTAAGAAGCATGAAAAGAATAAAGTTAATAATAATTTAGGAACAGAGAAAATAATAATGATAATAACAGCAATAGTTTAACTGCTTCTACTATTACTAACATTACTACTACTACTGCTACTAATATGTTAATATGAATAATAATAACAGTAGTAGTATTATAATAGTATTGAAATTAACATAATAATGATAACAGTAATAATAACAATGTGTGTATTCATTGTTCTGAATGTTCTCTGTCCATCCTCAAAACAGGTCGAAACATGTTGCATGTTTTGTAATTGTTTTAATCCTTTGTCTGGTAGCTCAGTAACCCCATTTTTTGCTTCAACACTGAA